>ML133471.1:4050580-4432571 GCA_003864495.1 Nemopilema nomurai | reverse complement strand
ATATGATATTCCGGTTATTCATCTGAATGGCAAGTTTCTCATGAAGCACAAGGTGTTTAGTGGTGCTCTTCAAGATGCCTTAATCAATGCTAATAAAAGGATCAGGTTTGTTCACATTTCATTACATTCCTATTTCTTGGTGGTTGATGGTTCAGAAATAGTTTCAGCATAATGGCACAATATTGGGGCAGATAAAATCTAGACTATGGTATTTGCAACTATAAAATTATTTCTTTGTAGTCATTAAGATGGGAAATTTGCCTGTTTCTCTGATTTCTTGCCAAGGACATAAAATGTTTGAAAATTGTAGTGATGTTTTCTTACAGTGATTTATTACAGTATTTTCAATTCAATGAGATACAATTTATCTGATCAGCACATAATGGGGAAACCATTAGAATAAAGAACAAAAATGTATATAATTTTATCTATTCAGAATGTGGTCATTAATAAAACAAGTAAGGGTCTAAATTTGTGTATTTTGTAGGATAAAGTTTCTAAACATGTTGGAGGTATCTAGGAACTTTATTCTTAAAATTTCATGATAATTTTGTTTTGTCCTTTATTGCTACATTCATCCAAAACATGCCTATTCAGTTCATATTTGGTCATTGGAAGTTCAAATAGGCCTTTTGCAATTAAAGCTGCAAAATTATTGTCTGGCATGTTGGTTTTTTGAAGCTTCAGCAGTAATTTTGCTTGCTAAATGTACTTCCATAATCAGTGATGTGTTTATATGATTTATATAGATAAAGGTGTATATGACAAATAATTTATATGTTACCTTTGTGATATACGACATGATATATGATGTGATAGATGATATGATATGTGATTTGATAGATGATATCATATATGATGTTGTTAATCATATGTGAAGCATTTAGCATTTTCACAGAAAACTGGCAGTTTTTGTCTTTCAAGCTTAGTCGTTTCCTAGCTCATGTAGAAGAAGTATTAGGCAACTGATAAAACATATACATCGAACCTCATAACAAGAGGAAGTACTTTGGAAATTTTATTTTAGTTGATCTAAATAGTTTTTCGCTTCATAATCAACTAGCCAGGTGAAATCTTCTTGCAATGATATTTGACCATCTTTGTTATCTGTTAGATGACCTAGACAGGACACATTAAAAACTGAATGCTTGTACTTTTTATAGTGAGATAGAGAAAAAAACTACCGATTCTGAACCAAAAAGTCAAAGAGGGCTTGAAAAAGTACCGATGGATATGATGCTGAACTTCTTTAGTGGTCATTACATCGATCGCTGTGCGCACATGCGCGCATCCAAGGAAACAATAGATGCCAAGATGAGAAATGAATGTAGCAGATTTATTATCTTCTGCTCTCTTGAACCACTGTTGTCGAAAAGAAAGAGCGGCTTGGGATCCTGTTTGAAAACTCTTACATTCCAAGAAGTATCAGGGCTTCCAGGTGGTAGTGGACTGCTAGATGAAGTGGTTTTTTTAGGGACGGACATAGGGAATGTAGATTGGTTTGCGATCAATTTGCAGAGCATGGATATGCAGGATGCGGTTCTTCGTCTTGCCAAGGATGATGCACATTTTGGTAACGCATTTTTTAGCATGTTGAAACTTAACGAGGTAGAGTCTTCAATTGCTGCCCAGGCTCGCGGAATTCTTGCTTGGCACAGCAGCCACGCCTTCTGCCCTGCATGTGGATCCAGAAGTGAAATGGATGAAGCAGGCTACAGGCGATATTGTGGAAACGAAGAATGCGAGACAAGACAAAGTGAGTGGTTTAAGACAGAGATTTATGTAGTTTAAGAGCGTAACTGATAACATGGGAGAAGGTCATCAGAAGTTGATGTTTTGAACGGAATATAATCACAATTTTATTCCCAAAATGTTCTTTCTTAAGTGAAGCAACAGTTAAAGGTCCCATTTCGGCGTCAAGGAAGTTTTTGAAATATATTCAGGTACAAAACCATTGCGTATTATATCCAAGGCTCTAGATTTTTACATGAAAAGTTTTCGTAAAAATTGAAGCAAAATTTCATTTTCGTGTGTTGAATGGTATAGTGGTATTGTGGAATAGTTTGGCACTGTATCACACTGTATGTTGCTTTTTGTTGGGTTATTGCTTTGTATTTAGTTTTTCTCGTGTTGCCCATCTCCTGCAAAAGTGACGTCAGACGTGTATTGGCATACATTTTATCGTCTCTCACGCAACTGTTAAACTCGGGACATTATTCGTTTGTCGTTTGTTTTTCCAGTCACAAGCCACCATGCCTGCTACCCTCGAGTGGACCCTGTCACTATGTCGCTGGTAATATCACCTGATCACAGTTCGATTTTGTTGGGCAGAAAGCCGGTGTTTCCGCCTGGCTTTTTCACATGCCTTGCTGGCTTTGTCGAGCCTGGTGAATCATTTGAAACGAGCGTGCACCGGGAAGTTTACGAGGAGTGTGGAATAGAAGTTGATCAGATTCGTTATCAGTTATCTCAATGCTGGCCTTTTCCATCGTCGATCATGTTTGGGTGCTCAGCAATTGCAAAGCGAACAGATATTGTGGTAGATAAAGAAGAGTTGGAAGACGTATGTACTTTACAATTTCATCAGCACATGGAACATCTTCTTCCGAGGGGCAAATCACTCCAAGAAAATATCTTAAACTTTTGTGAAAATCCTGTTATTCTATCGAAAGATCCTATTGTTTTTGTGCAAATCTCGCACGCTATTTGTAAGAGTGAATTGCTCCTCATCTTCTTCTTTCTCTTATGTTTTAAAAGTAATTCTTGTTCTCTCTGTTTATGTTTACGAAACTAACT
Source organism: Nemopilema nomurai (assembly GCA_003864495.1). Taxonomy (NCBI): domain Eukaryota; kingdom Metazoa; phylum Cnidaria; class Scyphozoa; order Rhizostomeae; family Rhizostomatidae; genus Nemopilema; species Nemopilema nomurai. The sequence goes on along the minus strand of ML133471.1, from coordinate 4,429,775 downwards.
TCGAAGGCATCAAGAGGGACATTGTCGGGTATTCTCGTAACTCGGCTATACATTTTTATACTTGTAATGTAATGACAACCGGAATAGTCTATTTGCTACAAATCAAATTAATTACAAATTATTCTAGGTACAATAAATTTCATTGAATGTTAAAGCTTCTCGTTTGAACCAAAACCAGAACTTGATGATAAAAAGATATGATAAAGCACGAATAAAAAGATGATAAAAGAAGTGCATAAACATTGCGTCAATGTAAGTTTTTCCCTGCTTGGCTAATGGCAGACCTGTTACCCGCCAGTTTTGCAAGTAGCCTTCTAAACTCCCCGATGCAACATTTCTACGTAATCACGACAGAAAACGCAGGGTGCATACGTGTCCAGACTGATTAGCCTACGCATATTGTTTACTTTTCATTAAAAAACAATGCTTGCGTGTCTTGATTTCCAGCAGCGTTGGCCATTGGATTACTGTATGACGCAAATGGATGACGTACTTTCATTTGTGAGAAAAAAAGGAGACTAAAATCGAATTGTCTGGTACAACGGTTACTAAGGAAAGCACAGTTAATAAGACAATATTAGAGACAATAGGGCTATGTTTTCTGTTCCAGGACGTCCTTAATGTCTTTTCCTTTTATTATCTACCTTAACAAACTACACAAAAGTTTCAAATATTTTAACGAATATTGTAAACTATGTCTGGTAGCTATTTGTTTTGTTGAAAAAGAGTGAGCCCCTTGTGCCAGGTTGTTTATTTCATTCGTCAGATTAAGTTGAATAGGACAGAGGACCTTTTGATCAAAACAACTTACAACAACAAATAGATGATTAAAACAAACAAACAAACAAACATACAAACAAACAGACAGCAAACAACTAAAGCTCCTTCAAGAAATTTAGGAGTATTTGGTGTAAATGGGCTAATTAGAGCGTGGGTTTGTATAAATGGGTGAAATTCTTCCAGTCACTTTCTACCAATCAGTATTCGTGGTAATTCTGGTGACATTTGCAGTGTTCGGGGAATGAAGCATATCTGGTGTGTCATACCTACTGTTGGCAGTTAAAATTATTTCAAAGTGTGTTTGGAAACCTGGTGTTTTCAGAGACGATATTCATTTGATGAGAATGAATTTAGGTTTGAAAACTGTATAGTTTGAATTTTCCTGTTCGTGTGCTGGAGAGTTTCAAGGCAAAAGCTCCAAACATTGGAAATTAGCAATAGTTTGCAACAGGAGACAAGATTAAGCGAGATTACCCGAACTTCAAAGAAAGAAAGTGCCCCTACTGTAGGATGATAAAAATGGATGCATTGCAAAAGGCCATGTTGGACAATTCGCTTGCAAGGGCCTTGGCATACTTTTTTGCAGCCATTGCTATCAATTTTCATTGCAGAACGGATGAAGAAGTTATTTGTGATTTCAAGATGAAGTTTGGAAAGGAAAATACTGCGTTTGCTCATTGGAGAGGAGAACGTCATTTATTCGTCACAACTAGTAGCTTGTATTTGCTACTCATTTTAGAGCTGATAGTTTCGTTCATTTTTTATTAATAAAATCAAATGATGTTAGTGAAGCCAGTTGTCCGAATCAATGGTAAACTAAGAATTGGTGACATTGGTGATGGAATAACTGTGAAATGGTGTTTGAAAGAAGGAGCTCATATACGTCATCGGCAAGAAAGTGATCGTGCAGTCTATAGCTTAGAGATGAAAGAAAAAGAAAAGGGTCCGTAATGTATATGGGCAGTAATTATATCTTGATTATAGAAGGGAACGTCAACAATATCCAGGGTAGAGTCAGTAATGACAAGCATAGAGAGGAAATATTTGTACCAAACATGAACCTTGGGTATTTCAAGTACAACGTGTCCCTGCTTTTTAAATGTGACTCAATGATGCACGATGAAAAGAGAGAGACAACAGAACGATGTCCTCTGTTCCATTCCATAGGCTTCGGTAGAAAATCTCTGTCATTCATATCATGATGAAATCTTTTTTACCTAAAGTCTTGTCCGGCTTTTTCATTTTTCTAGCATTTATGACTAAAGTCGATATATTTTCCTTTTTTCATTCTCGTCTCATTGATTTTTTATTTCATTTTAGTTTTTAATTTATCATCACACAGGCTAGATTTCATGTTGAGTTGTTCTAAAAAAATGTATAGAAATATAGGAATACATTAGAATAAAAACAATGGATGTCAATAGATCTTGTTTAAATAACTTCTGTAGTCTTTTCAAAGTAAGAAAAAAAGCAACTGCATTAATCTTATAATTAGCCTTTGATAAAGAATGTTGCTCTCTAAATATTCCCATTGATACCCTTCTCCATGTATTGAAATTAATCTTTTCTGCTAGCCTAGGGGCCAAATGACTAAATCTCCTGACAATTTTCCTTTTTTGTTTTTTAAAGCCAGCATAGTATAAAAACAGACTTTGTTTTGATGTTTCTTTTTAGTAAATTGTTTTAATGTTGATGCAAGTATTCTTCTGAAGTTTCCTTCGTCCCAGAAACCACCAGAAAGACCGGTCTCGTTTAATTGTCTCTGGATCTTGCTGTTTCTTTGCGTCATGGAAATAAAATAACCACTTCCTCTTTCATCCCTTTTAGGTATCAGTATCCTAGAATTAACACGGGGGTAACAAGAATTTTGAGGTTATTTTGTAATCAATATTATTACGGGCTTTTTTAGGTGTATTATTGATGAGTGTTTTTTTCTGAGTTGCGATTTTTTCTTCGCAGGCCACCTGGTTTACAAGAGAAGAGGCTGCCAAGCTACTCTCTAAGGAAACTAATAAAGCCTACAAGGCTGGCAAGCACGTGCGAATTGCTCCCGGAAGACATGCTCTTGCTCACCATTTGATCAAGCGATGGGTTGATGGCAAAATATGATTGGATATTGTGTATGTAAAAGTTTTTGTTCTATTGCACGATTTTATCACGATTTTGTAGAAAAATGAATTATTTGATAAAGATGTTTATCCTTGCTTGGCGAGTGTATGAATTTCTATTAACCGATTTAGGAAAATGAATTCATTTTTGTCTGTTTTCAATGCCTTAGGCTTCTGTAAAGCAATATTAGTCGATGGCTATATTAGTTGTTTTTCATCAATTTGTGCTTCATTGTTGAAATTATTTTTTTCATTTCTATCAGCTTAATGTTTAACTGTTTTTTATTGTTCAGATAGTGCTGATTTCTGTTCAGCGAAGTAAAAATTAAATGATGTCATTTTGATGACACTGTTTCAGGGGTGACAATAGATGAATAACAGCCATGAAATGACGCTTTTCCCGAGTCACTGGACAGTATATATTTTTTGCGAGCAAACTGTTTCCCAGCCGTTCGTATTGCATTTACAGAGTTTCATTTGATCCCCCAGATTACCCCTTTCACCCGCTAGGTCTGGTCTGTTCTACGCTTCGCTTGGAGCGAATTACCGATAACGTTTCTCCCTTATTTTCAACCCTGTATAATTTTCCCTTTTGCTTCCTCTAAACACCTTAGGTCACAACATCTCTTATTTGTAGCCGCCATCGCCCACCATTGAGGCCTAGGTTTGGCAATATTCTCCATTTCTTTCGTAGTGGAGTCCCATCTAAAGACCAACCACAGGCAACTCTAACCTCTCTGAAGGGGCTCCATGCTATTAGTGCTAATTGTTCAATCGTTAACTAGTGTGATATTCTGTAACCTTCAGAAAAGCCAGGGTTAGAGACACCAAAAGCATGTTCATTTTTTCCAGATTACCTTAGCGTACCTCTTGTTTCATTTGTTCCTTATTGACATCTCTCTCTCTCTTTTGTAACTGCCTCTTACCCAAAAGTAAACCAGTTAAGCATCTAGTTTTTTAAACCCTTAACCTTTTCTTCACTTCGCGATTAGCCATTTTTGTAGCACAAAGGACCGACTATCTTCTTAACTTGACCTTATAGGACTTTAAAGAAAATTTCGAGATAAATCCGCCCCCAGGGATCACAATTTTAGTTTTGTGTGTGTTAGGGTTGTGAGCATTAAACAGTTCTCTTAAAACGAGCAGACATAAATACGGCCAAAGTTGGTGTGAATTTGGGAAGGCAACGAACCATTTGGTCGCCTCAGATGCAATTGTCAGCATGTGTTATTTCCAGGCCTTAGGTGAACTTGGGGTCGGTCATGTATCGAGAACAAGGGTTCACGTTAAGGTTAGGGTTGAAGTAAGTGTTGGGGTTAGAGTTGGATTAGGATGTGAATAAAGGCTGGCTTTTTTTAGACCTATGGCTCAATATTTGATCCTCACAGCCGTATCCATACAACAAGATGATCGGAAAGGGAGATATTTCATTAAAAATAGTGATTTCGAGCCCCTGCGCTTTATGTCGCATGATTGAATTTTGTCTCGCGGCGTAATTGCCAGCGACAAAGGGCAGGGTTGATTGCTAACTTGATTTGCTTTCTTTTTATATTAGATTAAGAAGGCGTAGGCTGATTATTTCATCTTTATATTGCTGTACCTGATTACTTGAAGCATCACGTATTGGCTTCTGGGTCCTATCGTTGTTCCATTCGGCAGCAACTTCTCCCCCACTTTGGTTTATCATGTAATCAATACAGTTCTAATTCGCTTTCCCATAGCATCGAAGTCACTTTGCTTGCATAGTTCTGAAATGAAATGATATATATTCCGATGAAAGGACAATGGCCTCGGTGCTATAAAGAGGCTCGCAAAACTCTAATCGGAGCTGTTGGAGACTACTCCAATTTCAATTTCTATAGAGACTATAAAAAGAGACTTGATGTTTCAATGCAATATAAGAACCCGTCACGATCCAACCTAATTTCCTACCCGGAAGCTTTGAGGTATTTAACTCGACGTGCCATGGACAACTGCTTTGCCTGCCCAATACCTCGCAGAACAGCGACTTGTTGTCGTCGGGCAATACCTCGATGCATACCCTGTGTCCTAGCGCGTTTAAGGAAACTGCCCTTTTTCATCTAATGCAACCTTTTTCAATTTTTGCGATTATTCAAAATTGCCTATCATGATCGCAAGAATTGCAATGTAGAATTTTGCGATCCTTGCCTAACTTACAAATCTTGAGATCATATGGAAACCAGGCTCAAGTTTTTGACAGCAGAAGGAAACGCAATTCTCTTGGCTTGCCTAGTAGCGGCCTAATCACCTTTCTAACAATCTTCAGTTTTGCCTTCAAGCAATGCCAAAATAAGTCTCATACTGTGCGATCAGCAGGCAAATATGAACTAGGTAACTAATGAAATTACCAACTTCTTTATTGCCTAGCAATCGCTTCATGCAGCGAAACACGAACGGTTACAACGCTCTCGATAAAAATCTAATTTTTTCAAAAGAAATTAGTGCTTTGACTGAAAAGTGAATTTCTTTAGATTTTAAGACATTGCTTACCACAACAAATAAATTGATTAACAAATCTAGGTATTAAATGCAGATCTACTTTCTCTCATCTCGAAATATCATAAAGAAAACTCGTTTAATGGCTTTGTTACAATCAGGGACATAGGTAGCACCTCAATTTTGGGAGGCATTTCAAGAAAAGAGCAGATAACCATGTTTGGTTTTGAAGGGGCAATTTTGGATCTTGCAATGGCACAATCTGGTCTTTAGTAGAAGCACTTTTGCCAGATTTGCTGGTCGATTTTTGTCACATCTTTCTACGAAGTGGCCGACTTGCAGTCCATTTCTTGTTTCTTGTAGGTGAGAAAAAGAGCTATGCCGAAAATTTTTGAAAATCTAGGAAATTTGTTGGCTGGCAGCTTTTCATGTTTAAGATTTACATTACCAGTTTGTATATTAACCAATGCTTTAAGGGAAAAACCTCAAATCGTCTCTTATTGAATTTTTAGGAGAATGGACAAACTGTGCGTTGTATTGAACAATATCTCAAGCCAAAAGTATCCGTTTAAAGTACATTTATTCTGCAAAGAAACAAAAATTTGATTTGAAATTTTCCCTCAAATTTCATCAGTTTGTCTTTTAAACTGAAGCGTAAGCTGTTCCTACTAACTCAGATACCATCTATACATTATCAGGTATTGTTGCAGAAATATCATGATGAACCCTACTAACCTTGAGAATAGTTTTCCTCCGTACTGAATTCATTAGCGACAATTAACTATCCGGTGCCTAGAATGAAATAAAAGTCTATTTACTAAGGAACCATCTATTTCCGTCCACCTCCTATCTCACCCGCAAGCAGCTGTAGATCTACAAGTTGCGCTATGATAGATACAGTTGTAGAAGAAAGTTAGTGAATGCTCTTTTCAGAAAGGCAGAGACACACACAAACAAGGGCTTGCTAGTAGAAGAGAACTTTGGTGTTGTATGCAGAAAATTTCAGCGAAAAATACTTGTTTTCTCTAACAAACTACCCCAAAAGTCACTAATGTACATTTGAGTATGAAGGGAATAAAGCAGTGGTGTTTTTTTGCGGTGCACCAATGTTATGATGTCATCGAACATATTTCTAAGATTCATAGGTTTTTTGCTCATTCATTTTATTGTTAATACCACGTGGCAGATAACACCTTTCGGAGAGCACATGACTTGACGGATGTAGCTTCTAACGAAATAACACCGCCCACGATATGTTTTGCTGTGGCACGCAACATTACATCAAAGTATCATTTCCCATGTCAGTGTCATTTCAACATAGGCCAATGTCAGTGTCATTCCACAAATCTTCAAATTCATGCCATTAAGCGTTTTTCCACAAACGTTTATAGTTTTGAAGTATGAAGAAGATGTCTTATGCTTGACATCAATGGAACACATTATAAAGCATATTCCATTGCGCCGTGAAATTTCACTCCGGTCTTTTTTGAAACGTTGATTTTATTAAAGTTTGTATTTATCAACATATTAGAGCCTGATTTGAATAGTTAATCTTACCCTACTTAGAACAAGAATCAACATATTATTCTTTATAGGGACAATCATTTTTGCCTGGATTAAATAAAGATGGCTTGATTTTTTAAAGGTTTCTTTGCCCTGATGCCCGTTATCAAGGCTTATAGATTGATAGTTGACAGGGCCTTCCATGTTATCAGTGGAGTAATATGCGGTTGAATCGTCCGCATTGGATTCTTCTGTGCAAAGGGCTGATGGCAAATATATAATGAAAAAGGTAAAGACGGGAGACACGAACATTGAGGCTCACAGATATCATAGATATCATTTGATTTATCATATTTGAGATAGCGTAAACACTTTTGGAAAAATTTCTCACTATTCGTATGTACCTCGGCCAGAAGAGGGTTAGATTGTAGCACCATTTGTCACGAAGTCTTTCACTGATAATACAAAAGATGGCATATACTGAAAGATGAAGTTTAATATGAGAAGTAATTACTCTTCAGGTTCTTCGTTTGATTTTAAACTTAATAAAGCATTTGCCCTTAAAGCTTATATGAACTTATATGAAGGGCTTTGCGGTACAAAACTTCAGAATAGCTAGAAATGGAGGAACCAGTTATCTAGAAATCTCAAATGCCTAGAAGATTGAATAAGACTTAATAAGTTACAGATAGAGTACATTCAAGAGAAAACTGGATCCCTCTTTAAGAGTCGAGGACAGAAGTGTTTTAAGTTCTGCTCGAATTCGCACCCACGGTACGCCAGCAAGCTAAATGCTGTTGAATAATTTTTATTTGGTATGGGGCATGACTGCTGCCTAACATCTTCCTGCGTTTTCAGGAGGCAATTAGGGCGTGTTCTCGCTTAATTGTGCACCCAGTTGCAACTTATCGAATTTTCCATTCAATTATGGCCTTGAATTACTTGCAAGGGCCAAATACCAAAGCAAATGAAATCTGGCTTCGAAATATTTCCTCATTAATTTTTCAATGCCTAGAAATCTCCAGCCGACAGACAAGTTTAGATTGCTTGTTCGGCTCTTAGCATAAATACAAATGAAGTTTTCAGATTTCGCATGGGGCATTAATTAATTTTGTTTCCAGATTTCTCTTAGCCGTAAATCTTTTATTATTTAATAACCGTTTCTCGGCAGGGCACTTACTGCTGCCAATCCAATATACTCATTGTCTCGTTGGTTGGTAATGCCAACTACCTGCAGCGCATTATACTTCATTGAAAATCAAACTGCAGCCTAGCATACCTTCCGACCCATTTGCACTGGCATTACGCAAGATCATGCACGCACCAGCCGTCTAGTAGCATCAAAACGTCTATCGCTAGTGGCATGCCCTCGAACACCCTGTGCAATTGTTCATACTGATAAGATTCAAGACCCAAATTTAACCGAATGAACTGCAGTCAGCCTTGCGCTGTTTTTAAGGCAAAAAATATGTAGGGACACAAGAACGTGAGGAATATGCTCAAAGATTCTATTAGCACACTAGTGAGAGGTCGCTTCGATATTCAAAGAATGATTAAAAGATATGGAGGTCCCATAAAACCACCACGGAAGTTTCAATGTTTAAAGACATGTTTTGCCCAGAGAGGTTCTCAACTCTGCATTCTTATAGCATGCCCAATTTCAGCAAGATTTCCGTAGCAAAAGGAAGTTTTAAACCAGGTGTCCAAAAATAGCTCCCTTGAAAATATTCAACAAATGAACAACTTTATCGAGAGTTGATAAGAAACAAATACAGGCTTCTCTTTTAACAGATATCTATTTGAGCACAATTCGGAAGGAAAACTTTCTCAGTTTCGAAGGCAATCTTCACTTATGACAAGAACGTTCCATCAATACTACCCCCAATCATTGTTTACTTTGTTATTAAGGGGCTTGTCTTGAAAGCTCCATTCTTGTGAAGTTTTGAAGTGGAGTTTTACTGCCTTGATGACCAGGTTGTATGTTCGCTTAGTTATTGCTCTGCTACTTCATTCGACTCATGAACAATTGATCTGATTATATGAGTATTTCTAGGCACAAAGGGACTGCAAGGGACTTTAGAGGAGTGCAAAAAGTCGTTCCTACTCCAGAATGTTCTTAAAAGTACATTGTTTCTCTTAGTTCGCAAAATGCTCTTGAAATAGGGAATCACATCAATAAAATCATATTATTTTCTTAAATCAACTCCATTCTTTTTCCGAATTCGTTCAGTTCCTGTCAATTTCTCATAGTTACTATGATAATGACTGAACACGATGACCTTGTAATAGTCTCAACGTAAGATGTACGTACACGTAAATTTAAATTCAATATTTAATGAAATATTTGTTGCTTTGATGTTTTCAGCACATAGGTCAACTGCGTTTGAAGAAGACCCATAATGGAATTAATGGAATGGAAGCAAGTAATTTTAAAGACGAACGCTGGAAAGAGGAAACCTACGGGAGCTTGTGCCACAGTGAACGTATCCTCAGAATTGCCACCAAAAGTTATGGGCTAGGGAAGAATAGCCATAAAGGCTGTTGTTTAGACTCAAGAAATATGATCCTAAAGGATGTTCATTAATAAAAAATATCAGCCTGAAAGATAGGTCTAGATGATGTTTAGCCTTGTAGTAGGTACCTGCATGGCACTTTTGGCTGAGTTGTGGAGATTGTTTTTAAAAATTGGAATATTGGAAAGACTGTGAAGAACGAAGGGTATAGAAAAATTGACGGCTCCACAACAAGGAGCCGGAGGAGGTTTTTGCCTGTTATTATCGTATTTGAGACAATGAAAGTTAAGTAAAGAAAATTTGCTTTGAGTTGGTAATGAGGAGGGTTTGAATTATTGGATATTTTACTTGGCTCAAGAGGGAGCACAGAAAATGAGTGACTTTCGTTCAGGTTATTCACTAGCGATTATTTAAACAAACAACCAGGTGTAATGTATTAATGAAAGCAAGATTATGACAAGCATTCCTTTTATATATGGGTTTGGTTATTATCGAATCGAAACAAAACCAGAAAAATAGGTCTAAACATGACCCTAAAATTTATAGATCAAAATAGCTCGTTGACCAACGTCCTTGCCCATAAAAGATCCCAAAGCCAAAAGATTCTTATCTTAGAAGCTTGAACAGGGGATTGCATTTCTTGACTTGAAATACGATCTCCATTCATGCTGGTGCAAAATGACAGTTTCTGGCAGTTTTTGGATACTAGTGCAATAGAGACAAAACTGTGGTGAAAAGATGAATGGGTTTCCAAAATAACATTCACTAATCATTCATCTATCACTCATGATAACACTTGGTTTAATTCAAATATATTAAATTTTGCGTAAGTAATACAATGCACCATAAGTAATTCAGACAAGCCCACTCCAACAGAAGAATATAACGTATTCTTTACTTTCTCTGAAGTGGGTCTTGCAAAAAGTTGCAAAATGCATCCAAAATGCATCCAAATATCTTTATGTCTAGACTGATTGCGACATAAGCGATAAATGTGCAAGCGTGGGACTTGATGATGCTCTGGTACAAAGACTTCTGAAAATCGAACGTTTAACAATTTCCTGTGGACGAAGGCTTTGCCTTGAAAAACGGATAGAGGGGAGCTCATGCTTTCCCACTCAAATTGCAGTTCTTTATCATTCTTGGCACAAAGCAATTAACCTTGGAATGGGTTCGAGACGCGACCAAATTGGTCAAATAGTCACCTCGTTGTCCACTCAAATATAATTAGAGAAGATGAACGGGTATTGGACTATGCAGGAAGGTAAAGAATAATTTTAAGGGGGTTTGCAAGGACCCGGCCCTGTGCATTTTAAGACACACTTAGCATTTCAGTCCCTACGTGGATGCAGGAGCGTTGAATTTTAGCAACGATAGATTCAATGGACAAGCTAGCCTTTACTCTCACTGTCATCGTTAATGCAAGAAACTGGGGTTGATGAAGACAAGAGACATTTTCATTGAAACCATTAATTGAATCTCAAGTATGGCTGCTATTATTCGCTTTTATTTCTTTCCATTTCTTTTCCCGATACGGTGCCTAATCAGTCCACACCCACCAACACGATTGTCTCCTAAAAACAATAATTGGCAAATTTCATTGTTGTTTTAAATTGTTACCTGGTGATTACTATAGAAACCACGGCTTAACCAATTCAAGAACAACATAGGATTAGCAGCTTTGCTCTAAAAATAAACATCTTGCACAATCTTATGGTATCAGACTGTACAATTTGCTAGCATAGTTCTTTTACACATCTTGAGATCCCAGTGATAAAAATAATCAAATCAATAATTATAAAAGGCGCATTTGATATCAGTGATTATAAATATATTGCGCCATTTATCCACGCGGCTCAAAGGCGCATACGAAATGTTCATAAAACTAACAGTAAAGTATAATATGCAGAGTAGTATAATATGCAGAGTAGTATAATATGCAGAGTAGTATAATATGCAGAGTAGTATAATATGCAGAGTAGTATAATATGCATAGTAGTATAATATGCAGAGTAGTATAATATACAGAGTAGTATAATATGCAGAGTAGTATAGTATGCAGAGTAGTATAATATGCAGAGTAGTATAATATGCAGAGTAGTATAATATGCAGAGTAGTATAATATGCAGAGTAGTATAATATGCAGAGTAGTATAATATGCATAGTAGTATAATATGCAGAGTAGTATAATATGCAGAGTAGTATAATATGCAGAGTAGTATAATATGCAGAGTAGTATAATATGCAGAGTAGTATAATATGCAGAGAATATTAAAAATATTTTTGATTAAGATGCGCTTTCAGTCTACTCTTAATCCATTGCTCACAAAGTGTATGAGAGTCTATTCGAAACAAGAGGAAAGGCGTTTGTAGATGCACGATCTCCAGTGGTCACTAACTTTGTCCTTGGTGTCTCGAGAGTCAAGTCATCTTCACCAGATCTTATTCTTCGCACTGCTGTTCGCAATGTGACTAGTTCGATATACTGGTGCAAGTTTATTGATGCATTTGTTTGTCAATGTTATGATCTTTAACAGCCGATAGAGGGAATTTTACATTTAATTTTAAGAGCAGGAATAAAAGTTCATAGAAGGAATCCCGCAATAATGTTTCAGAATGAAATGGCTTTTTCACTAAATGAAAAAGTGCAAGAATCGAATTTCTCTAAAGCGCGCCAATCTTCACAGTTCACAGAAAGGCTGTACAAGATGGCAAATTCAATTACAAAACATTTGTACTAAAATGCCAGAATATGAAGCTAAAAGAGCTTTGAGAATAATATTTAGCTCAAATTCGCCGAAAAGATAACTAAACGGGCACTGAGAAAACCGGTGCGTGCCTTGCCTAACGATGCATGCACCGGGTTTTCTTGAAAAACGTATGGCTAAAAATACTTGAATACATCGCATTTAAAAGAATCAAAAGAAATCATTTTGGCTCCAAATTTAACACAGGAATGAATCTCTGAAGCAAAGAGATTCAAACAGACGAAACAAGTGCAAAATCATGTTAAATGATATTGGAGGATTGGAAAACAAACGAATTTTGAAAAGCATCCGGGGTATGTTGGGATGTGCAGCTGCAATAAGTTCAATGGGCCGTTGCTTTGGAGCATAAAAGGTAGTGTCTGATGCCTTGGAAATAAATACCATCTTGGAAAAATCTAACGACAGTGATCGATATGGAAGAAATTGCAAAGTTTGAGTTTTGTGGCACAATCAGGATGTTTAACGCCTGAATCAAGGTCCAAGAGGATCATGGAATACATCTGGGCTTGTAAGGTTGATCATGGATTAAGCTAGTAGTTCCTCTTCTTCCGTTTTGTAATTGTTGCAAAGTCATAAGAAACATGCAGAAAGGTCTACTGTGTTTCACTACACAGGAAAATTATGGCTAGGAAAATGTAATTGGTTAGAGCAAGTAGAAATTTTATTCCTTTGAAAAATTGACTTGAGCATTCAAATATTAGTCTTTCAATCCTTACCATGTAACCAATCAATTGTTGGAAGCAAAGCTAAAACATTCTGATACCCACTTTTTAAACAGATTTTAGTTCATGTCTTCCTGTTAATGTCCAGTGTAAGATATACAGAGCAAATGTGTGGTTTGAGGTAGTTTATCACAAATGTAAACACAAAAAAGACAGGATATACTTACAAAGTAGCACACTAAAGTCTCAGTGATGTAGCAACTAATCTGGTATATAGTACTGGAAATGCACATGGCACCTGTTGGTGAAATCTCTAACGAGGTTCAACATGAAAACAGTTACAAACGAAGAGCACTTTCTTAGTAACTACAAGACATTTCCTTTATGAATCAAGGCGCTTAATATACATTTTGCATTTGGACTGTAAACCTTAGATTTAGCAACTTTGTTTAAAATCTTGCCCCGGCTCATACCTTTGGAATAAAGGCTCATTTAAAAATGGCTACATGTCACTTTTTAAGGTATTAGAAATAAATCTCACAAACTGAGGATATCTGAATAAGATATTTTAAGTCTTTAGTTGTAAAAGTGTCAACTAGAAATTTTAGTCCATCCTATTCCAGTAACATAGCTTGACAATATAGTTGTGACAACAAGGAAATCATGTTATTTATTGTTGATATATTTGTTGATAATGCTCAACAGATGAAAGTGCCACGGTTTTCATCGAAGAGTTGTTTGATTTCATAGCTAAGCTGGTTTGATGTAAATAGTCGAGATTGGAAAGGCGATCAATTCATTTTTCCATCAGCCTAGGCCGGTGAAAGAGACAGAGGAAAATTTCTCGTGAATATTTTGTTAATACGCCTTTCAAAAGTTTCATCACATCAACAAGCAAGCGTTTGAATAAATGATACCAAGCTCCAATTGTTTCAAATAGTAGTATCTCACCTAATTACTTCCTTGATTTTTTCACGGCCTCTAGTAACGCAGCTTCTCTACTCTATGTCACCAAGTAAGCGTTTCCATCATCACATGGCATTTACAGTTGGAGGGTGTGACACTGCCTGGGAAAAAAGAAAATCTACAGAATAGTAACTCCAGATTTTTTTCTTTTTTCTGTTTTACTTTTTAGCAACCTTTAAAAAAAGAAACCTCTAACTTTTTATTTAATGGATTTTTCCAACACCCTTTGACAGCAAAAATTTGGTTAACACATAAAAAGACCTGTTGTTAGGGGAAAGGTCTCAGGGAACTGGCTGCTTGCTGTGTGCAAAAAATGAACTTTAGTAAAACTTGTTACTTGAGGAAGTTTGTATAGCAGACTATCTGACGGTTTTTCAATGCAGCAAAAGCATTTTAACTAAACATCGCTTTTGTAAAACTTTCTTTAGCTTCTTAAAGACACATCTTGCCACGCTTCCATCCAAGGCAGTCGTCTTCCATCAAGGTCAAGTTGCAAATTTGCGTGGAGCAAAAGACTTAGATATCGAGCTATCGTTTAGTCATTGGTACTAAAATAAAAAAGAGAGTTTTCCCATTCAAAAGGTTTGGAGAGCTGAATCACTTAGACCTCTTCTACAATAGTTGGTCAAATCAGTTGGCTGCTAGCTATTAATAGAGCATAAGATCTTTAAGAAGTGCAAATCAATGCACTGAAAAAGTGTCCAGCAGAGTGCCCACCAGAATTCAGGGGTCTTCCATTTTTCTTGATGACTCCAATGATTTAAGATTACTTTTGATGCGTCATGATGGAGCTACCCGCATTATGATTTATCCTTTGTTTGACTAGTTCTACTGGGAAGATTTAGCCTTTTCCAATTTACTTAACAGCAAGAAAATTGGCATTTGTAGAGTGAATCTTAAGAAGGCTCAATGAGAGCATGCTATTTGGTTTAACATTGAGAAATTCATCTCACTTACTGATAAGTTACACAACTCAATTAGCATTCAATGATAATATACGCTTTACATAATTAACACGATTTCCTATCTTATCTAGTCTTAACATATATGCATAAGTAGCTTTCCAGAACTTTAGGTTTCTGCACTTGTGATAAAGACGAATACATGTATGCCCTCAGCAATAATCACACAGTCTATCCACAAATCTCAAACTACCCTCTTTTGGTGAGATATTTTGCTTCTGCAGCTGTATTAAGTCCCCTCTCAGATTCCTCAGTATCCAGTCATAAAATGGAGTAATCTGTCTTTTCAGCAGCATTCAGCATTTACCTTGTACCCGCCACCTCATTCTTAACAATGTTTGGCTGTTAATGTATTTTACACTTGCAAATGCTGTTATAAGCACTGCCGTAGTTACATATTACTCAACTCAAGCTCTTGGGCGTGTCAAAAATGCTAATCTCTCCCACCCTTTCTTTGGCCATATTCTCCGGTCATTCTAACTAGTCCGTCAACATTGTTCCCTGATTAAATCATGACTCCCTCATGTCCTTGGAGAGCGTTACTTTCTGGACTAATTGTCATAACAAAAATTAGCAAACTTATCACACCTTCTGTGGCCCTGTTTCATCTCTTTGTCTATCTTATTTCTAGAATGGTAAAATGAATAATATCTTTTCACCACGTACCACTGCCTCAAGAAACGTACCTTATCTAGAGCTTGAAAGCACCGCTTCTTAATTTCAAAGAGAATGTACATTAACGAAACAGGGATTGGATGTGAAAATCCGGGATAAATAGCCGCTTATTCAACAAGATATAGGCAATTGCTTGTTACAAACAGCATCAGAAGTTTTCTCCATCAACAACAGAGAATACTCTCTTAGCGCAAAAAGGGCTGTATTTGATATATCTATATTCAAAGAACCTTTCCCTGAGAATGTTGGAAGTGGCAGCAAAACCTTTCATTTTTACGCACAGTCATAATATTGAAGATTCTGAAAAGAGCTTACATATCAAGCTTTAAAATTCGATATAGCAAATCTTGCTTGCTCAAAATTTGGTGTCAAGTACTCTTTCGAAATACTGAAATGACACTAGCACTAAATTCAATATACAGGTTTGTGAATGCTAATAAGCTAAATACTGTGCTTTCTCCAACTTGTAATACTGCTGAATGTTCAAAATATGAATTGTAAACTTTAATCTTTCGACAGCATGTCAAACTCGCTTCTGCTCAAGTTAGGTCCAAGCGGTTCTCTTTGTATTGCACGTTAAGGTGCAGTGTTGCATATGCCAATGAAAGATAATTGTCTGACAAGGAGTATTTGCATTTTATGGTCATTAGAGGGTGAGGATTCTCGCACGACGGGCTGCCATCCTATGACGGATAAAGAGGGGTGGGACCTGGGGCAAACTCATTGGTAGTGTGGAATTGCATTTTTATCAAATATTACTGGAGTAAGCGGTTCGAATCTATTTATAACTCTATTCTCTCATTATCACGGCTTAATAATATTGTGCCTTTTGCATTACCATTGGCCACTTTCACCAGATTCCGACATCTAATTATTTCGAATTTACAGCACCGACTGCTTTTGTTAGAACTATTCTCTACACATTGGATTCGTCTTTATTAAGAAACACTGGGGAGTTTCTCTCGTACGATAGCATTGGAACGCTTAAACCCCTCTAATTGGAAAAGCTTGATGGAAGTAATCCTCTTTGGGTCCCTGTCGGCTCAGAGCATCGCAGTGCAACTAGCTTTGGGTGGACAATTACATTTGTATCTATGATACGTAAGTAGAGGGCCAGAAAACATTTACAAATTCAGAAAATGGTATTTCAAAAGGCGAACTTTGAAATAGCTCAGAAGGTCTTCTACAATAGCATGCTCGAGAGAACAATGGTATCAAATAAATGGGCAACGGCTTTTGTCTTAGAGTTGTTCACTATCCAAAGCCTATTTATACTCAAGCGGGGCATTGGCATCAGACTGGAATGCGAAGCACTACGCTGTAGTACGGATCGACGGGGAAGAGAACTGAACTGGTAAGTGGATTCAACGAAAACTTTAAACATGGCGGTAGGTCGCACCATGAAAGAGAATGCATGCCCTTTGAACTTGGTTATCTTTTTCTACAGAAGATTCTTATAGCCAATGAATGGATCCCAGTAATGGCGGTCCATTTTACTTAATTGCAACACACTGTTATCAAAAGGGTTAAGTTCATGCAAAGCAAGGAGGTAGAGCCGTTTAGATGCGAATGGAACGCTACCCAGATTTCTGTATGGCCACTTGAATATGTGTGTTATGTCAGAGTTCCCACAAAGCGTCCTGAAAGTATAGCCATTGCAAACTACTCTAAAAATTGATACCCTCGAAAAATACCGGTGTTGAATCCCAAGGGGCAGAAATGAAAATAGGTGTTAAACTCCTTTTCGAGTATGTATTTTGTATTCCAGCCTTGAGGAGAGAGTTGCCAAAAAGTCAATGCCAAGAACTGCAATACGCTATTAGCTGCAAATGCGATTCTTGTGCTCGCTTCATATTCACCCTGTTAGCATTTGATGTTGAACTTGGACTATATGTTCCCCCCTATGCAGGCCTAATTTATTGTCCAGAGGATTGTCTCTATGGTAGTTTAATGGCTGAACCAAATCAAAAAGTGTTCTTAGCAATTGGTTTATAGCATTTCGCTACGATTGCTGCATTTAAGAGGCTTTATCAAGAAAGGAATCGTCATAAGCTACATTCAAATTGTAATGGTTTAAAGGACAAAGGTCAGCATTTTAACCTGTGCTCGACTTTCGCTTTCGCTCGAGACATTCGCTTGTTAAGGGTATGAGGCCTGCTTGCGAAACAAGACATAAAAGCCATTGTTATTCCGGTCTTTGGACATCAGAGTGAGAGTGGAACAACAAACCGACACCTTGGGGTCAAGCAAAGTGGCCCTCAAGAAAACATCTTTGACTTTTGATCTATCACTTCTGACTTAAAGTCACACGACGTCTTAATGTTTTAGCTAGCTCACGCAAGTATTTCTCTTGAATAAAGGCTCTCTGTACTTTGATCATGCAAAGAAATCTAGAGCAGTTTGAGTGCGTGCATGGCATCACAAATTCATGGCGCTTTGCTTGGCATATTAATCAGAAGTAACTTATTTTACATGTACCACCATCAATTCTCTTATCACAAGTGTTGAGAATCCCGGTTCTCGGGTTCATATGAATTTTGAATTTCAATGCAAGTTAGCAGTGAGAGTGAATTTCAAGTATATTTGTACTTGTGCAGCAATCTGGTTCATTGCCAATTTGTTTCTCATACTCTCCTTCTATGCATTATTATTTTACTTATCATTACTTTTATGATTAATGGCAACTAAAACCAGTTTGGGAAAGTCTTCCTCCTGAGCAACGCAGATTGATTTGAAATGCAAGTCTCTGCTTCAAATTGAAGATTGCGGTACTATTTTTGCGGCAAAACAAAATGAGCAAATAAAAATTGGAACAAGCCACCATATTATGCTACTGGAGGCGAAAGCAAGCTTGCATTGTTTCAGCTTAAGGCACAACACCTTTCAGAAACATCTGTCAAGCCTTTAGTCTATTTGGCGCTGGCCATTTGATTGGGGTCGACTCGGATTTGTAGGGTGTGTCATCATGGATTTCTGTGTATGCTTGAGACATCATGAGGGCTACTACATGTCTACTATAGCGACTAGCAAGTCTCTCTAGTTTTCTTAATCTTATGTAAAGATAGCCCATTAGCAAGTATTGCTGGTAACCTAGACAGGCAATAAATGAAGAAAAGTATGGCTTCTTTGACCAAAAATGAATTTCCAAAACTGGATAACTTGCTATCAAGCTTCAATTTAAGAGAACCCCAGTACACGTAAAAGGGCTTTAGCTTGTGGCCAGCCTCCATGAACGTATCCGCTTATCACCTTCGTAATAAGAGCTATAACAGAGGAGACAATGCAGGGATGGCTGACTTCTGGGGAATCTCAGTAGACCTTTTGATTTTGATCATAAATACAACAACATCGAGTATATCTCGCAGCAATTAGAGTATGCGTATGGATTGAGAGAGTCAACTATCTTCAGACTATTTCTTAAAACATTGCGCTTGTTGATCAAAAGCTACATGCAGTGAGGTGCCTAGTTGATATGCTGCGCTTTTATTGAAAGGAATAATGTACTTATTTCTTACATTAATTCACTCTCGCCTTTCATCAGTTTTAGGGGTATACCTCTGCCTTCCACTTTAGACATTTAATTTCAACAAAACATTCTTTCATGTGTTCAAATTCAGTCCCTTCATTAAAATGATTTATCTCTGCATACTTTTTGCAAAATAGGACAAGAAGCTTCAGTATCTAAAGAATTTTGAGCAGGAAAAAGCAAAGTTAATCTTTGCGCAGTTTCTTCTCAGTTTCTTTAGACACTGTTTTGAAGTTAAGCATCACTGTGTTGAAAGAAAATTGAAAGAAACAGCTATAAGCAAGTTTGTATAAGCAAGTTTTCTATGTGCGATGTTTCATATGCAACGTGCGTCCTTTGTAACAGTATAGGACAACTCCTGTCTCCTGATTTTAAATGCAATTTTCCTAGTTTCTATGGTCAGTCGTTTTGGAAGCTATCGAAGTTTAAATACAAGCTTTAACTTGTAGCTTTGAGTCAGATGTTTTTGCATTGAATTTGAAAAGGGGTACTAGAAAAGAATACTGTATCGCTGTAGGTACTTGTACTTTACAGTGCGTGTATGACTGATGCATGAATATCCAAGTAAAGGACTTATACAGGGAGGAGCATTCAATGTTCAACAACCTTTATCACGCTTGATAAAAGTTGGGAATCACTGATCAAAATGGGAGGGGGGGTTAATTGTGCATGGCTAAGGATGCAAATGAGCTTTTGATGGGTCACCAAACGTTGAAAAATAATGCGCCCTATACCAACAAATGTCTTTCTGCCTATGGTGTAATAATGGAATGGAAAATATTAGGAGATGGGTGCCATTGTTTCATACTTCGATGCTCTCATCAATTCTCATCATTTCAAAATTATGAAATTGAATCGTGCTAGAACAACTTTTTTTCTCAAGGGTCAAGGACAGGTCAGTCACTAAAATTTACCAGATGTTTGATGTAGCAGCAGCTTGCCCTAACTTCTTACTAGAAATACATAAATTGGCTGTGACTGACCTCACACGCCTCTGATAAAAGCAAAGTGTCATTAATATTTAAGGCACCATATCGCTTCGTAAATCCGCTTAATTACGTCGAAGCGGATACTTCTGTCAGACATCAAATTGCTTTTGGTTCCTGTTTATTTACGTTTATGAAGAACCTGATATGGCTTTAAGATCTTACTTTACTATGATGAATAAAGAAATGTTCAGTTCTAGATTAGGTTGTTTTTCTAAATTTATGTCAGTTAACATTGCTCATATCTTTAGGCCGCAATATTTCTTTGTTTATACCTTATATTTCATATCTTGTTACATTTCTCTACATATGATTTCGTATGCCTTAATAGCTGCGCATTTTTGCAAAAATGGATGTCAAAGAGCTCTTATTTCCTGTATGAAATATGTCTGTATAGCTGCTTCTGGTTATAGTAATTTGAGAGCCATTGGTGAGTAACTTTCAGTGCTGTAAATCAGGTTTTATTACATCAGACAACTGTTAGGAACTGTTAGGTTTATCGTCGCGTCGCATCAAGCCTAGTGCAGATTGTATCAATCTTGAGTCTGCAAAGTCATGAAAAACCAGGAGAGCGATCAGCGAAAGAAATACTGATAAAAAATAATACAAATCTAGTTAAGAGGCTAGTGTATAGATCTTGTAGCGAGCTGAATTTTACGCTTGTAGCGGTTGCATAGGCCTCTCACGTTCAAAAATCGTAATATGTGGGGAGTTATATCTCTCTATGATATTGCTGCGTAGTTGATTTTAGAAGCCAAGCAGATTGGAATATATATTTCATACTGTTGAGACAATAAGAATGCCTCTTCTACGCTTTAACTCTGCTGGAATTTCAAGCTATAATAATTCAAGCAGGAAAGCAGGTGTTTATTTCGCTTATATGTCTGGATTGAATAAAGAACATTATTTTGAGTCGTACTGAATAAAAAGAGGATTGGGTTAGCTTCGTTAAAACAAGAGTTTGATCATGAATAGCAAACGTGTCATGTTGAAACATAGACAAGGCTTTCTTGCTATTTTTCAACTGTATCAACATTCCTTGTTCTTAGTAGAAGATTGGTCTTGATGTTAACAAACATACTGTAAGCCAAATGCAAGCAATTTATTTGTCGTCCAAATGAGTATTTGGAAAGCCAAAGGTAGTTGGAAATCTTGCCATGAGCGCTTTCTTTTTCGAGGCCACGTTTTCTTTATCGAGGCTAATAAGCTTCACTCACTGCCCTGCATTGAACATTTTTTCTATTTTTTGATCTCCAAAAATGTTTTCTTGCTTAGAACTTATTTCTGTTTCCTTTGTATTATTCGTATTATTATAAGAAGATCAAGATTTTTCTGTTACCAAAAGCTGTTTATACTAGCTGCTTTGACTTTTACAGATAAACAAAAGTTGATGTAGATGGCATGGTAATACAGTAGAAATTGTTTCATGGTCGTATTTCTACATCAAAATGCAATATAAAATTTTAGTTTCCAGTCCATAACGACATGTCATTCTCAACAATGTTGAAAACTAAAGAATCATATAGATTAAGCTTTTGAAAGCAATAGAATGGCTAAAAGGTCAGAATATATAGTGAAAATGATCGTTTGATGACATGAAGTAACTTAAGTATTTGAATCCGAATGCATCTTATTCTAAGCAACTGCTACGAAGCATTTTACACCCAAATTTACTGAAAACTGAAAACCTTTAATCGTAGATGGAGTTTTAGAATCAGATTATATTAAACATAAAGTCTAAGAATCAAGAATAATTTGGCTAGTCTGCTTTAAAAATTGTGGCCCGTATTATGTGAGGCAACATACCGGATTCCTGAATGTATTTTCAAATGAAGATATAAACATTGTTATTTCAAGAAGAAAACTATGAAAACTAAGGGGAAATAGATAAAAATGAGAAGCATCCAACGATTCGCAGAAACAGTGCAATGAATGTATTTGACAGTTCAAAAAGGAAGTACTCAAACGCCCTTTCGTTTACAAGCAATGCTCCTTTGATGAGAAACAACTGATGCCTCTTTGCATTGTACTCATGTCCTTGAAACCTTTCTTTTTAAAATTTTTTCTTTGAAAATTCTTCTTCAAGCCATCAATACTTGCTTAAATAACATATCCGTCCTCCTCTTTCAAGTATTTGGTTAAAAGTCTAGATGGAAACTGAACAGGCCAAAATTTTATTTTCCAATTTCTATTGTATACGAGAAAGGGCTGCCTAGACAGGGCAATAAAAACAGATCACATAGCTTCCCACTTTGTGTTTATGATTTCATCTCATAGAAATAATTGCAAAACACGAGAAAAGCTTATGCTGACGACTTTTAAGATGTCCGCAATAATGCTGCATTTGCGATGCTGCAAAATTTGGCATTTGACCCCAATTGTCAATGGAGGTCCAGTAAAACCCCAATTTTAGGATACCGGGGCCTCTAATGGACTTCTTTTGCGTATTGACCTCTCAAAGCATCAATAGGCACGGCCCTATGCATAGGCATGACAACAACCTTCCTTCGTGACTTTTCTCCTTTCAGGCAAATGTGGAGGTGTAGAGAGCGCGCTTGATCTCCTTATCTGGTTTAGCCTAAACCATTCCAATCCACAGCAGGGTATCTGCATTCTGTCCCAGTGAAACTCCATTGTCATTACACTGCTCCCAAGCTAAGGTTTTCATCAGATGAAAGGTCGAGTAATTGCTGTATTTTTCCGTTGGTAAAGAAACTGCCACAATAGAGCTTTGATTCCCGTTTCTAGACTTTATTCATTTTCCCGAAAAGAGCATTTACTATAGTGCATCACCATCTCAAGGTTAGAATATATAAAAGTGTAGGACATCAGAAATGCTAAAATCTATGTGATTTGTCCAGTGTCTTTGCAGTCTAAACGCGCTGAAAATTGCTATTGTATGACTAAACGCCGAGAGGCGTTACTTGGGCAAAGATACTGGAGACCATCTTCCGAACTTTCCTTAAGAAAGCAAACTAAAGTTAAGTCTGCTACAACGCATGCTGTTTCTCTCCTATTGTATTTGGATAATCGCCCATGGTCAAGATATTGATGTTTTTAGTTTGAGAACCATCCCTAGGAGGTCATCGAGAGTAGCTGATTTTCTCTATAAACAAACCGGGGACTTATACATCAGCCGTTTTGTAAACTGAGCGAGTAAAAAAAAGAGTTGCGAAACTTCGCTTGAGCATCTGGCTTGCCCTGTTATATCCCTTGGAAGATCTTCTTCTTCATCCAATGCCGTCGGAACGAAATTTATATTGGGATGAGGGGGAGGGGGGTTTTGTTGGTGTGGCTGCCCATTAATTATTGGGGGAAGCTGCAGCCACCGGCACCCCAGCGGCCCCCTTTCCCCCGGTTCCAGCGGGCCTGTTATCTCACCTTTTAGTGGGCCTATCATTCAGAAAGAAACAGTCTAGGAATATTGCCTTTCTAGATGCCAGTAGAAGTAGGCTAACTTCATGTCCTTTTGCAGTTGATGTTCTGAGAAGTGTCTGTACCAGGAAATAGGGGCAATAAAGTTTTCTAGCGTGCATTTTCCATACTCATATGCCATCAAAATACAAAAGATAGGGCTGTTGCATAAGATTAAGAGACGCGTTGGTGATTGTTGTTATAGTTTAAGTCAGTTATACAAAGCAACCATGGGCTCCATTCGTCATCACTCTAAGATTCTGTTTTCATGTGATTTTGAATGTATTCTACACAAACTGAACCTTGAAGAGGTTTGCGCATCAACAGAGAATGCTGGCACAGTTAGCCCGCCTTGCATTTATGTACAATGTAAGTCATTCTATTCTAGCCGCGAAGTTACAGGATTGCTGGAACGTTGATTTGTAAGAATGAATGATCATTCTACCCCTTCTAGAATCATTGAGATACCACACTTTAGCGAATTCGTACTGACTGGCTTGTAGTCTGATCTTGCAACATTTCTTGAGCATTGTAAACATTGTGCTTTTATCATATAACAACCACCTTTCAGTTAATACCCAGCACCAGCATGCTTATATCTGTCTTCTTAATTTGAACATTGCTTGTGTGTTTACGCGAACGTCAAGCATTCTAGGTTTGAACCTATGAGTTGCCTAAGTTTGTGGAGATATTTCGAGGCCTTAGATTTTGAAACCAAATAGACGCCTGGCATTTGCTTTTATGACACACAAAGTAGCAAACATGCTTAACCAAGATTCTTACTGTTACTTCGCAGGGACACAAATAACTGGCTAAAGTAATTTGCATCTTTTTATGCACAGACTGAAGTGTTTCTTATTCTGCAATTGCTAAGTAGTTTTGTGAAATTAGTTAAAGAGAAAAAATTTACTGTTAGTAAGAGAGGAAGTATTCGAGTTGCAAACAAAAAATATATGTGGCAAAGTTTGAACCATTTTTCTTTATTGCGCATCAGTAATTTGTTGTGGAAAATTTCATTATGCACTTTGCCAAACAATCCCAGAATGCACCTTCTTAAGCTTTGCACCAACGAAGAAGCAGTTCCATTTTTATCATACCAAGGTGAAATATATGGAAAATGATTTTTATTAGCATTTCCAATCCTACTTATTTCACGGAAGTTTTTATCAATTGCAGAATCTAAAGTATTGCAGGCTAATTTATAGCTTGATATTAGATTGAGGTTTTGGTAGAGCTTGATAGAGGTTATGGTTGTTTGGGTCTCCGTAGTAACTACCAAAGTGGCAAAGTTTTGACGCAGGACCATCATACACAGCTTTGAGAGACTGACTTGTGATTAAAGATGTGTGATCACGAGCACGTACAAACATTGCTGTATTTCGTAAAGGTAGCAGCATGGGATGTCAAGCTGTCCAATGCGCACGCAAGTGCAAATCTGTTTGATAATGTTACCGCCCTGACGCAGAGGTTTATAAGTACAGAAGCGCTAGAATAATCGCAAGGCGGCGCTGCTCCTTACCATTAGTTTAAATGGAGTCATTGTAGTTAGTAACTGGGTCGTCCTGATATGATCAAAACGAAGTTTAGTACATTAACGTGAGGCAAAGAAAGCTAATTATCAAATTATTTACAATTCAATTATTTTCAGCCAAATTTTCCTTGACCATTATTTTGAAGCCCGGCTCGGTATTCGATTGCTGAGGTGGGGTTAAGCACGTACTGGTGTAGCTGGAAATGATTGTTGTACGTACGCAAGTGGTGCGTAGCAAAGTGGAAGATATATACAAGTTAAAAAACATACCAAAACACGCTTGAACTATTTAGACAACAATGTAAAACTCAATTATGATTTATGTAAGAGTATTTAACGATGACTTTTCTTTAGCGTAGCTTTAGAGGTGATGATGTCTATATGAAATTAGTTCTGCTTCTATATAATTGTAGTAACGGGTTTTGGTACTACTCTCGCTTAAGCACTAACTAGGGTCCAGGCCTTTTTTCTAACTAAAAATTATGGCAGAATCCCAACTGTACACTGTGCGATATTCTGGTCTACGTTTTACACTGTGAGGTTTACATTCAGTATGTAAATGTCTAGTATGTGAAGTTGCATTGCTGGCATGCCAGATAATGAAATTTGTGCTAATTTGATTCGATAATTCAGTTAACTAAGGACTAGTTCGTTTTTCCTGATTTAATCAGTGTTTGTATATGTTGATTGAATTGAAATCGAATGTGTGTGATGAAAAGTGTGGGTAAGGAATAACAATTCTCAGTTACGTCAAACAAACACAAAATGCAGCAATTACTTCTAATTAAAATTGAATCGAACACGAATAAATTTCAGATGAACTTTGAGCTGGGGTTCTGGTTGGTAAAAAGGTGAACACACTTCTCTAGAGTTTACATGGCTACATGCACGCTCAGGATGTTCATTTACGAGAAGAAGTGCTTTTGCTTGACTACAAAAGAGGTTTTTCTTAGATATGGAGCGCTTGTGCTAGGGTAGTGAGCAAATGATTCTTAGTCCCTAGGCCGTCTGTATTTCGAGATAATTGCTTGTGTGTGTATAAGTTTAAAATGACTTGGTCTGGAGAAGCTTCTTGGTAGAGCCTGTAGACATGTATTAAGAGTTTTAAGCCTTTTTTATTGCGAGTTTGTGTAAGCCTAATCTCCTAGTCCTATCTTTAGTCATCCAGTGTCCATCTACAACCCTTACCCGTGTGTTTAAGTATAAAATTGCTGGAAAGCAAACTTAATCAAGCTTCTAAATAGAAAATACGAAAATGCTTCATTACCAAGTAACTAACCTACTCAGACAAAAAACCTAGAGCACAAAATTTAGATTACATAGGAAACTATTCTATGATGTTCTAGATATCTAATTGAAGCCAAACCTAACTCGCCCAATCCTCGTGCTAAAAGCGAGATTGTCATTCTACAATAATTCACAAAATGTACCACACTTCACACTCTCAAGTGTTGACAAACAAAAGGGTGTGACGCCAGATAAACGCTGTGTTATTTCCGCTCAACGTGCGTTGCCGATCGAAGTGGTCGCAGAAAAAGGGAAATGATTTCAATTTAGACCCTTATTAGTCAAATTTCACAAACCATTTCGCCCGCTCACCGAAGCACTGTAAAAAACTTTGCTTTAAAGCAGCAAAAAGTAAGAGAGTACAGGACTAGACTATTTATTGGCTAAAAAGCCACTATGGTATGCGCTGATAAATTCAAATGGTCCCAACTTTTAGAAATTTGGGATAATCCCGACTTTTAACAGTCACGGAATGTGAATGGTTTGGGCCTTGATTTGCAGATCATTTTACTTTCTACTGCATTACATTACATTATATTTCATTTCATTTCATTATATTACTTCATTACATTACACTTCTTCTTTATTCTAAACATTGTACTCTCTGGTGGCAATGTAAGCCAAGACACAAATAAAAACCTTGCAAATGATGGATTATTACTTGCAAAATGAGTTTTAGCTTGGCATGACCCCACATTATAGAGAATTCACAAATTAGTGCATGGCCGAGTGAATCTCACATCAAGAGTTGTCTTGGTGCTCTACTATTTCCCTGCATAGAGTCCATAAAAAGTTGGCCTCTGGCTCCAATTTGTACAATTTAAACCTTTTTCATTACTAACCCAAACAAAAAATTGTCTACCATTACTTTCATTGGTTACAATAGAAATTACTAATAAACCTTCCTCAAATATGACATTTATAGTTAAAATCTTCCTCTGGCTGCCAGCCGTGGAGCCGTCAAGTTCTCTGGACTCTGTCCCTGCATATATAGTTTATAATTGGTAATGAATATGAATACCTGCGAGTTGTCACTTATTTTATTGCTTTTCCAATATGAGGAGCATCACTAACAGAACTCAAGGGCATTTTCTCACTGTCGGCGTAGCAGAAAATTTACTATGATTGATTTTGTCACTTAAAATTGAAAAAGATTAGGCTATTTCTGACGATGAAGTCAAAAGTCATTCCAGAAATGCTACGTCTCTTGGTGACATCCGTCAATCTACATTATGAACACATGTTCACGATGTGATTACTTTGACCATGATATCAATGACGTGGGCGAAGAGAAATATCCTGAGTTTGTGTGGCCAGCAGCACCTGGACTATATTTCACTAAGGTGAATCGTAAGAAAGTCAGCGGTCTGTCAGTTCTGTCGCAACAGCTCGTTTTTGACAATTGTTAATAATCCGACTATCATGTGGAAATCTTTCCCTGCCCCTTATCTGTGAAAGTGAATTCACTTATTTTTGGCGGGCTAATTCGCTACATCCTACTCATAGCTTATTCATTATCTTGTGGTTCACCCCTTGCCCATTATAATACTTTGCTAATAGTTTCTTATGATCGATACATCCAGGCTTTTTCTTGATCTATTGCCTTGGCCTGTTTGGCAAGAGCTATAGGCCTGTGCTCTCCCTACTTCTGGCTCCGCGGTTGTGGGGCTGATCGTTTTATTTCTCAAGCCTCTGCGGGGTATCATCACTACAGCCAGTCAAATCTATTCAGGAATATCTGAAACTACGATTTAATAGATTCCCTGCGATTAGATTCTTTTCTAAATCAACTGGTCAAAGGAACCTTGTGGTTCACGACCTATGAAAATAGCAACACAATATTTGCATTTTCTCAATTAGACGGCCAATTCTCTTGTTGCTAGCTGAACTTCATTGTTCAATCAATCTGTATTGGCAACTGATTCTTAATATGTAGACTATTCAGGATATATCTTATCAGGAAAATTTATAAAGCTAATGATATTTTCCAACCTGTGACGCAAAGTGTGTTGGTTGTTTACTGACATATCGGAATGCACCCAGGGCGTGTAGATATTGCAGGCTCCAGAAGTCTTTCTATAACAAAGACAAATGACATATCAAATGATAGTTTTGATAACATGTCCAGAGGTGTAGGGCTAGGATAAGGTAAGATGAAGAAGTTCTTCAGGGCAGTACTCTCGTTTATAACTTTGCTTCGAATACGTTTTTGTCACATGCGTGGGCGGTCAAAATTTACACCCATCTTCCAGAGGCACTTACGCCCTGCGACAATAAAGTCATTGAAATAAATCTTATAATTGATACGTTGTAATTATTCTTTCGAAATGTTACAATGGAAAGTCAAAATGCATATTAAAAAGTGTAATTCAAATTTGAGGCAATGATGTAGCTTGTATTTTTAAAATGAAATGAAGGCAATGAAAATGAAGTGAAGAATGAAGATTAAGAAAAACTGAAAAAACTAACATTTGGACTTTATAACCAGGCACAATGTTATTTCTACCAAAAGTAACTATCGATGTTTCTGGAGAAAATCAATTGTATGAGTGAATTATAAGAAATAGTTAATGTTGGATATGGACATAGTTAATGTGGCTGAAATGTGGCTCTCCTGGTGATGACCAATAGGCTTGGACAAACCACAGGAAGTATTTTGGATATAACATTTATTGTCTCATCGTGACTATGTACAACACGAGTTCCTTTTTAAATCTTCGTAGCATTTGACATATTATAACTCCATTTATTATGTATAATAAATTACAATGCGATGAACTGTTTCCTACTTTTTAGCAAATTCGCAGATTTCTTTCTTAATGAAAAATAATATGAAACTTCAATGGGAAATAGTGTGAAACGATGCAGGAAACGTCAATTGTCAAGACTTCCATTCATTAACAACAATAGCACATTTAGAGACAGCTTCACAATAATAACGTCACTTAAAAAGGGCTATCAGAACAGAGACAGAGATATTTTCTAGAGCATTTAAAGCCGTTCAAAGCATTTAAACTTCAAACTTACTGAAGCTGATTTATCAATAATTTGTATTTTTATTTTTTCTAGAAGCCCTGTGTCATATGAATTTGATTCTGAAATCCTTCAAACTTTTTAGGCACTTTCCTTTGTTAGTGTCAATATTGAACCTTGGCTCATCAAGCCCTTACTTTCTTGGACTCACACATTGTTTCCCCGCTACCCCAGTGTGGTTCTACTTTCTCCTTGATATCTGCACGATCTCTGTCCGCTCAGAAAACTCATTTTGGTGATTAATTCACAGATCAGTTGGTTGTTATGTGCAGGGCTGCCACTACCGGGCTCTGAATATTGACCAAAAGTTGATGGGGCCCTCATATATACAAAAGCATTTTGTGTCCTGTCTCTATTCACCAGCATCACTTTTTATAGACTTAATAAATTTGTTCTTGAGGCCCACCTAAAATTGAAATCCCTAGGGCTCCCTTGCAGGCCCATGGGTAAATGCATCATATGTTATATGTCAACGGCGGTTGCCTTGCTAGTTCGATGCCTGCCAATATTCTTTGGAGACCACTTCTTGCACACCCCTGTGGTCTGCAATTTTAAAAGATACCCTCAGCATCAGTTTTGAACGGAAGTCAAATTCGGCTCTTTTATACTCTAATGCTGATTTTTTTGCACATAACTATGAGTTTTTGAAGAGAAATGCTTTTCGAAGAATGTTGACTCATTTTCAGTGGCAAAACCGAAGGTTTGGAAGCATGAAGGGGATTGCCCCACCCTTTGAAGTTTAACGGCTTACAAAATGTAACTTTATTACAGCAAAAAATTATGAATTATATTGCTTTGCTTATTAAGTTCATATATGTCATCTTGTTTATAAGAATAGCTACTATTTGTCACAATTATAGATTCTCCCCTACAGGAAGCAGAAATTTTTTGGTTAACATATCTGTTTTCGATTTTCTTAAAGAAAAATACCAATCTGAATTCAAATTTGATTTGACTTATATAATTTTAGCAAAAAACCTTGGACAAATGGCAGCTGATGCTACTCAAGTTGTGAAGTTCTTCAGCCACCGATTCCTTCTATTTTGCCTTTGTTCGAGGAATGAGAGCTCACTGATTTGAATTGACTTAAGTATGGGGCTGTAGATTCCAAGAGAGCAACTGTGAAATAAAATATTTTGAAATTAATTGTTAATTATCACTTCAAAGGCGTTCAGGAAAGAGCTTGCAATTTGAATCTCTTGCTCTTTAAGAATGATCGACACTAAACTTTCCTCAATTTATGGGTCTAGTATCTTAAAGGCAATTTGAATAAGGCCAATGCTAGTGCCGCCCACTGTGCTGTCCTGGTTAGCTCGTCTTCTACCTATGTCCAAAGTGCACTGTACTGTATTAAAGTGCTTCAGAGAAGAGCCATGAAAAACCTCCTTGAAGGCTGAGACCCAAAGCCCATCAGAGGCTTTGTTTATGGCCTTTCCAGTCCTCTTGAGCCACTCACTGCCCACCCCATTCGAATATCACCCACTTGCTGTTAGCCTTATCGCAAGATTTAGTCTTGATTTATTTTCTCAGTTTCTCAATTATTCAAGCAATGTTATCAAACCGTCGTCGGTTGGTTTTAAATAAACCAAGGAAAACCTTGATCATGGGTGCCTCCTCTATTTCGCACTTAATTTATCATGCGTTAACTTTCGTGGCTGAAATCGAAAATGCGGTCACTTTATCTGTCAGGGGCGGAGAAAGTTGCACTCATGTAACAAGCGAATTATTCATGTGGTCTCAGCATTGAATACTTTCAACCGAGAATCTCCTGCATATCTAAATACGACTGAATGGGCCAACCTGCGCTCTTGTTCCAGTTTCTACCATATCGCTGAATTCAAACCACTCGCGTAAAGAGTGAGACTTCTCATGGCTAGGGACAACGGGTATACGCACTCTCGTAGTAATTAAGCAATACAAACATTGTGAAATAAGGAATTGCATGGGTGCTAGCTCTGTAAATATACCAGGGAGTATTACACGCTGTCTTGGCTTACATGCAACAGAATACTCAGAAATTCCTAGAACGAGCCAACGTGGGAATCATAGTCTCTCACAATTGTCATTGGGCCACACTTCTTCATTCCGAGTTCATCTGAGTTTAAGACGCCTTTTTCATTGAAACTATTTCAAACTACCTTCTTCAATGGATGACAGTTTGTGAACACAAAGAATTGGTTTTTTATCTTAAAATGCCCATGTCACGCCCGTTGCACTTTCCCCTGTAGTTTAAAGTTTGCTACTTTTTTTATCCTTATTTACCTGAACACCAAAACCAGATCCGTCTAGTACCAAACTTAAGGTTCCTTTTGGGCGTGTCCCTTTCCCGGAAGCTATTAAACGGGTGCAAGAAGGCGCTGTGTCAAATCTTTGGTGGTTGTCTGATTATTCTAATAATGCTAGTTGTTGTTCCTTCTTTCGTAATGTGGATTCTCACAGAGTTGGGGGAACATCAAATACCTTCATTGCCTTGCACATCTTGACACTGTTATATCAAATATACTAATTTTCTGATCTGTTATCATTGTTGAGGGCTATTGTCGAATGAAACACAAGCTGAATTTTGTTTCTACTGAAATAGAGGCTTAGCGGTCTAGCCATCTTATTTTCACTGTCAATTCGTTTTAAACTTTAATAGATAAAGGAGAAGGAGAGTAAGCCTCAGTGCTGTAATAGTGTAGTCTTTATAGTTTTCAAGTCAGTTTTAAGTCATTTTCAAGTGACAGTGAGTTACGCGAAGAAGGCTGTAACGAGGAAGGTGCAAATCGAGATTGAGGCTAGGCTAGAACTGTTGGCTGTAGATTCTTTGGTAGGTCGGAGCATAGTAGATAGAAACTTTCAATCATATTTCAATAAATGATCTTTCCACTCACAGCAGCTTCTTGGGCCCTTTGTGAAGTTGATCTCAAGGCTCAGTTGCTTAGTAACCGATTGCGAATTGAAAAACATGTAATCAGTTTGTTTTCAGTAACATGACATTCTTCTTCTTTTTCTGTACATAAGATAGTAGTGTTAGACCTGAGTTGACTTTTACAAGTGTTTGAAAAATGTTGACGTCGAGTTTGGTTAAATTCGGACGATGCAATCAAGATAGAAGAACGTTTTTACTTCAAAACCTTGCAGCCCTCTAGTGACTTAGATGAATCCTAGTGGGAAAGGAAGTAGAATTCTGTTGATTCTAGAGGTTCTTATATGAAAAGAAGTAGTAAATGAGGTTTCCCAAAAATATTATTGTCCAACACTGTCACCTCGATCACAAGGTAATTGTTGCGTATAAAACGCTTTTATAAGGAAACCCATAATTAAACCAATTTCTTGTTTTCGTACTGTCTGTCTGTCTGTTGCTACACAAGAAAGAAGATAATAAATTATAAAAAGAAACTTAAGATATATGCAATTGAATTTCTTGGATATTTTTTGTTACTACTCAGTTTAATACAGCAACCTTTCGAGTACCCATGAGGGAGCATAATTTCATCACGGCTATTTGTACTATCCAAGGGTTTACACGATATGTCAATTCACCGCCTGTCTATTCAGCCCCTTCGTTGGAAAATGCTGATGTCACCCCTCCTGCTTACAAAGCGTTTGATGAAGCCATCTGTTTCCTTTCCACAAACAGTACAACTGGTTGGCTTAAAGGCATGGGAGCATTAGGACAACTTGCTCTGTAGCAAAGACGTTCTCTTGATTTATTCGAATAACACTGGACTGTTGGTATTCCATTACCAAAAGCAAATATAGAGCGTAGTTTCACAAGGGCAGCTCCAGCTACGGATGGTTTCTTTTATTTCCTTCTTCAAACATGACAAACCCGAAATGCATACGGTATTCATGAGTTTGACATGGTGGCCATGTGTTTAATTTGAATCGATTAGGTTCGTATGTTGACGAACGAACTTTTTCAAAGGAAGAATGGACAATCATCACAATTCGTAATTACAACTTCACACATTGTTTAAAAAATATGGCAACGCTTGCTATGAAAATCAAACAGTTAGGTAAAACAAGTTATCAATATTCATCAATTTGCCCTCCTTCTCTATTGTCTTGTTAATTTTGAACAATGCCAGCCTTCACAGGCCGTTCTGCTAGCACGCCCACCTCAAACTTTATAATCAAGAATATCTCTGATAACATGGAAATACAAAATACGGTTATCCTGTTCCGCTTATTTCCTGCTTTTTTCAAACGTGCTCTGTAGATTCATTCCGTCAACACTAATTTCCTTTAAAATTCAAGTTTTGTCTTCATATCTCAAACATTCTGAAATTGTGTCCATGGCAATTGTCCATGATTTGTTTCGCTTCGTATGTTTGTAACAATTGAATATAGACTCTTGTAGTGAGAATTCGCAAGGCTCAAATTGTGTTTTTAGGGAAAAATGTTTCTATTAGTTAATTGCTATTTCCTCAGAGTATAACTAGAAAGTTGTAGTAGTGGCCTGTTAAAAAGGAATATACCAAAACAATTGCCATAGCGAATGGACTAAAGCCTTTA
Source organism: Nemopilema nomurai (assembly GCA_003864495.1). NCBI lineage: Eukaryota > Metazoa > Cnidaria > Scyphozoa > Rhizostomeae > Rhizostomatidae > Nemopilema > Nemopilema nomurai. The sequence goes on along the minus strand of ML133471.1, from coordinate 4,396,103 downwards.
GAAACAGCGCCGTTTCAGCAGTATACTTAATACAGTAAGCTAGGAGTTCTTAGCAGGGTCCATTGAGCTTGAAGCGGAGGAGCGACAACGAGCCTGAATTTGGCGACCACCCGCCAAAGCGTGCCCAGTCTTAGATAGGAGAGAACCCCTAGAAATAACTCTAACGTTCTAAGGCAAAAAATACGGTTATAGAGGAGTCTAAGACACTTTCGGTTTAGAACAAAGCATGGAAAACTATTGATCATTTACAGTTGAAAATTGGTGAAGAAGCCTCAGAGAACAAGTGATTGGCTTTGATCTCGGTAGAATTGACTCTCGGTTTTACAGTTGCAATTTGAGCAAATGTGTTGGGTGGAAGGGGAAATGGCAAAAATTCAAGCTTCATTGTCTGATTTCTCACACGCGATCAATCGGTGTTTGCATTGTAACGCAGGAGGGTTTATTTGTGGATCAGAGCAGGTGCAAAGAGACCATTCAAACACCAAATGCATAGGGCATACGATGTGAATAAATATTGGTCCTGAGGTGGAACATCATTTCGTGCAGCTGTTGTTGCTTATAGGCCGTAGTTGTACGGGATTGCATTTCCTGGCAGTTGCCTGATTGGTGCTTTCGTCTTTTGTACGGGAGAGCAATTCAGTCAAACTATGCCAGATAACTTTTCTATTTGATACGTTAAAGTCAGCGGGAGCCCTCGTACCCAGTCCTTAATTAAGGGACAGCTTTGCTCTATTAGGGGTTATTTTCCTGTCAATTATTAGGGCGTTTCGGAGTTGAAAGGGTTGGCTTAGTATAAGTAAATTCCAAAATTTGTTCGTCTCAAATGCGAGGCACAGAGACACTCTTGCTTCAAAATGTAGTTAGATGAATATATGGAGACTATCTTCCTTTTATGCCCTTGCTTCAAAATGTAGTTAGATGAATATATGGAGACTATCTTCCTATTAAACTATGAATCATAGTTTAATTGGCATGTTTAGGATAGGGGGTAGTATGAACCCAAGGAGAAGGGGTGAGTGGCTAAAGTCAGCTGAATAGAATCTTTTAAAGAATCTGGTGGATTGATCAGAACTTGTGATCTAGAAGCTTGCTTATCTAGGAGGGGCCTAAATTAGACATTAATCCTTAATGGCCCGCAACAGTAATAGAATGAAAGCATGCGCAAATTATTGTTCCGCATTTTGGTGCTATTTTGAAGCTTCGTGTTGCGAAACATTTGCTTACCATTAAAGCAAGGTAGCATTGACGTGACAAGGCAGAAAACTCAGGTTACCTTTGTGTAAACATTGCCCAAATTGAGGGTTTTGAAACTTGACTCTTAAAAGAAAGATGATTTGGATCACAACCTTGCATGATATTGCGCATGCATTTGACATCTAATTGGACACGGACTTGCTCAAACGGACTTGAATTGATATCAATACTGATGGTCGTTTAGTCTTTTGACGCTTGCAACAGCCAATGTGTGTGGATATTTGCCGGGACACCTTGAATGCATAGGCAAATGAAAAAATGTTGATTTTGATTGAGTTGTGGCATTCTGCCTAGAAATAGCAGCAATTGATGAGTTTGATGTTACTTTTCTATACTTTTTGGCTTTAAGCCATCTCCAACGTGCGTTTTGAATGGGTGAGTGAGGAAAAAACCTTAGATGAGGGTAATCAAGGCAACGATGCTACCCCTAGAGACAACAGGCAGTCGATTTTTATGATACCATTATCACTTTATGACGTGGAAAATTAACTTGGCTCATGTTCAAATGGCTTTGTATTGATAGATTCGACTAAGACTCTTATTTCGGGAAGTTATTTCGAAATAAATTGCAAGAAGAGTAGAAAAACTCACCCTACGAGTTGGTTGGACCCCACCCAATGGATTGTTGCGTGTGCAAACGGGCGGAATCTGGTCCTGAAAATCAGCCAGTCGCTCAGACTCTTTTACTTGCAAACTTTTCTAGATTGACCTTCTCTCGACATACCTTGGTAATGAGAAACGAAAACTTTTGCGTATCTTATACTTGAGTTCTGCCCATTAAAAAAAATTAAAGCGAGGGACGCAGTATTATTGCATATATTGAAAAAAGTGTTTATCAAGATAGTCATTGGAATTCTCCAAAGCTATTAAATGTGTTTGCTATAAGTTGATCTTAAGTTTAATTGCTCATCATTTGTTGCTTTCGTTATTTGTTAATTTTCTGGCGCAACGGTAACTTGTTGGATTCTCTATGGGGGTATTAGTATAGATGAAGATTTATCAGGAAGACCTAAAAATGATGAAAAGCTTTCAGTAAACCTCGGATATCTTAAAGTTGTAACAAGTCGTAGGATATATTTAGACACAACATGATACATAAAGATTTGCAGCTTTCAAACACCAGACACCATTGTTGCAAAATGCATCTAAGTATATTCTTATTTGCAATTCTTTTCTTCAATGGCTGCATGTACTTTCAATAAAGTCAATCTATCGTCTCGTAAAACATTTGCTACACTGATGTCTGCATATGCGGCTGTCACTTGATCGAATCTCGCTTCTGTCAGTGAGACAGTACTCTGCTAGTTAGCGAACGTCATCGTTAATAAACAAGAACAGGTACTCTAGCAAACATCATTATATGTTGTCATACCAGCAATGGACTATCGCGCAGTGCAAATTCTATCTTTTCTCGCAAGAAACTTAAGTGACTGCGTAATCGCAAGTTTGCCTGAGGATCACTTATCCTGCAATGTGAACAACACTGGTGCTTTGAATTAGTCCAGAGAGTCTTTACTTATTGATTCATAAGCAGGGTGGTGAGATGCATCGATTCATGTCGTTGCTCTATCTGGTAGTCCTCTGTCATGCACAACGAGAATGCATACTAAGCCCTACACATTTCAGCCCCGACTTCTGCAAAATGACGAACCTTCTACTTTCACTGAGTATGTTGGCAAAAATAGATTTCTACTGCACTGGTATACACAATGAAATACACAGAAACCAAATACAATTACCTAATACATTTTCTTTTTAGAAGCAGCAGTTATTAATTAGAGGGTTCGTTTAACCCAAGACAGTTGTAGAATAGCCAATTTAGAAGCAACTAGAAATGCAAGTTATGAGTAGAATAAAGTACTTGTAAAAGGTTTTGTGAGGATAAGAAAATGGTGTAATTCAAAGACTAGAGAAGGCAAAGAAAAGCTGCAAAGGTTGATTGATAGAGGACGTAAAAACATGCCCAGATAAAGTAGGGCGTTGCAATAATACGTAGTAGAAGATAATCCCTCTGTATTGGAAAACTGTTATAGTACAATTTTGTCCTTATTCGACTTTGTTATGAATTTGAGTTGTATGTTTATGACGTTAAATTTTCTCATTTATGCCTGATGGTACCGTCCACCCTCAGATCTGACATTTTTTGTTAAAAAGTGAATATTGCAAGCTTCCAAACTCTACCTTTTTGCATAGTTCACTGTGTGGCACATCACCTAATAGCTTTTTAGAGCTGTAACAATGGTAGACAGCAAGTCAGGTGCGTTTTGGGAGACTGCCAGTGACATTGACTACTCTTCCGCGCCTGCCAACTAGAGACAGCTTGGAACAGTTCCAGCTCGGTCAAACCTTTTGTAGGGGGAAGCTAAACGTAGATATACAGACTGATTTAGAACATCAAATTTGGTCCAAATTGAAATTACGGTGGCACTTGAAGAAAATAATGGTAGCCATGAACCTCTGAGATACTTTGCCCCGTTTTGATGCATTTTGCTTTGTTTGCAACAAAAAGAGTCATTGAGAGTTATCAGTATGTTAGTGCACTTTTATGGAAAACATTTACGTCCAAAGAGAGCGTTTTAATGGTCTTCGTCGGTGAAACTTTTTGTAGACCTCTCTGAAAAAAATATATTTGCAAAGAAGATGGCTTCTGAAAAACCTGAAACGCTATACTGCATTCGTTTGTCTTGAATTCCCGTTGTTAAGTGTATCAGCTTAGAAATACATTTCTCACAGTAAGGAACCAACGCTAGATGGCTTTAAACAGCCCCATAATCGAGGGCTCAACAAGACTAATCCAGAAAAATGATTTCTTTACCTTTATCCTTATTTCATTTTTATTACTTATTCATTTATACTGTTTGCCGTGGAAAAATCAGATTGCAATCTACAATTTGCTAAACGGATTTCGTCTTAATTGAGCCCTCATCCTGCTGTTTTTATTTTCATAATGTCATTTCACAAAGCCAACATCATTATAATGTCGTGCAAATTTTTCAATTGTTCGCTGTCTGGAAGTAGCTGGAAATTATTCGGTTCCAGGCAGAATTGAGAAAGAAGCAAGTTGCTATTGCCCCTTATACTATTTGACAAATCAAGCCTTTTCACTGCTATAGAGCACAGCCCGGTGTTGTTAGCGTGCGTTTAAGATAGACAAGGCTCCTATATGTGTCACGCGAAGAAACATGCCTTCTTAAACATCCAATTCGAGGCTGAATATTCGCATTGCGTACGCCACAAGACCACACAACATCCCCCACAGGATGGAAGACTGGGCACGAGTTTTGTTGACAGAATCAAGAACAATGTTCCATGTCGTGAGGTATCCAGTGTTGCCTTTGGCAACGCATGCTTTCATGACTGCGTCATCATACCACTGTCCACCGCTAACTTCCATATGTGACATTTTTTTCTTTAATCCCTCAATAGAAGATAACAAGTGAATAGTTCTTTCTTGGAGTTCTGGTGCTAACAGTTACCAATTGCCTTTCGCTTTGGTCCCTGTGGCCATCACTTGGTTAAATACTCTTAAAAGTTCAAATTTTGTTCTCTGCAATGTAAAGATGAGTTTCCGTTCTTGAATTGGGAATATTCAATTTGCCACACACTGAGGTTAACTCGGGCTTGGTTTTTGTTGCCAATTGAGAACTGAGGCGGAACAAAGGTTATCGAGTCTCGGTGCCATCTCTGATATGAAAGTGAGGACGAGACTGCGATCGTCTCCCGTTTGCATTGTTACGAGGTAAACAAATGTTTTTATGTAAGCTTGTGTTAGTTTTCTGCAAATAGGTCTGAGATAACATTGGGGCTGTGTCGAGAACACATTATTGATTTATAAGTGTAGGCCACGCGATAACACAGCTCCGTTTGAAGACTAGACGTCTTTTTTAAATAAATAATTGACCTGTAGCTTATCTGACTTCATCTCTGTTATGGTGCATCCGTTTCTGCATCCAGGACTCGTCTAAGTGAAAGAGCACTGCCAGTCAAGCGCATACCATTCCACCCAGCGACACCCTAGCATCTCTGGACAATCGTAAGTTGCATTTTTCCATTTTTTAAATTGCAGTAATTAGAGCTTAAGTCATTATCGTTGGCCTGCCATGTAATCCCGTATTTGCTGGGTTACCTGCAGCTATTTTTGAATTATCGGATAAGCTAATATAAATGATCGAGACCACGTCTTTAACGGCGATTGAAAGAGTAAAAAGTCGTTGAGATTAGTTTCCCTACTCTCATCAGAAGGCGAAAGATACAGCCATTCCTCGGATGAATTAATCATTATTTGCAATACAATGAGGATTAAAAGGGCACACAGTCGCTAGCAGAGGGTTAACCGATACCTCATGAGGTATTCAAATGCGCTTATGGTACTGTTTGGTTATCTACATAGCGGAACTGTGATCTAAAGGCAATTTTGTTTTGATAGTCTTCTAAAGGGTAGCAAAATAAAGATACAGCAGTGTGGTTTTGAAGCGATAATACATTTGTAGCGAAATACTCTGCTTTGACGTCTATTGAGCTATGGACCAACAAGGTTGTGCCAAAGGCATACACGGATCAGAGCAAAGATGTTTCCATATGTTTGACATAGTCTTCTTTATAATGAATTTAAGTATTAAAGGTTTATTTCTCATTTCAATGTTTAAAGCAAGGAAAATGCGTGTCTAACTTCTAACTTCTAATATAGGGAGCAGGACCAAATGTAATATAATATCAGCTTGATGTCGGTGAAGTAGTGTGAGGTTTCCATTTGAAACGGTCATGAAAATAAATGAAGAATACGATGCATGTGTACAATGGAAGCACTTTATCATATTACTCGGTGGTTTTCCAATACCTAGTTTGTCCTGTACTAAATTTTCCACTTTCGAACAGAAAAGCAGTAAAAGCGAGATAATCCCAAGGCACCGCTAGTCATTTTATTCAACTGAGGTATGTAAAAGGCATTGGGTGACAAATTTTCTACGAAAGTCTGATCAGATATTAGCAACACTCGATGTCTTACACCCCACTGTTAATAGCCGGCCATACGTAACTTTTGATTAAGTGATAATATATTCGCTTAATAATAAATTGCCCAGATCACCATATGCACGGGATTTTATCACTTATGAATGGGTTTGAAGGAAAATTTTCACTCTCAAATCCTATCTCAGTGGAAATATTTTGTTCTCATTTCTTGCCCTACTGAAGTTTTTTATCTTGACAACACACGTACCATTGTATCTTGCAATGTATCTTGGATATTGTCAGGACTAGAGCTGTGTTTAAATGACTTCAAAAGCTATTTGTAGGCTGCCTTTAGATTAGTTGTCCAAACATGGCAAAAAGATCATCAGAAGTGCATGACAGTTTTCTCAACTAATTTTGTGTATAAATTTGCTATCAAGTATTTATTTTTTTGAATATTTTGTGGAAGTCAATTTTTTGTTTGACAGATGCATTTGAAAGGCAACCAAGGTATTTTTAAATAGAAGTGAGTGCAGACGGGATGGTGGGAATGCACTAAATACCTGGTGTCCTTAATTGCAGAGATGATGAAGCTAGGCAATAATCCTTGTGACAGTGAAAGATGACAGTTTCCAAGCACCAAGCGCTAACGTGTTTTTTGGAAAAATTTTCAATGCTAGGACTTTTATTAGCAAGGCATTTGCGAACCATGATACAAAGGAGAGAGCTAGTGTTAGTGAGGATACCTAAAATGAGTATAACTCTCAACGGAATGAGCTTGAATCAGCAAGAGCCTTGCAAAAACGATAGGCTGTTGTTTTGATCGATCCAATCAAAATGAGTTCAAATCTCTACATATGCCTAGCTTCAGAAATCTATAATAAAATCATTCCTAGTAAAGAATCTACTTTAGCGAGGTTTTGAAAGAGAGTTTCTACCAGTTCTCGATAACAGATAACAGAACCTTACACAGAAATTATGTCTTAATCAGAGTGACAGAGATCTTTGAGACTTTATGAGAGTGGGTGGGTAGATTGGGTAGAATGGTAGAATGGAGTTTGGTGCGATGATTTGGCAAGCATATCATTATGCGTTGTGGCCCAATTATCATACTTTCTCCCCGGCAAGGGCTCTGGTTTGGCACGCACACAACCCTGGACAATCAAGGCTAAGAACTGTAGTCATGCAGTGTGGTCTTTCGCAGTTTTCCCAAATCACCCCGCTTTGAAACTAAACAACATACCTTAACTAGTATTGACACTGAAGCGACTGACCCTGGTATATTTCAAAATGCAAACAGTTCTTCTAATGGATTGTCCGTGTATGTACCGCGGGCACAATACTCATCCGAAGGAGAAGGGCATCGTGTAGACTTCCAAGAATGTTTTCGTTATTGATACGTATGTTTACGTATTTTCATAAAGTATTGAACTTTGTCTCCATACCACAAAGGCCTAGATCATAAAAGCGTTTCTCTCTGGGTAATAGTTGGCTTTACAGCCCCCTATCACCTCAATATTAAATTCTCCCACCCGAAGCGATTTTGTACTACCCTTTCAGTACGACTTTATACCCTTGTAGCAGCTTTCTTGTGATGCCAGTTTGTTAAGTTAATAGAATTCCGAAAAGCTTTGGTATCAAGAGTGAATACCAAAAGCGCCTTGACAGGAATTGGATTTAACTCATGTCTAAGTATCAGCAGCAAATGCTTCACAAATGAAAGGCCATTTCGAGCAGTATTCCCATTCTTCTTCGTCTTATCTCTTTTTATTCGACCATGGATCCGCTGCCAATCCCATACCCTTCGAATGCCATTATGCCTTTCGCTGTAAGTCTGAGAAAAAATTCAAAAACTGAATTTTTGAAAAACTTGCAGAAATGCCCTAGTCTCCGTTTCATGAGTGTAACCCTTGACTTCTCTATGATCATCGCGTATATTGCACTTCTAAAGTTGATTCGTGTCACTAATCCTTAGTAAACTAGTCGGATATAAAAATTTGAGTTAATTACTCAATTTACGCCATACTTGCAAATTGATTTTATTTAAAACTACCAAATTTTAGTAGGAATTCTCAACCCATACTATTTCACTTGGTATATTGGCATGCACTCTAGACGTTCTTTTTGCAGGGCGGTATTGAATTCGCTTCGATTTTTACAGATGCTCGGACTTCTTCATCGCTTTACCTAGCTCGTTATAATCCAGTCGGGTGTCCGAACGATTCGCGTTTGCACTGATTGGCAGCTATTTGTTTTTCACCATGCTTCATAGATGTCAGGAGCGTGTTAATTGTACACAAAAAGAGGGGGTGGTACCATTTGTTTGTGTTTTACATAGGAAGGGATTCCATGTTATCAGCAGTCAATCTCGCAGCAACGGTTGATACTGTTTGTTTTTAATTGGGCATTGTACGTTATCAAGCCGGTCAATCGCATACAGCGTGCTCTCCGGCAGCACCAAACGGTTCTTCTGCACGTTGAATTCGTTTAAACAATTTCGTTATAGGGACAAAGGCACCTTAAACAGTGGATTCATTCCTCGAATACTACCTAAAGTTTTTCCAGAGATATAATTATATCAGTAAAGAACTGTTGATATGCGATACGCGTAGAATAAGAACTTTTGCCAACGATTTGGTCGGCATTGTTATTACCAAGTGAAGATGCCCATGAATATATCTTGGTGTGTTTACACTGAACTCTCAATGGGGCAGCTACATTTAGTACAGTATTTCTGCCTGGGATTCATAGTCTGAACTAAAAAGCCTGCCCAAATATACCTGTTTCAGCAATTTTTACAGCCTTGTTTCGTATTAGTCTTCTGCCCACACGGAATAAGCAAGGGTCGAAGTCTATGTTTTAAGGGCTAGCTAATCTCCTTCTCAATTAGTGGCATTTTCTAAGTGTTTACGAAAAAAGTCTTAATTCGGAAATGTGAAAAGGAAGATTACAGAAAGACTGTAACTGAAATAACTGAAAGGGAACATTATAAAGATTTAGATTCCTCTGTGTGATATACATCAATGGCTCCTTTATTTATGTTTTGCTTCTAACCCTCTTTTTAAAAGCTCTGCTTACGTTCTGCTCATTACAGACCATCTCTTTTTTCCCTTGGAGAAATTCCACACAGAACTGCCATTTCTTCTAACCTCATTTTGTCTTTCTTTTAAGTATTCCCTTCCCAAGAATACCAAATTTCTTCTTGAACTAATTTATTTCGTATTTTGGAGTGAAAGGACCCTCCAATCTGAATATCTTTCATGTTCCTATATGCCCCGGTGTTCAATGAGGCTTCCCTTATAAAGTTGCTCCCAAGTTTTTAACTTTCAAACATATTTATTTGCAATTGTGTCCATCGTAAGAGATCAGCTTCAAGGCTTCTATGGCAAAAGAGCTGAATGACGACACAATCAAATATGTAATTAGAGCTGTTGCTATGAAATTGCTTTTTAGACCTGAAAAGAAGCATTTCGTTAGCATGTTAGCAAACCTTTGTTTATCTGCAAGCTTGGATTTGCATTCCTAAAGCTATAAAAATTGTATCAATAAATTTTATGGGTATCCAGAATGTCAAATAGACGCTACTGTCTAGAAGGACAGGGTCCAATATTTGTGCGGGTAAATAAGAAACTATGTACTTCTTCGCTTTGACTTTTGCCGCGTGATGAGCAAATAGCTCGCGTAATGTGCGGCTAATTTGCCCAAAAGCAAGCTTTGAATTTTTCAGAATTCAGAGGCAATGTTCAATTGGGAGTCGTCCCCGTCAAAGGTTTATTGAAGTTTCGAAAACATAAGTGGAAACGTTTTGTCTTCCAAACTGTTAGGTTGCATGCGTCGTGTTGTTGCCTCTAAAGTTGAGAAGCTCCTTTTTTCACTTTCTTTTCAGTCATTCTGGGGGCACAAGTCTTATTGTTCCTTTCCAAAGCAAAGTTTTATAGGCAGTAACTTTCAAAGACACTCAAGTCTTTCAACGTGACGATTAAGTTCAATATTTTCCCTTGCTGAGGGCAAACTATAGAATGTATTCTACCCTCAGTTTTCAGTTGACGCATTCCTCCCCCCCCCCCTTTTGGCGAAGCTGACAAACGTCGATTCATACCTTTTCCTATCTCTATGTAACAAAAGTGTCTCTGCATGATAAATTATTACCCATCTTGAAAAAATATGACAACATGTTGAGCTTGTCTTCAGAAGATACATATGAAAGTTCACTTTTTGCAATGCACGGGACTGTCGATTTTGGCAAGATCCCTTTGTACCGGGACTTTGGAACCGGCCCAATTGTCGCAGATGGGTATCAAATGGATTAAATGCAACGGAAGCCGGAAAGTTGTAATGTTGCAAACTGTTGCTTTTTGGTGAGTCCGTAATTGAAAAAGTTATACTGTAGGAGTAAGATGGTAGTTTGGGCTTGGAGTGTTTGTAAGCCATAGTAATGGGTCAACTGGTCATCAAATGGCCTTGGGCATTAACACGCCCTTTTAAATTATGCTACGCCGATGCAGCGGGCGACTGAACCAGCCCAAATACTTTGTGCTTTTCTGGATTGGTCCTACAGCTACGTTCGTTACAAAAAGGAATCATTGTATGATTGTTAGAAGAATCATTTTGAATGTACGATTGCATTTGTGCTGCAAGTTGGTTACAATATTTCTTCCTTTGCTTGCAAGAGGTCTCGAAATAACAGCTTTATTTTATACCGTGTTGGATCCGTCTCAATTAATCAGTTACTGGATGGGGGATTCATGGTTAGGGCGACCTCTGCCCCACAACCTTGATTAATTTTCTTCGCAATGTCCACCTGTCTTTCACTATGCCTTGCATATCGAGGCGACATGGCCTTGGTCAGTGCTCCAGCGTTCCATTCATATCACATATTCTTTTACAAAACACACTTTTCACGCGCATGCTTAAAAGTCATGAAACTCTGTCTACAGTTCGCCAGAGGGACCAGAGCTCACTCGCACTCTGATTCGCTGCAATGTTGCCGCAAAGCTCACTGCCAGCTGCAGTTGACTGTTTCGAATTCTCTTAAGCAAGCGGTCACTTGTGATCAGTCGAATTTTTCAAGGTTAGTTTTTCGTATTGCGTCCTCGTTCTTAGGATTAACATAAATAATTCATGGCAGGCCTGCTAACTGAAGCTTGAATTGTTCTGCGAATCATTGTTTTGGTAATTCAGTCAATCAGCGTTTATTTCCTTGGATAATTTCAGCAAGCATTGGTTAGTCGATGCATATCATGGCGCTTATAATGAACTTCACCGCCTATTTAATTTGTATCTCTTGGCACAATACGTGATGTATTCGTCAACTGTAGAATGTCGCGGGCCGGAAAATTATTTTGTTCTGGAAATTAGCATAGTTCTTCGGAGAACGGTTTTGTTCACCTTTATAAATTGGTTGATTGACTACCCTTTCCATGGTACTTGGAACTTTCATCAATGCGGACAATATATTAGAATCTCAGGGCACTTGTTAGTTTGAAGCGGTTATTGCTGGATCGCAAAACTACAAATACAGTTCAATAATAGGTTATTGATAACCAGCTGGAAGTATTTTCACATCCCCGATGTCGTAAGAGCCTTTCTGTGCGCTCGGCCTTTAGTGCACACATGACTCCAGCTATTTTGATCCAGAGTTGATCAGCTCCAGTGAAGAAAGGCTATATAGGTTGATGTAACGAAGTAACCAACTTCCCCGTAATGCAAGACTAAAGGATCTTGAGACAATTTCCGAAGATTGGGTTCTTCATAAACCTTAAGATTGTCCAGTTCATTCCTTATGTCAAAACACACTAGATTCTAGAAAAGCTGTCAGAATAATCCTTGAACTCCCTTAATCCAGGAACTGAATATTCCTGGCCAAATAATCTAAAAACATCACATCAGTTTCTTGAACTCCTTCAAGCCCAAGTTTTTAACTTAACGGTCACCAATTTTCATAAGTGTAATGGTGCTTAAATATGTAATTTCTTAAGTAAAGCGATTTTTATAAAGTCAAGACTTTAGGCACAATCCAGGTGCCAATCCAAGGCAGTGACATTTTTCGATATTAACGCCGTTTGATATTGCATGAGTTTTATCTGTATACTTACTTGATCGAGGGTTGTTTATGAAAGCATTGCAAAACGTTCTTCTTTAGACAAATATATGCGTAAACGTATACCTTTTCAACAAGAAGGCATATACTATTCAGACTACTGGTAATCCCCTTCAAGCCTTGACTTGCATCCTTGCATTCAGATGAGAGCACAATTATGGATGTGTCCCACTAAAACTTTCTGCTAAAGTATACGATTCACACAAAGTAACTTCTACGTCACAGATTAATATTGTCATTTGCCACTATGCGGCAAAGCTGCTGTGCCATAAATCGGTCAAGTTATGGTGCATCTGCATAGGTGCAACTAAGGCAGTAACGGAGCCTGGAGTGGCACATAAAAAAGCCAAATTTTGCTACACCCGCTTGGTACAGGTTAGAAAGTGATGAGCTCCAGGGTGGCACATAAATTGACCAAATTCTGGTACGCTTGCTTTGGTACAAGTTAGGTACCCAACAATTTGCGGCGATAATGCTATTTGTTTAATACAGTTGATTGCTTTCTGCTGATGACTGCTGATGTCAGTACACGAGGAAAGTGACGTCAAAATAGATTTTCTTCAAAAATAAGATTATCGATTGAAAATAACTCACCTGGATTCCCAAATCGTCAAAATTGCATGAAGCCAATTTCTTGTGTTTTTCGCCTCCTGTCGTTAGGAATACGCAATATTAAACGGTAATAACTGTGAAAACTTTCAGAGCAAATGTATGGGTCATGAAATAAAATCACCTCATTGTCAGCAAGTAAAATAAATTCGGTGACCTGCTCTTCGTGGAGACCGGTTTCCAAAGAAACGTTTGACAGGAATGAATGCTCTCGCTGCATAACAATATAGTGTATAATAGTGTAGATAAGGTAATACTCAACTTAGCTACAAGCTAACTTATCTAAAGCTCAATGCTACGAAATAATGGCATCTTTTTGTTCATCTGGAAGCATGCTGATATTCTTATGGGTTTTGACACTGTTTTTTTACCCCATGATTATTTGTCTTTAGAAAAGATAGTACCGTCTTAGGTTAATTGTTTATACTTGGAAATTTGCATTTAATGACAGACGAGCTTTTCTTTCTCGTGACGAATGTTTTATTTAGGACGTGATTATCACTTTATTCAAGAGCAAACCCAAATCCATTGACATTTGTAGCTTCTGTTCATAGAATCACATTTCATAAAAAAATTAACTATACAATACATACAATACTATACAAACTTTATCTTTTTAAAAAATTTTACTGGAAGTTTTAATTGTTGTTTTCTGATCTAGCTCAATAAATTTTGAAAGTTTATGCTGCTTGCAACAAAACCCAGTACATCTTAATGAAAGCTGCCACTAGGCCATGTCCAAATACTTTTTGCTACGATTTTCAATGTTTTGTTGAAATAAAAGTAATTCCTTACCCTGCTGGGAGAGTTTTAATTTGCAATGAGGCTAAATTAAGGTTCCTGCATTGCTAGAACCAGCAACTAGAAAATCAGCTGATGATTGATACTAGGGGTAAATAGAACAGAATTTAAGCACAGTTTATTATATTGTACTGTTGTATATCACATAATGTTACATTTTAAATCGCACCATTCTACCTTATATCTCGAATTACTACATAATATCAATTTTTTTTCAAAATGTAGTCTTTATCTAATATTATGATATTACTTATATTTATTCGACTTGTTTTTTCATGATATCATGTTATGTTTTTTAGCTTCATTTTATAATTTCAATGTTAAATCTCACTATGTTATGTACTACTCTGCCAAATACAAACTAACTAAGGAAAACTTAATAGATATTATGCACAAATGACAGAGGAGAAGTCCTTGAAAATATTAATCCAAGCAGCAATTGACAGTAACATTGTACACGCATGCGCCACCCATACACCATAACCATACAAAGAGATGACGTAGCCACCAAACATCATGGCTTGATTCCTAGGAAAGGATAATGGCTGATAACCATTGTATAGTTTGTTGGCCTTTGCTCCACTGCCACCAAGATGTTTTCTATTTAAGCTCTAATTAAAAAGATTGATAAATAACTTGATAATGTTCCTCAGTGGCCCATTTTATTGATATTCTGTCTCTGGCTCTCTTGCAATGGACGCCTGCTATGTTGTGACATCTTTCCGTGTTATTTTAAGCGTTTTAAGCACAAACTGTTTTAACTTTTTTATTCTTATGTTGCATATGACCATGCCCCACCCAGACCAAACCCCACCCAAAGATTCACTACTTATTGTTCTAATCATTTTAGAATGCTGTCGCCAAAGTTGTCTTTTGTTTTATGGCCAGTAAATTAACATGTTGTTGCACAAAAGCATTAGAATATTTAGGCCAAGAAATGCATTATCTTGCCTTGAAATTTCGAAGCGGTCCAAATTGTTTGTGTATATTTTTATGGTTTGTTGTCATAAATTTTTCGGAATTAGCTAGAAAAACTGTCAACGAGATTCTTGTTACATGTATTCCAGATTGCACTTTTTAAGAAGTGACATTTCTCTGTACCATCAGTCAAAGGATCGGTTAGTGAAAAGCATTTCTTGCATAGCGACAAGGCGCTCCTTCACCAAATGCCCAGCCTCGTCATCACTAACACCTCCCAGAATGATTTCGCCAAAGGCGGGCTCACCTAGGCTACTGGAGTACGTTTATATGGTTAATAAAGTGATACTGTTACGTAGAAAGTAAACATGTCTTTGCTCAGCCTGTGGAAAGTAAGCCTGAATTTGGCCTTTATGTGTTAAATTGTGGGTAAATTTGCACTGTGGTTCGAGAGCTTCATCCTGCCCAGAACGTAATGTGAGGTAGCCATCATTTTCCCGACCGCTGAATCAAACTCTCTTGAAGCTTTGGCGCACAAAATCTTTTAATGTGTCCGATCTTTGAACTTTGAGCAAATATCAAGACGTATGGAATTCAAAACTGCATGCTTGTCTGCTTTGATACAGTGCCAATGAATGCTTGAAAGATTAGTCGGCGCTCCCCCAGAGTCGCACCTCCCCTTGACGAGTAGCCCCTGTTATGACAAGGGCTTGGATTATGCAGCCACTAAAGGCGTGTTTTCGGAGTATTAACTTATAGTAACAGGTTTACTTCCAATAATTTTAAGTCTATGAAGCTACAAAATTGTGCATCGAGGTTTGATTGAAGATTTCGGATAAGTGCTGTTTTCGTTCCAGCATCGTGTGTACGATCTTCATCCCATGCGTGGAAGGTAGCATCTTCATCCCATGCGTGGAAGGTTGCATCTCCCTGATGTTTAGTGACTCGAAAGTCAATCCACGACCTCTTTGTGAAGTTTTAACGCCCCCCCCCCCCCCCCCTCTTGAATCACACACACGCTCAATGCACAGGGTACGTTTGCGAAATAGATTCACGCACGTTTTGAGAGCCAGGAAAATCGTTATGATTTCATTCATCGATATTATTTTGTCATTAGCATTTTTTGGCAATAGAGGGTTGATAAAGTTAGCAATTAGGAAAAATTCCTGTTTTACTGGGCATTAGACTGGGCATAGGATATTATACTTAACATACTATATGAAGATTTTTAGTCTTCTGCCATTAATTGTTCATGATGAAGAAAATGGAATCAGGAATAGGATGAATTCCTGCCTTTCGGGGCATTAAACATGAGATTTTTTACTAAACATACTACAAGAATGTTTTCGGTTTCTGTTTTAAATTATTTCATGAGAAAATGAATGGAATTGGACACATTTTTCTGTACTACAAGAATATTTTTCGGTTTCTGTTTTAAATCATTTCATGATAAAGAAAACGAAAGCAGATAAACTTTTCTGTAGATGCAAAGTTCCTTGAGTTCATTTTGCTTGCAAGCCTGCATGCTGCTCTAAAACCTAATATTTTCCGAATGTAGGTTGTTAACATTAATTCCATTGTTCATGCGGCCTTTATAATTTTCACTATTTGAGAGTTTAAGAAATAAATTAATCTTACCTTCAAATCCAATTGTCCACTTTATAAAATGTTTCACTTTTGTTGTGAGTGAACCTCGAGTCATTGAGAAGTGATTTCGAGTGCCAATATATGCTAGCGCCATTCTGAAACTGTTTTTCAAAGCTGTTCTCAGTGAAAAGGGATTTCTACCTATGAAAGACTCAGTTTCATATCCTAGATAAAGGATTGGTTACTCCAATGTTATTCATATTTCTGAAGAGTTTTCGATACTTAGGCCCGCCACAGTGAAGCGAGCCAACCTTCCAGCATTGCAAAGTCCGTTTATTTCTCAATTGGTTGCATTGTTTCGTTTTCTAAGGAGGTGTTGTTGCATAAAATTACACTCTTGTTACAGCGATCTGCTCAAAGCATCGTAGCAAGAAGCACTCGTGCAGAAAATTGATCTATCTATTCTGGGACGCCTTTCCATCAACAAAAGCTTGCACAAGGCAACTTCCTTTTCCTATTGGTTGAGTTCATCAACAACTATTTAGCTCTGTAACAACCTGAACATAGAATATTGCCTTCTGTGATATCATTTTTGAAAAGCTTTTCTTTGGAAAATAGAGTTTTTCCCTAATGGCCGCATGTTTTCTTACTATAAAAGAAATTATTTGATGCCAAATGAATTTACCCAAAACACTGGAGTTCGTGCCTTTCTTTTATATCCCTTTGCTTTAGAAGAAAACCTAACCAGCATTTAAATTCAAATAGGAGTGTGCGCTCGTGTTTAAGACTGAAACATCTGCTAGCTTTTTGAAAATATTAGAACGATATGCTTACCAGCGAACTGGAAAGAAGAGTTCTGTCATACTTGTCTCTTCTCCAAAATGATGAAGTTTCCCCGTCTCCTAAAATGACGAATGCGGTAGCCTGGGCACTAGCAGTTTGGCGGGAAAATTCAAAGCTACCTCGATACCAGACTTCTACTGATATTTAATGGTTTATTCACGTTTTACTCTTTTCACACGCTTCCACCCATATAAACACGTTGAAGCTTGACTCAAGTAGATCTTCAAGCTTATAACTTTCCAGTTACAGTGCTCATTAAATTGTCCGGCCTTCTTGGGTCATAGGATGTCATGGTTCGTGCGGATAATCCGAAGTTCCGGATAATCGAAAATATAAGAATAACGACAGAAACCAGCAAAAATAAACTTGTTGAGAGCAGTGAAAGTTTATTTCTAAGGCACACTTGAAATAGGCTTCACTCTTGTTTATTTTGAAATGATGCCATTCACACAGCTGTGATTGATTCTCAGGCCCGTCGGAATCAGGGGGAAGACCCCCGAATATATTCCCTTTATAACGGTGAACTGAATAAGAAAGAATATAATGGGCAGTAAACCACACGAACAACAATTTGGAGTTGAAATTTGGACTGCTTGTTTCTACCTACCTTTACTTCAACTTATTGCCAAAAAATGATAAACGATCCCATCATTTTCGTTGCAAATTATGCCAAAACAATAAAGGAGGCATCTGAAAACCATGTCCCAAGGACTAAACTACTTGTTTTTAAAAAATCAAGAAAAAACACCCAATTTATTATCAAGATGCCGAAGTTTTGTCACATGGTTTCCGCACTTTTACTGACCGGATCATCAAAGTCCGGATACACGATGGGTCGGACTGTAGTATTGAATAATTTATGGAGTCATCTCCTTTGGGTCTTGGTTAAAAGGCGTCTTTATGTTGGTATCGCATAAGTTGAAAAATGGCTTTCCTAGTGTTCACTGCGAGATTTTGGACAAATAACATGGAAATAGACTTATTTACAGTAGCTGCTGATTAGCACTGGATTATATAGTCTGTAATGTTGTTAGAGTTGATCTTTTCTAAAGAATCATATTCCCTTAAAGGGTTTAAACCGATTAGTAGCTTCATAATTTTCGTGACAAGGACATTTTGCCTGATTTAAAAATACCTGTTTACCAGGGTTTTTGAACTTATCTTAACACGTGCACACTTCGCACGCTAAAGACCACATCAATCTGCCGATTTTCGTCTCCTCGTGTTTTCGCAAGCAAACTTCCAATCACATCACATATCAAATCCTTCTCACTCTCCTGCTCTTTAATGGAAAGTTCTTCATTAGCTGATGGTGAACAATTTTCTTGCAAAATGACAATCCCCAAAATAGTTACATTTCTGTTCCCAACAAATGATAATTTCCAGTCATTTAACGTACAATATACTCCATTATTTCACCGGATATTACTGAAATAAAGGTAGCATATTTAATTTTTTGGCGTTTTGAAGAATATTTCCTTTTGTATAAACTTGTTTTAAATGAAATCCACCAAAATACAATGAGGCAAGCAACTCGTAAATTTCAGTTCTTAGCTTTCCATGGACAAGATTGCTTGCACACTTTCACTGTATTCGAAAACTTTCGCTCGTGATGTTCAAGTCGTAAAAACATCCTTGCAAATTTTTAGATGTTTGGCATATGTTGGAAATCGTTTTTGGAAATGACAAAACCCCTGAAAGTCAATCTAGCTGCATGACATTAAGCAAAGAGTATTGCGATCTATAAAAATGTATGTGCACGCTGAAATGAAATCAGCTCTTGCAATAACGTGGCGTCTACCTAACTGTAGTATCAAAATACAATTTTAGCCAAGTATAGATGCCACAAAGCCTATGGAATTCGCTTCGAACTGCTTCGATGTTTCGCCGATGACTCATGTGCTTTCAGCAAGTGAAGCTTAATCACAGTCCAGATTATCTGCAATCTTCTCTTCCACTCTTCAAACAGTTATAATGGCGCCAAATATTCTAGAACTATATCATGTCTGAAAATAATAAAAGGACACGTAGAAAACATTACTGCGATATCCATATCGTAATTCAGGGAGGCTACTTAAACTAAAATAGATATAGGCTCAAGTGTTCCTTATGTTTATCTGAACATTGTGTTTCTTGCCATAAAAATAATGGTTGAGTATTCAGTTAACACCAGACTCCACTTTCACACACATTTTCTGTCTAATGTACCCCCGTGATGTGTTCATTTAAACCCCCCTTGGCAATTACATTTGCACATGTTGATGAACCCTTTGGCAGTCTTCTATAGCCAACACTAGCGGACGGCCGATTGAAACAACTTGTATTCACTCAGGTTTCACATGAAGAATGGCCGTCTGTCATGGATGTGACGCAACAATATCTGATGAATTCATCTTCCGAGTTGCACCGGATCTTCAATGGCATTCTTCCTGTCTCCGCTGCTCAGTTTGCGACATCAGCTTGAGTTCATCGCCTTCCTGCTTCATGAAGAATGGCAGATTATATTGTAAGAGCGACTATGAGAAGTAAGTTGCCTCTTGTACATTGAAAAATAAACAATTGCTTCGCTTTCACTAAAATCTCGTTGTTGTTGCCTTGATTTGTTGTTACTTGCCAAAATTGAAGAGTCGCTTGTTAAAATCGTAGTTCTGATTGTTCGTCACGTCGTTACTCTTTGTTCTTATTTTATTGAAAGCATTATCGCAGTGTAAAGCAACAGCAATTGTTCAGACCTATTAATCAGAAGAAGATTTTTGTTTTTATTAGAAAATATGTCAGGTTAACCTGCTCTTTTGCTGGTTGGATTTTGCACTATTGAATCGAAGTATTGACATGCTGTTCTGAGATTTTAATTTTTGTGAGCTTCACTAAATGCTTGCGAAGTCTGTTAAAAACAATACAACTTCAAACATGAGCTTTTCTAAACTTCAAGCCTCTATTGATGTCAAATGGGATGTATATGTAGAAATTTCTTGTATCTTTCTATCATTTTAATCCTTTTGCGGCCATCTGGAAAACAAATCTTTAAAAAGGAGCACCAATTGTTCGTTTTTTTCTTCGGTTTGCTTGTTAAAACTTTTGCACATTGTATTATTGTATAACCGTGGACCGAAGCTCCCAATGCAAGACGTCCCTGAAACTTAGAAGAGATGGAACAGTCAGGTATCAAGTACCACGCATGCGCTATAACGACAATAAGAACGTTCAATTAAGATAATATATAGATCAAGTAGAAAGGCAGAGTCGGTCAACAGTCATTCTATTTAAGATAGTTTCATTGTATTTTTGATATTCTAGCACAATTATTTTCTCGCTCCGAAGGAATATGTCACCCATTAAGGCATTTTCCTCCTTTCCAACTGGTTTTCATTTGTGCTATGGGAATTTATGTCTGATAGTGCGATTTAATGTCTGCTTGTCACCCGGTGCTCTAAGTAGATTTGACATCCGGGCATTCGCATCTTGACCCGGTATGTCTGTTTTGCCGCACCGGTTTGCCAGTTCGTTTAAGTTCAGTAGGATAGTGTCAAATGTGATTGTTCCTAGCCCTCTTGACTGCGTGAGCTCTGTCATTTCCTTGTATCAGCTCATTACTCTCTATTTGGATAAAGTTGAAGATAGCAGGTTGTAATGAGTTGAAGATTGAAGCCAGGTTCAATAGGAAACTTTCAATTTGCTTGTCTCGTATCTAAGACGAGGCAGCAACGTTCTGTATCATATTGCCTTGATGCTTTCTTTAGATACATGCGCTGGTTGCTCATCTTTTGACATATTTGTCCTGTACATGGTAAACCTCTTTATGATGAGCCTGCTAGATTGAAAACAAAACGAGAAGAAAATATCGCCGGTCTAAATTAATCTCTTATGTTAATCCGAAAAGTGCAATCGTCTGTTTACAAACTTTGTTGTTTTTCTCATTTGGTTACTGGGAGGAGAACTCTTGTTCCCCTTTACTTTAAAGACATTGAATAAGATTTTAAAGCTGTTTAGTTACTTGTTATAGCAAAGCCACACTCATTGTCGAAAACTGTTTTTCGTTTTAAAATTTCATTCATCTGTGTTAAAGCTGGAATATTTGACATTAGATAAGGTTTTAATGATGTAGCAACTTTTTGCCGTTTGCAAAAAGTTTATTAATCTATTCTTTCTGTTTTGCTTTTACGGCTTTTCCTTTGTTGTTACATTTAGGCCGAATCTCCAGCCCATATTTAAGTAGGTTTATCCCTAAAGCCTGAAATACACGATCAGTTTTTAACTGACAGTTTTCAGTCTTCAGTCAAAAACTGATCGTGTATTTAGCAAAAACTGATAAAAACTGATGCTTTAATGACCTTCAGTTTTTGACTGAAGAAGTTGAACACGTCCAACTTCGTCAGTTTTTGACTGATGGAATTTCTATTCATTGATGTAGACTCCATTGTTTAAAGCTGGCGCCCCTATAATCCCCTTGCGCACGATTGCGAAATACCTTACAGTGGCTGCTAGTTGAATACTTGCAGGGATAGAATCACGCATATTTGTGTCGTATTTTGAAATGTTCACCTTAATCAGCTCCAACAACTCGTCAAAATTTTCAGGCGTCATTCTCAGAAATTTTCAATACTCTCCTTCATCCTCCGATCTTAACTCTTGTAGAAGAGTGTCGTAAACACAGAGGTTAGTTCTCCTACTCAACCATGGCTTTACCCAAACAGACATTGCTTTCTTTTTTCGATATTTTCGCCTTTTTATGACGACCAGAGCCGCAGCCAGAACAACAGCAGTTGTTTCTTGATCAAGCTCCATTGTAAAAAAAGCTGATCTAATCAAAACGTGAAACTGAAGACTGTCAGTCAAAAACTGATAAAAACTGATCGTGTATGAAGGACATCAGTTTTTGAAAAACTGAAAACTGTCAGTCAAAAAACTGATAAAAACTGATCGTGTATTTCAGGCTTAAGATTCTCTTCATGTTGTTGTTCCACGTGTATCTTGTTGAAACTTTGACATAAAAAGGATTTAGCAAAATCATTCCGCCCACAAAAAGAAAAGCTTCACTTCACAGTCAACATTCCCCCTAGATGTGTATCTCCCTGCGTCATGCGTCATGTTTTGACACTTGCCTGAGCTTCGGAAAACGTCATATGCCTAAGTTCAAGAGCAAGTTCAAGTAAAATATGGATGCGAAATAAAGTTGGTTTGCGCATGCGCAATACAGAGTTAGAAGTTCGCAATACAGATTTCTATTTCATTTTGGTGAATGTGGTAGACAATTCCACTGGGCAATGTGCATCCCCATGGACCTATCCAGCCGGCGGTTCTTTTGTTTTCTGGCAACGATCGCACTATTCGCTACAAAACTCGCCTAGATCAGCAGCTGTCCGTTAGAATTTTTATCGGAAAGCCGTTGCTCTCTTTGCACAGTGGAACACGTTGTTGGGCCGAGAGTGATGAGTGTATAAGTATTGTATGACGCAGTAAGACAGCTTTGGAATCACCAAAAATTAGCATTATCGCCGATGCGAGGGTATTCATTCCTGACTTATAGCAAAATCGTTAAGAAGGATATAGAATTCACTGACAAAATATGCTTAAAATGTCACACCTGGCCGCTAAAGCTACTGTGCATTCTATCAGCTTAGCCTCTTAGCCTATCCTTGGAGGAAGAATATTAATGATAACAGCTCTGTGTGAAAAAAAACGATAGAAATTAGTACACGAATAGATGGTTACAAACAGCGAAAAATGTAACTTAAGTGCACCTGCTATTTTAACATATGAATTTGCAATATGGATAAAAACTCGAAGTTTGAGCCACCAAGACAACGACCAATAGGCCCTCTCAAAATGGTTCCCGTTGCATGGCGATTTTTGTGCGTTTTAGTGACAAAGAATGACAGGGTGCATTGAGCAAACGAACAGAGGAGACAGTATTCAACATCAAACTGAGACTGAGTGGGTTTGGAGGGGGGTGTCTTGTCCCTGTCTTCTTTAAAGCTGCCATTAGAGACTCGCATCCTTGTTTTTATTGGTATACATTCGGAAGGCAACCGAGCTCAAAGATGTACGCAAGGATTAGAATACCTTTGGTAAACTTCTGCCTACAAAGGAAAACGAGATGCAATAACTTTATTACGCTTGTTTGTCATTTTTGAATTTATTCTGGCTGTGAAGGACACTGCTGGAGTCAAGAGCCTAAGACATCCTTAGTGTGCGCCCTTTTGGCGAATTATCTAAATCAGGGTTAAGCTCTGTTTAAAGAGAAGTACTAACATCCAGCTATATTTGTCTAGAGCCAGTTGAAAATTCGGCTGCTAACTGCATAACAAGTGCAAGTGCAAACGTGTTGTGCGTCATGAACAAACTAGGGCATGGTTATTGCACGACTTTGTTGGAAAACATCAGTGTTGGTTGTTTCCCACTGCCATCTGTTTGCCCACACGCTAGCCTATAAAAACGAAGTGTCAAAGTTCCAATTTCGTTCTCGTATTTACTTATCTCAGATTATTTGAACGTTCTCCGCATCATTTTCGGTGAGTTTCCGTCAAACACAAATGTCAACCCACAAGTGTAAATCGGCTGTGCGCAAATCCTGCGAAATCAGCGTAGGCCATGCTTTCTGCGGCGTCAAAATACAAACCAGATAGACAATATGTGCTGGATGCTTATCTTTAACATCGATAACGAGGCATGAGTTTTGCTCTTGTTAATGAGGCCTGCTGCCAACGCCTATGCAGCTTTCTCAAAAAGTTTGGTTGCCACAGCTGGGCGCAAGGGTGATGAATTGAGCACAATTCTCCCGATGGGGTGCCAGCAAGAAAGTGATATGGGAGTAGAATTTTCCTCTTCAATTTCAGGTCTTCTGGCACAAAGTGGCAATTCTGAAATTTCCAATTGCCTAATAATGCCCACCTAACAATTCCTGTAGAATACAATTAGTATCTGCAATCACCCGCATTCTTGTTTGAAATTGTGAATAAAATTTAATTGCGTTCTTTTTAAAGTTGTCTTTAAGACTTTTCATTGTTATGATGACACCCAACGTTATTTAACATTTTTGTAGGGAATTTAGGTATAATTGCAAAGGCTGTCACAACTTGATTGAAAAGAACTCTCTGGTGATGAAGGCAAGCAGCCATGTTTTTCACGTAGACTGTTTTATGTGCAGCGGATGCTCTGGAAGACTCTTGCCGGGGGAACCTTTCTCCGTTAACAGCGATGGCTTCTTGTTCTGCCAATCTGACAGTTGCATTCAAGACAAAATGAACCTTTCAGAGGACAGTTGGAGTGACGCCAATAGCAACATAAGCATTGGGACATTCAAAGACACAGGTAGGTCGTGGTATGAATCCTCGCGGCTGTAGCCATCATGTCGTCAAAATACGTTTAGGCCACGATAGACATGAACACCAAATTACCTTATAAGTTCAAATACTCCTCTTTTGTCCAGTTTGGTGAGATAAGTTAAGCTTAGTACGTTTTTTATCAGAATGGGCATTACCTAAAGGTGACATTTAATCTGACCCGCATGTACATTGACCATTTTTATTGTAGCATCAAGCGTCGATCTAGATACCTCTCCGATGCCATCAAATTCTGAGAAGGAATTAAAGATCGATACAGCAGTGAGGGACACGAGGGGTAAGGCAAGTAGTTCAAAGAAAAGCTCCAAAGATAAGCCAACTCGAGTCCGCACGGTTCTAAACGAGAAACAGTTATCTACTTTAAAGCGCTGCTACGCTGCAAACCCACGACCTGATTCGGTGATGAAGGAGCAACTTGTGGATTTGACTGGATTAAGTTCGCGAGTTATCCGCGTTTGGTTCCAAAACAAGAGATGCAAAGACAAAAAGAAGATGATGCTCAATGGCAATGATGGTGGCAAGATAGGGGTAGGTTGGGAGTTTTTCTTTAGAACCCGGCGATTGTGTTGCTTTTTTTAAAGATCGCTCACAGTTTAAAGCCTTCTTGTAAGAGACCCTAGATTCAGTGATTTAGCCAACCTTTTTGTCAAAGAATGACAGGATGTGTGAAGCAAATCGAACGGAGAAGACAATGTGCACCATCAATGTTGAACGGAGGCCTAATTTGGGTTCCTTTTCTTTATACAACAATCTGCTTCTAAAGTATACAATCATTGCGAGTTTGATTACCGAGAACTTCTCGCAGTTTGAAATCGAATTATTCTGAATTGCAGTTGGTAGCGTAACACTTCACTGATGTTAATACAACATGATTTTGTGTAAACTTAAACTAATCAATCGTCCTTGGTATTTGTGTAGAACTCGAGTCTCGTCCTTAAAATTCTAAATAAAAAGGCAATATCATGCTTTATGTATTTAATCACCTTTTGGATAGCTTAGTTTTCAATGCAACCCTTGCGCTCCCTATGTACGTTGAATCATCAGCTGTCGAAACAGTTCAATGGATTTGTTAATACGGATGATTGAGTTAGCTTGTTTAAACAGGATACCGTCAGACAGTGCTTGCTACTGATACACCAGCACATATAGTACATCTCGCCTATACTACACGCAGTGTTTACAAATTGTCAGAGAAGACATTGATAATACCATTTAAAAAACCAGGCGATTTGGACTAACTGCATATTTGATTTTGCGAACGTGGCGCGTTTTAACAGGAATATGAAGAACTCCAAATAATCCAACGTCAATTATAATAGATAAAGGGGGCATGTTCACTTGCCTTTTTACCTTATATATCATAGATAGTTATCATAGATGCACTTTGGTAACTTTTTAGCATCTCTCTGTGTTAGATATTAAAGTAGTTTCCACGGTTGTGGGTGAATTGAGTAGGGGCATAGGAGTGAATTAGGAAAATAGAGGTAATTAGTGTAGGGAAATAGGTAAAAGAATTTAGTAGAGGAGAAAGGCAGAGAGGAAACAAAAGGGGTAATTGGGGGAATGGCTCTAAAAGTGCAGGAGGAGGATATTTCTACACCATCTACCTGGATTACCAAACAACACCTGAAATTAGGAAAAGTTGTTTTGTTAAGTTGTAGTTGCTTTCAGTTGTTTTAGCCTGCTAGAGCGAGCCTTGGTTAGTTAGCATGCATGAAATAAGTAACAAGCATACTTCAAGATTTTTAAGTTTGTATATTTCGAAATCGCAGGGCTGCCATCCCACCCACGCACCCACACAAATTATACACTTGGTGCTTCATGCTTTGCTAGTACTTCGCTCACGAAGCCTAACGCCAGATCTTCGTTTTCATAGGACATTCTGCAGAGTCGGATGCCAATGCACTCGTCTCCCATTAATGACGAAATGAACCTGCCTGGCTGCTCTCCGCCATTGTCGGTGCGCTCGCTGCCCATTTTGTCAATGTCATCACTCCCGAGCAGCTACGGAAGACAACCCAATCATGACCTACGGCTCATAGCCTCGCAACCAGAATACAGGGATGCTTCATCTTCGTTTGCAGGCTATAATCTGTGGACTAGATACGACAGCTACGACTACCCATATCACCAGGAAGGCAGTGTGCAGGCACAGTCTAGCCACTACCAACAGCTTGTTAGCTGAAGAGAACTGTACAGCCGGATGATAACTGTAATTTAATGTAAAATAAATTTAATTCCTAGGATTCTGTTGCTAGTAGTAACGTACATTTTTATTGCTGCTAGGATTTTATCAGTAATGGATGATTCTGAAGGGCTAAAAGTCTGAGTTAAGTTTTCTAAATTTGCAAAGAGGTATTGATTTCCTCATTTGTTTCCTAGTTTGTTGGCCTGTTTTTGTACGGCTACTGCTAAATTCTTTTTGGGTGGACGTAAGGAAAAGGGACTACAGTCCCTTTCCAAGCCAAGCTTCAAGTGTTTGCAAGAATGTTTCAAGAACCCGTACTTCATTCTAATAACTGATAGTCTATCCTAACATTTAATGCGCATTTTGAAAGAATTTCTTACCGAGTTAAAGAAAATTGAAGTATTATAGTTGGCCTATAATTCTCACAACAAAGTGAATGAAACACCGGTTTTTACAGAGATAAGAGTGCCATTTCTTTTGGTAATTTGCCGCAGCTTTGTGTATATTGTACATAGACTCTAGTATATTATTAGGTAGATTAAACATGGGCACGATAAGTTTAGACAAGTCTTTTTCTTTCGCTTATTTTCGGTGTAGATAAAAGCAAGCTTGTGGCTTCTGCTTCCAAAACACTCACTGTTTTTTCATGACGGCGCTTTGATTACTTGTTCGTTTATTGCTAGTGCTTTGACACACAAGAAAGAAAACCATTTTGGTATCTCAGAAACATAGCTATGTTTTGTATGAAAGCCTATCAAAATGTAAAGAAACAGCCACTGTCAAGATGTAATGTCATATCAAGACTTTGTGATCATATTGTGATCTTGTTTATTATTTTCCCCTCAAAATCGATACCACTACCAGTAACTTTCGAGTGTGTCAAAGCTAGGCCTTTTTCATCTTATGTAATCGATTCATTGAGTTGTTGTTCAGATTTATTTTATTTTACTTTGTTTTTAAATGATCAATGCAGTGATGAGTCTTCACAATTTGATCGACAAACAAGAGGAACTAATTTGCCTTCTCATTTTCCCCCGTCTTCAACCAGAGGCTGCAGCCACAAAGAGGCTGTAAGCATAAAGAGACTATTACAGTACAAAAACCATCTCAAGTTTTGGTTGTCTCTATGAGGCAAGCTTTGTCAGTGTTTTCATTTTATCCTGCCCAAGCCACCAAAAAGGATCAATAGACAATCGGTCGGTGCTCATCTGACTTGGAAATGTTCTTGGCGCATCTCTTCTTCGCTAGCCTTGCTTATAACCCAACTCGCCTTCACAGTGCTTACAAAACATCACTTGAAGATCCATTAGCAACGTGGCCATAAAATGCTGCTAGCCACTCAAGGACAGTTTACCAGAAATGCGCGATGGTTCAAATCGTTTCAGTCGTTCCATCTCTTACTACTGCTATTTGGGTTGCACTGATTTTTATATCCTTTAAGGCTACTTTTCAAACGTCGACAAATGTACCCGCCAATAACAGATTGTGAATTGGAGTAGAAATTACTTGAGAGTGTCTGCATGACTTCAACGCATCTAGCCAGAGGATGAACACGTCGAAACCTCGATATCAAGTGAACAGCATAAATTGCATCATGAAGTTAATTTTTGAATCAGCAGCCATTCAAGGAAAGTTCACAAGAAGAGCACTAGAAGGGCGTTACATAAGCTCATTTCACACTCCTTTTTTAAAAGAGAAATTGAGACGAAAAGAGCATTTTGTGTGCAAGAAGGGAACTTTTTCGTCGACTCAGAATCCTGGAGGGGGGGCACTTGCCCCGAGGCAAGGAACCGAGTGTCCCTGGTTCCTACGTACCTGGCAGATTGTTTTACAAAGTATCATGACCGGTTTTTTCGCATTACTCCATTGCCAATTGCTTAGCGAAACCTAACGAGGCACTAATGGGCATTGCAAAACTGACGAGAAAAAACTGCGCTGAAAAGAACACATGAGTGACAAGCTCGATATCATCATCGAGCGGTTTTGTCACTGAAAAAGCAATTTGATCCACTTCAAATGTAAGCAGTATAGGATCTAGTGTTGATCCGTGTGAAACGCTTTTGCAATGCACTACATGAGTTATTGCCATTCGTATCTAAAAAGGCTTTCTCTTTCTATGTCGAGAGATAGGTATGTTTATAATTTAGGTATACAAGAATGTTTTTATTCTGAAAGAAGAAATTTAGTATTTTTGCTCAACGAAATCAATGCAGGTTGCAAAGG
Organism: Nemopilema nomurai; assembly: GCA_003864495.1. Lineage (NCBI taxonomy): Eukaryota > Metazoa > Cnidaria > Scyphozoa > Rhizostomeae > Rhizostomatidae > Nemopilema > Nemopilema nomurai. The sequence continues at coordinate 4,367,287 of ML133471.1, read as the reverse complement.
AATCTGAACTGCAACTTTCACAGAAATAACTTGAAAAGTCACTTTTTTATCGTCACAAACAAGGGCATTAATTAAACTGCACCTTTAGTTGTCATTAAACATAGCAGAAATTAAGCGACCCTCCCATATTAAAATGTTCCGATATGTCTAGTTCCGTAGGAGAGAGCATGCGCATGCGCGAAAATGGCTAGGCATTATGCGACCTGATTTGGTTCATGCGAAATAGAGAGTCGAGATGAAGAGAGGTTATCAAGGAAAGCTATTATTTCACTTGAAGGAGCTTACTTGAATAGTGACAATGTACAGTGTTGAAACCTCCCGTTGTCATTTGCTAGAAGATTAGGCCAACTGGCCTGAACAGATGCTGTTATCGTTCTCTCTACTCTATCAAAATATCATCTAATCTATACAGCCTTGTTTCTCAAAAATCACTCGCTGAATGGATCTAGGTTTTACCTTTCTAAAGTGAACATGCAAATTAACATCTAGAATGAAAATGCAGATCTCAAATCATGTAAAGGTCCGAGGGTACTTTTCTCTGTTCAACAGTCATGGAAACCAAAAATTGTCAAAGGAATTATTTGGTGTGCATATCTTTAAAAACAAGACAGAGTTCTCATAGAAAGTCGTTTGTTCTCATTTAAATTTGATTGCTAAAGACAGCAAAAGCATTAGTAAATGTTTTTTATTTACTGGACCTACAGTTCTTTGAGATTCCACTGTTCGATGTCATTTCTTTTCAACTGCACAGTAAATAACAGCTGTTAGAGCATTGTGGATTCGGTAGGGCCCTTCTAAATTGTTTCAATAGGGAACAAGGCTGTCCAAACAAGTTTTGGTAGGAAGATTTGCGGCTCGAATGTTCAAGGAGGAATTGATAGGATGACTCAATAGGTCTAACTACCTCAAATCCCTAAAGAAAGACATTTAAGCCTTTACCGTAGCATTTTACAATAGTGCCCAGCAGGTAAAGAATATCTAATCATTAGAGCTTTTGCTCCATAACAAAGTAAACAATCCCAGTTCTTGCATCGGCGCAAAAGCAACTTCTGGGCAAGCACCATAAAGTCTGGATCGTGTTTTCATGTTATAAGATTTACAGGCAGCTCGAAAATTGCTATAATTCACCCTTGCCGTTTGCCCAGCTAAACAAACAATCGATTAGGAACAGGATTGATATCTGAAGAGTACAAAACTTGGTCATCGAGAAAGGAATCGTTTGTTTGTCCAAGGAAATACATGACCTATGGAATCTCAAAAGTTTTCAAACATTTAGGTTGTTAAAATTCTCGTGTAGACTGCCCCTTCTGAGATTTCTAATCATCCAGAAGAAATCAATAAATTAGGAAGCCATATTGGAAACATTTGTAGGACCTTTCACCTTTGTGGTTAACAGCAACAGTTGAGGATTTGTGACCAATTAAAAGGGCAAACTAGCATGCCACACACGTAGACAGGGCCCGTCACGGCCACCCAAGACCTTCTCGAAGTCTTTGCTTAAGCAAATTGCAATACTGCAGTGCTGTCACGATAGCCATGTAGTTTCTTAATGCGGATCTTACAATTTCTCATCTTAATCAGAGGCCTTGGCAACAGAAGCAACATCTATAGAGTTTAGTTCGATTTGCGAGATGCTAAATGATGCTCATAACTACTATAAAACTATTCTAAGGAATCACTTAACCAAACATTGGCCAACTGTTGCAAGTAAGAATAGCTGTGATTTGCAGATACGTGATGACCGATTGGCTTTTTCCAAGAAACAAAGGCTGATGAAATTCCAGTTCATGGAATTTGTACTCGTTGTCATCGGAGATGCGGCCAATCAACTGATGGTAGAAGTTGAAAATTTAAGCAGAATAACACGGCCTCCTTCCTCTCTCTTCACCAAATGATACCTTTTTACAGACAGTAACCTTTCCGCTTTTATGGGCGAGCCATACCTTTCTTTATTATAAACTTCCATGCTAAATCTTTAACGCGTTTTATTGAAAATCCGCCGAAAGTAAAACTTAACAATAAAGTCAAGGAATTTCATTATTTGCCGAGATAAACTTGATTGTGCCGACCGACAAAATATTGGGGGGGGGGGGGTTAGTCCACCCTGTATTTAGGACGGTTGAACGTCGTAAAATTGCAATTTTCGACTAGTGACGTAAGCACGACAGGAACAAGCGAGAGATCAAGTTCTTCAGGGTAATTGAAGGCTTCAGATTCCAGTGGTTACGGTGATTGAGGTAAATATTGATTAGGAGGTTACCAATTGCTTATTGACAATATTAGGTCGCCTTCTCACGCAAGAGAGGTTGATTGGCACATGTTTATCCACCTTTTGGTTAGTTTGTATCAATTTCGTTTACAAAATGCTCCAGCACAAGCTTATTTGCATTGCCATTGCAGCTGCGTACACTAGGAAAGGGGACAGGCGATCAGACACTTCTTACTCTAGTTGCAAGGCAAACATCCCAGTAATGCGTGAGATGATCAGTTATCTTTACGCCTAAAAATATTCATTTAAATTCCCTAGTTGCGATTAACCGTCATATTCAATAGTTGCAATCAAGCTGTAATACACGTATTTTTAAAAGAAAGTTTTTTTTCAGCCAAGCCATGAGACTTTCTTAGCTTTTTACTACATTGAGCACTAAGACTTTCTAAACGTAAAATCTGGAAGTTTTATGCTAATAAGCACGTGCAGTGATGAAGAAGATGAAATGCCATAAATATGCACTATTTCTCAAATACCTTCAACATCATAAAACTTTTAGATAACGTAGAAGCAAAACGACAACTTATCTGATTCTACTACAAACAAAGGACCACGAATGGACTTTGAAGAGGACCTATTTGGCCATTGACCTATGCTAGCTTATGTTGTGGGGAATTCTTCCACACACTAATTGCAGCATTTTAAACTGAATGAGAGTACTTTTACCTCTAGTTTTAACGACTTTCGTGATGGGCTAACAAATAACATCAAAAATCACCAAAAAACCACCTTAAACTAAAAAAAAGCAACTTAGCAATTTAGAAACACCTGGAACTATGTAATGTCAGACACGCCGGTTTGTCTCTGAGGCAGGCATCTTAAAGGCCTTCTCCGTCGAAGTTTCAATTGTCAGGTTGGAAATTTTTAGCTGACTCAGATTGCATAGATCTTCCAAAAAATCTAAATCTGCCAGTCTCTAAAGTGTACCTTCTCGGTCATTTATTATGCATGGCCATGTATCGTGGCGGGCTGCATAAGAAACTCCTACACAGCAAGCTTACTTCGTTTTGCGGCAATTTCACTTTGTTTCACGGCAAGCTCATTTTTTTCACAGCAAGCTCACTTTGTTTCACGGTAAGTTCACTTTGTTTCATGGCAATTTCACTTTGTTTCACGGCAAGCTCATTTTGTTTCACAGCAAGCTCACTTTGTTTCACGGCAAGCTCACTTTGTTTCACGGCAAGCTCACTTTGTTTCACGGTAAGTTCACTTTGTTTCATGGCAAGCTCACTTTGTTTCACGGCAAGCTCATTTTGTTTCACAGCAAGCTCACTTTGTTTCATAGCAAGCTCGCTTTGTTCCATGAAAAGCTTGCTTTTCTTCACAGTGGACTATGCTGCATCATGGCAGACTTTTTCCTCAAGCTTTCTTCCTATGCATCCTACCTTCCTTCTCTCTTTCTTACAGTAATCTTTCTTGACTGTTTTTTCATACCTTTATTCTTCAAGGATACCTTCTAAAGACAGCCGTTTGTCAACAACGAAACAGAAATTACTTTAGGTTGATTAATAATTACTAAAATGAAGTGAACGCCTTATCCCAATATTTTGCCCAAAAATAAGGATCTTGTAACTTATGTTCTACTGATTTAATTTGAAGTCACTCGGTAGTTATAATAGCCCTTGAACAGTTTATTCAAGGGTAAATTTCATGACGTAGGCCTCTTGTTCCAAACATTTTGTAGCTGATGCAGCCATGAAGTCAGCATTAAATGAAGCATGTTAGATTGGTTAGGGTATGAAATCTAGGAACATGACAACTGTCTCAAAGATTTTCAAAGAAATGTAATTGAGGGTCTCGTATTGTTCAAATTCAAATGAAAGGGATAATGTTTCAGGAAGAAACTTGTAATTGATAAAATCATGCTAAGTAATTGGAGAGCTCACTTAACAGGTGTGGAAAGGTGACAAAGAAACTGTTAATTCTGCTAAGCAATTTGATGATGCAATCGTTATGAAAGTATAAGGGCTAACGAGATCAAGTGTATGAATAACATTAATCATTTGAGGCTCTAAGTAGAGGTTCAGGATCCCTGAAAGGCCTTTATCCGGACGATGCTGGCTTTTTAAGCTATGAAAGCTTGAGCTAGTATTGTAAAATATTTGGTGCTGTTGAAAACTTTGTGTTAAAAATGAAGCATTTGTGGCTAAGGGTAGGGTGAAAGTGTAAAAGCGGAGAGTAAACAACAACAGACTAAGACAGGCTCCTTGTAGTACATTGCGTTTAAAGTGACGCATGTAGCTATTTGGGAGGGAGACAGGGAGGGGCTATTTGGAGGGAGATGGGGAGGTACTTTTGGGGAGGGAAACGGGAAGGGCCTTTTAGAGGAGGAGCTATTGGGGTGGGAGGAGGTGCTTCTGGGGAAGGAGATAGGGAGGGGCTATCGGGGAGGGAAAAAAGGATAAAACAAAGACATTTGCGGAAGAAATCTCCATCTCCCTCTCCAAAAGTCTCTGTGGAGGAGAGCATTGCGCAACACTGGAAACCTTGCCTGAAATGAAGTTTTTCTGGATTGTAGAACAAGGGGAGACAGTTTCGCTTATGGTGTCAAGGTACTGAAAAGGCTGAATGGTTTCAAAGTTCACATACAGAACACTGTAGAAACTGTTGTTTAGATACACATCAAACGTGTGATTGCATAGCTGGTATGATACGGAAAAATATATTCAAGGAAGGAAGCAAGAACCCGTTCATAGGTATTGAATTCTTTATTGAAAAATTTCATGAAAACAGATATGGAAAGCAATGAAGTTCAGAAGAGAATATAGAAGATGTGGGACACGCCACAAAATGCGATTTATTCACTGGGAAGTATGCAGAAAGCTAGCAGCACTAGCCCAAAATGATGAAGGTGACGTAGAGTTCTTTAAGTAAGTACCATTCTGGGCACTGCAAAGACCACGTAGCAGGTTCTAGAAATTGCATTGAATTTTAAAGAATAGAGAAGTACTGGAGAAATTATTAAAGTAGGACTTTCTCAGAGCAGTTTCATAGAAAATAGAGGAATGGAGGAATAATTGCAAAAACTAGAACTAAGTTACAGCAATTACATGACTTGACTTGATTTGACAAAGTTACATGACTTGATTGACATCATTAACAGCTGATTAAAGATGAATAGCAGCAAGCATAGATGTCAAACAGCTCACTACAAAGTTGCCCAGTCTGCAACGAAGTGATCCACCAGGTGCTAACATTTTGGCTGGCTTGCTCGCCCTTCACCTTAACAAGGCTTTTCCTTTCCAATGTGGATAGACTATAATTAAAAGGCACCACTCTATTGCTATTTCACTACATAAGATGCCTAAATTAACAGATCTATTCAATTAAAGAAACAAGAAGTGATTCCTTGCTTGAAATACTTTCCAGTGAAAAAATGGTTGACCGCCTTGCAAAGAATGTCTCGTCAGTATTCCGGGCTTACACCTACTTCATTGATCGCTTGGTAACACTGAAGCATATACTCCCCAAGAAAATTCAAACCATAAATAAAGGCCACATGGCCATTCTTATACCTAAGTATAATGGATGGGGCGAGGCCAGCGTACGCAAATGATTATAGCTGACTGTAGGTGGTCTTTTGGGCTGCACGTTGTCATGAGCTGTTATCGATGGTTGTGGGTAGTGGGCGGGTGTAGGCACTTCCTCGTGTCTGTATATTCCCATTCACGACTACCAGACAAAAATGAGCGAGAGCAGTGGAATTAACAATCTTAAGTATTTGTAAAGAAACGTCTACGACTTTGTCTTATTAATTTGGCTTAATGCTGCCAGTACAATCAGTCTTAGTGTGTCCGCCAGCTCTTCCCTGCTATACGGTGCATCCAGACAGGGAACGTGCACAAACAGTGTCGGAGCAATGTTCGCTTTTAAGGAGTTGAAATAGATGTATTCGCAGAGATACCTTAAAAAGAAAGAGTCTAGTTAGTCTTCCTTGGCTTACAAATTACCAAGGATGGATTCAAAGAACCTCCTTCAATCGAGAACCCTACAGCACTAATCAACTTCTATATAGCAATATGAACTTACAAAGATGGCAACATTGTAAAATATCGTTAGATTATTGATGCTAATGAATATGATGTTGGTTGATTTATAATGATTGATGATGACTAGTAGCTACTGGTTTTTCTGATTGATAGTGTTTGATGGTGATTTATGAGCATTACCGATAATAAAGATGTCGATGATAGAAAGGAGGAAAATGACTGATCATAGTTGTGTCTAGCCGATTACAATGACTGGCGGATGGTGGTGAAAACTAATTGATTAAATTACGGTAGTTGATGAAGAAGAACATAACTTTAATCATCATCTTCCGCTACCTTACTATGAAAACTAATAGTTCAATAAGAGCTTTAAACTTAATTTAATCACAAACAACAATTGAATTCATATCTTTAGCATTCTATAATTGGCGTTCTGAAATAGACGTTTGATCTATTTTTTAAGTCCTGAAATCATAAATTAAACGGCACTGATTGAAACGGAACAAAAGTTGAGATGGCTTTAAATTTTTGCAAAGCTTAAAATTAGAAATTGCCAGATTTCGCTTGCTATAAGAAATCACTCATAAATAACCGGTGAATTTGGATTGAGAGAAACTGCACCCTCTTCGCGCTTGCCTACCTTCCAGCATCAGATGAGGAGCCTAAAATGCACGGACAGGAATGTTTGTCACAGAACATCCTCAGCGCACTAACATCCAAAGGCGTTTTCAGGCATTCTATGAAAAAACAAAGCCAGCTGACATTAAGCGTCTAAAAAGAAACAATATGAAGAAGCAACATTGTGTTGAAGACATAGACAACCAGGAGACTAAATTTGATGTAATGCAATTGTGCGAAATTTTGTGTTTACTTACGCTGCGAGCATAGCCACTACGGAGGAGGACTAGTATAGTGATCAGTGACCACAAAAGGAGGGAAGACCTATCGCGATGAAAGCGAGGCATACTTAAACTAGCAAGTGAGATCGTTCATTTTATCAACTTTGCATATATTTAATCTCATTTCTGCTTGCTGGCATTTTGTTGAATCCATCGACTTGTAAAGGATTGACCTGCATTATATCTGTGTTCGTTCTTCGTCTACCTTATGTCTCAAAATTTGTGAAGTGAACAGAACCTTCGATTTTTTCCCCAAAGTTTTGTGGGATTCTAGACTAATTCACCACACAATGTAAAATGGCGGTATTTTTTTTTAAGCTACAATCTCTGCCAAAGCCAGACCGCCATCTTTGCCAACAAACGAGGTGGTAGCGAAAGCAAGATTCAATTCATTGATGCGACGCCTAGACAACAATCAGAAGTAATGCAGGCGTATGAAAAATGAAACAGTCTTTATCAACTCAATATGGCTGAAGGAACATCATCAGGGAAAAAAAGAATAAAAGAGAGCTGGTTAATTATTTTGTGTGACTGATAAGAAGTTACTTTTAAGAAAGTGAAACTGAAAGACAAAAGGGCTTCTGCATAGAAAAGGCAATAAGTAAGCAGTGTAGTAGAATTTCCGAAAAAACGAGAAGAAGCTAGAGCTAATGGAAACCTACAAAAACTTATACATTGATTTTCTTCAGAGATACACTACTTGCTTGAGTGTTGGACCTTTCAATGTGGCCTTATTTTAGATTGATATTGATCAAAATTGGTTCATTACAAAGTATACCTTCATTCTAAAGGAACAAAAAATTATCTTAAGACTCGAATTGGTCATTTCATGAGAATAAAATAATGGCATGAGCTTTTATACCCTGCATTTCCGGACTATCCCCAAAGGTAACTTACCGGTCTTGATCGATGACTCGTCAAGCGTGCAACCGTCGACATCTTCTCGGTCATAACCGGCACTATGTGCGCATTCCTCGATTTTAACATGGTCATCGATGCCTGAGACCCCAACATGTATTATGAGCTGTTAAAGTACCAAAACGTACCATCGTTAAAATACCAGAACGTCTGTTAAAATACCATAATGGCTTAGAAACTGTTTGTTTAGCATTTTCCGTTTGATTAAGTATGGGCATCTTGCCGGTTCTGCAGAATTGCAACTTGAATATTCCGGCATAATCACAAATCAATTTTAATCACAAGCCTAAGCCTCAGTGGTCTATCAAAAAGATAAAGTGTCTTAAATTAAAATCACAAAATTATGTACATTATACCTTCATCTTATACTGCAATACGATGCAGTTTGTTGCAATGCCACAGATGATGTCAACAAATTTTAATCCCTTCTTGAAGTAGACGGTAGCAGTTTCATCGACTTTAGGCCATGTAATTATGACAGTAACTGGATTTGTCTTTGAAATTGACTATCTTATAAGACTATTTGCGTTATCATTAACTGTTATACGTAACAAAACAACAATATCGTTAAAGTGCAAAGGCTAAAATAACGAAACTGTTTACATCTAAAATACATTGGTTTTTGATACATTAGAACATACAAACAAGTCTTACATCAGGATTCAATTCCTTCACCAAATGAGGAAGCTCTTTCTTCACATACTTGTAAGTAACTGGAACCTGTGCAATATGGACCTTCACATCGCCCGAAAAGTCTCTTTTTTGAAGCTCCTAAAAGACATACAGCAAACCAAACATAGAGCTTCTTCGCCTAAAGGAAATGAAAAATCGCCTGGGCCGATTCATTACCAGAAAGAATTAAATAACCTTCAACAAAAGAATAAACGATTGCTGGAAACATGGTAGTGTTGCACGGATCAACATAATGGGTGAAAACCAGCTTTGTTGCCCAAATCAAATTATTAATTAGGGCCAAATTGTAGACTAATGGGTTCCTGCTTTGGAAGCCATGAATAAGAAGGTCTGAAACTATGAACATCCAAGATCTGTAATCCTATTCAGGAAACCAAACGACTTATATACAGAATAAAAAGCACGGTCAGAGGATCATTTAAATAAACTTCAAAATGAACTGCGGAAGGACTGGCACATGGGGCCAAAATCATTCAAAACACGTATAGAAGAGCCAAAACATTGGAATGAATTATTGATTTAAAAAAATAATTGACGAATGTGTTATTAAGATTTTCTACTCATTACATTTTTAGAACATATGGCCTAAGAGGTTACTTTATATGCTGCGTTAATTGGCCCTGCAATAACACACATTGAGCGAACGAATGAAATCAAGCAGTGAGGAAATTGATGATGCATAAAGTTTTAATCAAATGGGCGGAGCTTACTGCTTTCGATGTGCTAAAGATAACAAATCAATTTGTTTTATCAGCTTGCATTGTATTCAGCCTGACTAGAAAATCAAATTTGGCAATCTTGCATTACAGTTAAGGTTATCGTCCCTTGGCTGTTATTTATATTATGTGTACTATTACGTGTACTATCGAATCATCGAAGAATTGCGGATAATATAACAAACTAACCTTTTGGGTAACTGAAAGGCAATAATGGTAAATAGCAGGTAAAAGTGCGTGTGCGCCTTACAAATAGTGCATGCAAAGAAACGAACTAAGCATTTATTTGAAAGGCTACTTTCTTTAAAAAAAGGAGTTATGTATTCTCAAGAAGTGAAGGTAGTCCGACAGAAAATTTCTAGACCTGTAACAAGTACATAGCTTGCCTTTCATAGAACACATTTCACGATGTACTGTTTTACTGTGTTTAAATATCTCAATTGTCAACTGATGAAATGAGGCAATTGTTAACTGGGAGGGCACCATAGGTGCATTATTGTTATTGAACTGAGCTGAAAAACTCGGGAAAAGAAAGTTTACATAAATTAATTATAGATTACGAAAGCTTTTGGTTACAGGATTGTTGTTACTAAGTTCATTACAAAAAATTGCAATCCAAACATTACATACCTTTACTTGTCTAACAAAGATCAGATACTTGAGCCAATACTACTAATAGCGTCTTGCTAGCTGCCAAAAAAGAATATCCAAAGGATTTGTGAAATCTTGGCACCAAAACTTACCTTAACTGATTCCCAACTTGCATTGACAGAATGTCCTTGAAATGGGCCAAAGCCTAAAATATGACAAGTAAGATTTATGCTAATAAGCAAATAGTCTCCCAATGAGATTAATAAAGACAAGAAGCTGACACAAAAATGAGCGAAGAAGCAACAAATAAACCATAACACCGATTAAACCATGACAACTCTCATTGTTTTTCAATGAAGCAGCATTCTTGGATCTTGCTGGGTACTTTTGCATGGTTTGACAAAGCGTGGGGGCCTTGGTCCCTCTGGCCCTCTGGCTCTTATGCTACTGCTACAGATACAAGTAATCAGAAATTTACTTGCATTTGCTATAAGGGGATCATTGGAAACACTCTGACAGTCACATTCTAATGGAAAAGCTTACTCTAGTGTCTATTCTATCATGAATCAAACTGCCCAATCAAAATTAGAGATGTCTGTAGATTCATATAAGGAGTAATACATCTTGGAAACCTGACCATTGCATGTTGAACAATAGATTCTGTCACATGATTGACTTGTATCATTTTGGCTACCACATCCACTTTCTCTTCAATTCATTCAAGTTATGACTTTTAGTTTGTGCTGAATCTTCCTTGCTGCCTTGGTTATACATATCAAAACTATATAAACTTCTTATAGCCTACAAATGTAGATGGAATGGGGAACTTTACAGAATGAGTGCAGCAGGAAAAGAGGCTTTGCATTTGCCTAAAGATAATGAGGCCCAGGCAATACTGTGAATAAAATGGTAGGGTTGCAATGAATCACACTCCTTGTGGTGCCAAGGCGTGCAATGGTGTGCAATTACTTACTGGCATGCAATGGTGTGCAAGTACTTAATAGCACAGAAAGCTCTATATAGAGTTGAGAACCTAACTTTATCACAAGAAACAGAAAGACAAGTCTATTCCAGTCAATACATTTTTCCTAAACAAGCTTTAGAATTGCCAAGTCCAACATTATAAAAGGACCGTATTAACAATATTGGATCACTTGACCACCTCATCTAATATTGTTGGCTCTGCACAATGTGAAAGTTACAGCATTAATGTTAATCCCCTCTTTGAACTTCATGCCGAGAACTCTTTTTTCAAAGACAAGAATTCGCAAAGCAAAGGGTGTCAATCAAACTTCATTTTCATCAGCGTTTGGGAGGCAGAACCAAGTTATTGGGATGTTACGGCCAGTCTATACAACTATCAGAGGGGGAAAAAACAGAAGTTTGGAGGGTTTAGTAGATAAATTGAAGGGTCTAATTGCTTGCACCTATCTACGGTCGTTTAGAAAACAAAGTGCCTACAAAGGTTTTTCCTTTCGTTTTGAAGCTCTCTTTTTTCGTTTTGACACCACATCTGTGACTAGAGCGCCTTTTATGTTGCCACAATCATAATTTGAAGAAAAATTATACTAAGTCGTCAGTTTTGACTCATCATGTAAATGGGTACATCGATAAGCCAAAGCTGAGGAAAATGTCCATCCATTAAAACTGATCAGTTTTAATTGACTGCATACTTTATAACACGGAAAACAGAAGCTGTCTGTGTGAAGTTCAAGCTTGTCATGATTTGGATAAAAAGTCTAAATGCCAGTGACTATCCTGCTTCTTAAGGAAATTATAATATTCTCCAAACTTCATTGTGGTATGATAAAAGCACAACATTGAGCAGTATTGATCACTCTAGAATGAAGTGTTCAGATTTTTTAGGCATGCAATAAACTGTATTTCTGTGCAATGGAAGGGGTGTGCCAAGGCATGGGCGTGCCATCACATGTCATTCCCAGCATTGACTGAAGCTCCACACTAGTACAAATAAACTCCAGTAGGGTGGGGTTGAAATGGAAAGGGTCACAGAGTTCTGCTACCTGGAGGTGCTACTTCGCGAAGTTTGGCCTCTTGGCTAGCGTAAAACACAGGATGCAAGGGGCACTGTTGAACCAGAGAGAGGCCTCTTCTGGCACTGCAAACCAGTTCAGATGCAAGCCTAAGAGCAATTCAAAGGCTGATGGATTGGTTGATAAATTAGAACATTCAGGAGCAGTTGGGTGTCACAAACTGTGGCATACAAGAGGACACACCACAGCCATGTGGGACTCTTTTGCCAGAGAGGGCCTCCTGGTGGATTATAATAACACTTAATATACAAAAAATGTTCAAATGAATATTCTGTATAGCAATGTAGCTGAGAGCCTCAACCAATCTGGCATACTAAAGCAAGTTATTACTTCAAGCACTTTAAAACTGAAATAGTTTTTGGCTTCTCACATCTGCATAGTAGGTTTGCCTCCATTCTTTACCAAATTATTCTTTCAAATTCATTTGCAAACTGAAACTCCGCATCTGTCATTTACTGAACTCCAAAAACAACAAAGGTTGTGGTTTAATAGTGAGATGCAATATCTAAAGGGACTTTTGTTAAATTTTGAGTGTTGGGTGAGCTTTCAATAGCTGTCCTGAATAGTTAAAAGGGAATACAATGCATGCAATTTTATACCTAGTTTCGTGATTTCATAGTGGATCCATTAGAGCTGTAGTGAAAAATGGAGTGGATATCATATGGATATCATATAGAGTGACTGAAAATCCTCTTGCCCAAAGAGCTTTCAATTCTCCAACCCTTCTTTTAAAGAGGAAATGAAACCAAATTTTTTATTTTAAATTCTGAATCCCCGTAATGAATTACCTTATAACCCAGAATTTCAATGTGTTTAGAGAAATTTTGGCTAAACTACGAGGGCAATACTGACTTCAATTTTTCAATCAAAAAGTGGCACCGGTGCGCCCTGTTTAACTAGCCTCGTTTTGAATGTTGTGACGTAAAGTTATGGACACGCGCAGCGTTTAGTAATATTTACATCCCGTTTCTACGTACTGAAACTTTAGATTAGCTATGGAGCCAGGTAACAAAACCAAGGTTCGTGGTGGTCTACGATGTGTTGTACACACTCTAGACAATAAAAAGCTGTTGTAATGACAGTTATACCAAGGGTTTAAACACCCATCGCTTTCCAAAGGACCCTACTGTACGCCGGCAGTGAACTAAATTTGTTAGAAAGCGTAGGCCAAATTTCGACCAAAGCTACTTTTCAAACCCCGTCCTTTGCTCAGATCATTTTGAACCAGGTTGCTATACAAGGAGCGTAGCTAGTCTACTAGAGGGGGACGACGTTTCACAAACAAAAAGTTTTTACAACGAGATGCTGTTCTGGCATTATACCAGAAATGAAGGAAATTCAACCTCTTAGTCTAAACGGGAAAAAAGAAAGGTAAGATTTAATTTTTTTGCCTACTTCATTTTCAATATATTCCTTTAATTAATGTGTAAATAAAGCAAAATATACGATACATAAAATGACAAGGTTAACTACAATATATAAACGTGGAGCTCGTGTTTAAATCTTCCCCCTCAAATAAGTAGATTGGGTACAACAGAATAAAAGTAAACACAACTCGCTACTTTTTGTCTATTTAAACAAAACAATTGGTTTTATCAAAATCTCAACGTGATAAAAGTTTTCATAACAAACAATTGGTGTTTATTGTGACATATTTTTTAGAATGTTGGCATTGCAATTAAAAAACAACATTTTGTATCTTCTACAAAGTTGAGCCCTTCCAATTTGAAGGTTTACAAAATACATATATGCATATAGAACATTTATCAAATTGTATAGATTCACCCAGGGCGCAGCCAAAAGGATTAGTTCTTGCTGACAAAAAGGGTGTATCTCACTCATTAAGGGTGTGGTCAAGATAAATACTCTCATATAAAGGCTGCTTTTATGTGTTTCTGTTTCAAATGTTAGTATGTTATAATTGTTGCAAAAAAGTTACAGGTAGCGTATCCAGCAAGTTTCCTGGCAAAAATAACCAATGTAGGGGGGGGGGGTACCACACCTACCAAACCCCCTTTGGTGGCGTCCCTGGATTCCATAAATGTAGTGGCCCAAATTCACATTCTGTTTTTCAGGGTGTAAGAGATACAATACAATGTGGCTTCTGTTGCGGATACACAAATGGAACTATTCAAGAGCAATTATTCGACGAAGCAACATCTTCTAAAACTGATAAATGGCAGACAGTCTTTACAGAAACCAGCATGGAAGCAACTTCATTTCCAGATGTGTCAAGTTTAGCCTGTCAAGATTGCAAGGTGAAAACCTTGAGATTGAAAAACTTGAGTGAATCGCCAAAATCTGAAAATAATTAGACAGAAAAGGAAATTAACAAGTCAAAATAATGTAAGTTCGCTTTGCACAATAACATTTGCTGATATGCCAAATTTAAATTCCATTTCATTTCCATATAAATTACTTTTTGTAACCCTTTTCTCATTTATGCTTTGTTTGTAGGCAATCAATTATCTATAATGTAAAATAAAGAAATTCAGCGAGTCAAAACAAGGACAGCCAACTAAGCCCAGGAAAAACAGGAAGACAGTTGAAGAGGAAGACAGTGATTCTGATTCCTACAAAAGTTTCGCTGAAAATGATGAGGAGTGGAATCCAGAAAGAGATGAGGATGAATTTGAAGACAGAGAAGAATAATTTGTAAATGAGGGAGAAATAGAATGTGTGAAAATTATGACTATGAAAGAGTAACCAATGAAACAAGAGGAAACATTAGGTAAAACTATCATGATGACATCATTGCATAATTATATGATAGAAAAGGTATGAACAAGTCACATAATAGGTAATATTATCCACCAAACTGTAATACTTAATACTGTAATACTGGGGAGATTTGACAACTTGTTGAACTTGTAAACAAAAGAAAATCCATGGTAGAAATGATTACAGCTCTCAAATATCTGATTAAGATAAAACTGCCAAAACTATTTCCTTTCAAAACTATCAATCATATACATGACTTGCTTCATTAAATAAGATGATTTGTTTTGTTACTTACTCGTGTAGGCTTGCCTTCCTGTGATACTCCCCTGTCTGTCCCTTCGCAGTGGGCCAACATTCCGAAACACAGTTGTATTTGACATGGCAATGAAATCTTCATGTTGTGCAATACATATTTGTTCAATGCTTTCGTCCAATACAAGTTAACCCAGTGCAGCATCTGCACTCCAAAGCACCAACAAGATGATAAACTTCATATTTTCAACATCTACACCTGCAAAAAAAGCCATAATGCCATAGTCATAATCAATTAAGTTTACGATGGTGCGACCCCTCCGGGCCTGGCCTAGGCACTGTACATGACGCTTGCTAATTTCGATTGATACCTACAGTATTTAGACATCATTTAAACTAAAGATAACGAGTTTTAAACATATATGCGAATTTATGGAATAAACTTACCATGAACTAACTTCTGTTTTTGTTCGTATCGCTCTCGCAAAATTGCCGGGGTTAGGCCGTCGTGACCTAGGTTATCCTCGTCGCTACTTGATTCCGTGTCTGCCGAATTGGTATGGCCTGGCAGGAACACAGTAAACAGCAACTGTCCCCTCTTCTTCTTCGGAAACCCCTAAGCTAGTGTCACTTTCGTCCAATATAGTGAGAATTGAAATTCAAAAACTAAACATGCGATCGCCAACTCTGCCAGAAAATTTGTTGTCCTCGAACATGCGCGCTTCGTGTCCATAACTTTACGTCACAGCTCGCTAGTGTCTAGTCCCCCTTCGCCATTTTTTGGTTGAAAAATTATTGTAAGTTTAGCGGTGTTTAAGTTTGTTTTTAATAGTCTTCTTGCTTGAAATAGCTAATGCGAACTATTTTTCCTACACAATTGTGGGTGGAGAAATCGATTAAACGAATAAAAAAAATGGTTTCATTTCCTCTTTAAGCAATTGACTGCTCAACTGCACAATATGATGCCATTAAAGAAAATTGCTAGATTATCCACTATTTTGATTAATGCAAATAATGTTTGCACAAAGAATTTTTGTAACGTTTATGTTTCATTGTGGCGTGTAAATGTACGCGGAAATGAAACTTTAAACATGACGTCACACGATGTCATGATGTCAACTGAAAAAAACTGGCTGAAGATTTCCACATGGAAAATATCTTTTTTGAGAAGAGATTTTCTTGAAAGACGTTCCAGTTCCAGTCAAATAAAGAAAATTGAAATGTACCTGTTACAAGTACGTTCTTCTCTTTGTTTTGGGAGCCCATTGCCATCGTCCGTCTCTTGTTTACTTCTAGTCTCGAGTGCCATTCGGAAGTAGGCGAATACGAGGCCCGAGTGACCAAGGCTCCAAAATGGCGGGAAGAGGTCGTGGTCGCTCGTTCTCTTTTGATACGGCGGCTCTAGGGCTTGGCAAAGGTGATGCATTACCAGCAGCGATTCTACAGCCACCCCCTCTTTTCCCCGTAAGTTGAACAGCTGCGGTACTCGTGTTGGCCAAGCTTTTTGCAAATTATCATTACACATAACAACGATTAGAGGTGTGTCCAAAACAGACAGGCGTGGCAAGGGCTTTGTCAAATACACTCTACAAACACGCTGATAATTACAAATACACTCAGTTTTTAGGTAGCTCGGGCTATCAGCTAACGATAAGTATCTATTCAAGTTTAAAGAGTTTCTCAAAATCCTATGTCAGGCATTTCCTCCAGCATTTAGGATTATTTTGGCAATACCAAACATAGTGGTGGTAAATCACTTCGTAGTTTCCTTTTTTTAAATGCACACTTTGTAGAGCTGCACATTTGTACTCTTGGGGAAACTGTCATACTTTTCTCATGAAGATGGTTTTTCCTATAAAGATAAAATAATAGAAATCTTGACTTTTTTGGTTACATTATAAATTGCAATCCAACAGTAATCTTGAAAATCCACATCAGTATGTTTGCAATGAATTGGAAAGTTTTCTAATCCATTGTTTAAAGCTATAATGTTGATTTATATATAATCTTATGTTGAGCAATCTTCACCTTGTCTTTTGCTTTTTTATTTTAGCCACTTGAATTTAAACCAAGCCCTCTAAGTAACACAGAAGCTGATGATTATCTCTTAGCGTTGAAGCAAGAATTTCGTGCTGGAATGAAAGATTCTCCATTTTTTATCAAAACAAGCATCAAGAGTAGAGGTTGTTATTCTATTCGACTTTCAGTACCACAAAAACCTGCTTAAAAGCCGCCCCCACTCATAAGCTGAACCCCAAGTTTGAGGCCACAAAATTCAGGAAAAAATGTTTCCCTGAAAAAACTTTTTATTGAAAATATTTTCAAAAATCCATGAAACTCTTTTTCATCTTCAGACATTTCAAAGATTTCATCACATTCTGTTTGATTTTCTATCACTCTCTCATCTTGATGGAACAGGTCAGCATCATCATCATCATTTTATCACCATTAAAATTTCACCAAACACCCTCTACCCAGATTGTTACCATTATAATTGTTTGCATTGAAAAAATGAATTTTTTGTTACCTACAACAATAGCAGGCCTTGATTTCAGATATGAGGATAAAAGTTGATCACTTATCACAAAGGCAGCACTTATGGTTTGGGGGGGAATGAGGGATTAAGGGGGCTTATGTGTGGGTTTTTATGGTACTTGATAAAGCTAATGGTTCTTTCTATTAATTTTGTGCTCCTTTGCCTTATGATATATCCTGGTAAAGTGAAGTATTATCGTATGTGCAAGAACCTGTTCATGCACCCCCTGCTTCCAAAACTGTATTTTTTTATAGTTTCTAGCAAAGAATAGTGGTAAAAATGCAATAACAATTTTAGTCAATAATTCTTATAAAGTAATTTGATTAGATAGTCACTCCAAGTGCAAAATGTGAACTTACAACAAGATGTAGGTAATCATATTTAGAAGAAGAAGAAGCTCTACTTATCAAAATTAGACAACAAAACAAATGTTGAATAACCAACTAATTATGAATCAATCTGAGATGAAGTCATATGGTGTATGTACTTCTGTCACTTTGTATCAAACCTCTCTGAATTTTTAAATGCAAAGCAAGTCACTACCTTTTGCCAGTGTTTACTGTCTAACAAAATTTTATACTACTATATTTCATGCAATTAGTAATTTATGTTTGTATTGTTATTGCATTTCTTGCAGATATTTCAAGGTATTCAGACAAATACAAGGCACCCCAAAGTAATGGAGTTGAGTTTTCTATTGGTAAGTGCTGTAACCTTGTAAGCTATTCTGTAATTCATAGGCAGGTTTCCTGTATAGAGGTAGAGTTTGTTGCATATGGCATCGTGTTATATGCATTAAGTTAGCAAGAGGGTGGTTTTGAAAAATGCGAATGTTGAATTAGCTGTTGGAACATTGCATGGAATCATTCATTTATTAATAAGCTCTTTTTAAGCAAATATATGAATAAAGGTACAAATTAAGGTTAGAAAATTATATGCCAATTGATCAAGGACCTTGCTGATTACTACATATCAACTTCTCTCATTTGTGAACAAGAAACAAATTATTCAAACTCTTTGCTGAAATCTTAATGTTTTCATGTGCCTCCCAAATCCCAATTACTATTCAGTTGGTCACATATGCCATTTTCACCTGCCTTGCCTCTATTTTGATTGCCATGATTGTGAATCTACCATGTGAAGCAATCAGTTTTAGAAGAAAAATGTTTGTCAGACCAATGAGAGCTTTTCTAAAAAAGGACTAAAAAAAATCTAGAAGCTTGATTAAGTGCCTAGCTGAATGGAACCTGATAGATCAAGCACCTGATTTTTGCACATCTTATGGCTTAATGTGCTGGCCCCTAAGCTTTCGTTTTTATAGCCAATATATGAGGTAGTGTCACATCTAACATGTGCTGTCAGGATTTCTTCAGGGACGCTTTTTTCACCTCATATTATTTTTGAATCTGTGAATTTGAAAAATTGCAAGTTTCATGTAAAGCTATCAAAGTCACTATCACTCTCCCCAGGTGTAGTATAAATTTGGGGCAGGGTTTCTGCCTTTGTTGTTTGTGGAAGTTCTTGTCTACTCAGTCTTTCACTGTCATTTGCTAATGCCCTCACTTTTATGTATACTAAGACTTACAGATTAGGCTACACATTGCCTTCTCCTGCTTGTTCTATCTCTAATGCATCCCAAAAGAACAAAGGCTTTCACACTCTTATTTGTATTTACACTTCTCTTTGCTTCTTTTAAAGCATCTTTATTTTGTTTCCTCTTTCCATGGTAATCTCAACATTGAAGGCATCTTAATTATCCTATTATTATCCTCATGAACCCAAATTGATATCTTTTGTGAAGTGAAACAATTGATTTTCTAGATAATGTTTTACTTCCACGAGAACTACAGAGAAAGCAGAGGAGGATGAAAGTGAAAGGTTTCAGTCACAATGTTTGATTTTGATGTTAAGAGAGAAAGAAAAATATTTGGAGATAGGAGTGCCCTATGAAGTGTCCTCAGGAGCAAACTTTGGTATTCCCCCATGTAGGCTTTTGAAACCAGATGCTTAACACCTTGCTAAGTGCTCAATTGAGGAGCTTTGTTTGCTCTTCTCTCTTGATACATTCTTTACTTGTTGATACATTCTTTACTTGTTGATACATTCTTCACTTGTAAGCCACATTTACTTTAACTGAAATTGCATTTTGCATTCTAACAACTGAAGATGATATTCAAAATTCCACATTTATCGAAAAAATTCCCTAGCAAGAAGGGTCTGCCAAAAGAACAGCAAATTGGCTTTAGAGCTCGATGCACATAGAAAAAAGTTGTGCAAAATTCAACTGGGCATTATTGCTGCAAAGTATTTCTCACAAACAATTTCAACCCTTGTTGACCTTCAGACATTGAAATGTAAAGTGAGAAGGCATTTGAAGGATTGTGCAAGAGACTATAATTTGATATAGACTTTTATTTGTAGAAGTTGCAACACCTAACGTTGTTGCAAAGAAGAGGAAGCTAGACAATAAGAAGCTTAATGTTGATGGGCAAGAAAGTACATTTGAGGTAACCAAAGTTTTTAAATCACTCCATATATAAACATACTTGTGTAGCCTTTGGGGTGTATTAAGGATTCTCCACCCCTGCCCCATTGCCTTGTTTCTTGGTATCTACCTGTATCTGCCATTACTATGAGATAGTTGTCAGGAGCTTTAGAAATAGTCCAAGGCCCATTGGAGCCAAACAGCCTACTTGTTCCTCTTCCCTGCTGACTACACCTTCTCAATTGATTTGGGCATTGGCAATGGTTATCTCCCGAGGGCATTTACATTGAAGAATTCAGACTTTATAAGCCTCTTCCAGATTCTGGTAATGTATGTGGCCAACTTTCTTGATTGTTTACCTGCTAAAGAATCCCTTTTTAATTGGTTTTCCCAAACAAGACAGGCTCCAACCATACAAGTGAATTCCTGACAATATCTGACCCATAGAAGCTGGCATGCGGATTTGTTGCACATAGGTGCTAAATTCTCTCAATATTTCCTCTAAAAATTTGGGTTGTTGGCTTCAGCAACTCTCGAATTTCCTGACGAAATCCAAAGAACTACTTTTGGGGGTACAATATAAAAGTTAGAAGAGAGTGAACAAACGAAATATCTTAGTCAGAGCGTTATTAGCTCAAAGAATCGCCACATCAAGGATTTCGTGCTAAATATCAATTTATTAGGGTTGAAATCTTGGCTTCTCATTTTATGCTTAATGGATTTCCGAGGAACGTGTTTTGAATGTAGCATAATGAATGGATTGGCCTACACCTGGCCAGAAAAATCAGTCCAAAAATGATCTACAGCGAGCCGTAGCTGTGTTCTGATTCTAAAGCCTACCATGTGAAAGTAATGTTTTGATCGCAGATCAACACCAAAATGTAAACTAGTTGTCTTTATAAGCCACTTTGTAGAAGGCGTGATCTTTGTCATCAAAATCTTAGCTTTGTGTACTTATATCTGTGTTGAATATAAGCTCTCATCAGGTGTGCGAAACTCTTGCGCAATGGTTGTTTGACTAAGCCAGCACCGTGTCATCTTTTTTATTTATTCATACCACCCCTTCTGGTTTTGATGTGAGGTTCTCATCTTGCAATGAAAGGCCAGATAAGAAGCAAATGTTTTCTCGAAGCACTTTGCTTATATTCAGGGGATCTGTGCTCATGTTCTGGTTTCCCTGGCCCGTGTCCTACTAACCTGATAAAATATTTACCCATAACAGAGGCTGAAGCAACTTGAAGTAGATGACCATAATAGAACGCCTATGATTGCGTTCGACTATTTCTTTGTATATGTACCTGCTCTTGTGAAGTATATGCTAAAGGAGGCGGCGACCTCCGCTGCTTTATTGCTAAAGGGTACCCTGGTTTAACCAATCCCAAAACACAAAGTAGCAACTTATTACCGTGCCATTCTCTATACCTTAACATGGTTTTCAAGCAACAATGTTTACAGTGCTTTAATCATGATTTGGTTGAACATGTTAAAGATTTAGAATCCTATACACCATAATTAAACATACTCACTGTTGCCATTATATTGTTTGCACATCATCTAGGGATTCCTAAAAAAACGATGCGTTTTGATATTTGTCGGTGTAATTTTGAAAAGTCACTCAGAAAATTTAATAACATTCAGACAGGCGTGCTGCTTGCTTTCTCAGGTTCCCTTTGCTTTGCTTTGATTAAAGCAGAACCATCGGCATTTGAGGTCATGTCAATGTCTGCTTAATGTTGACTCGTATTCCTCATTTTTAATTTCAATGTTGTTCTGCAGGTGCTAGAAAAAGTTATAGAAGAAAAAGTTGTTGGAGATGACGAAGATGTACAAGAAGGTGATGAGATTGAAGAGGAGGAAGAATACTATGAAGAAGATGAAGAGGAGGTTCGTCAGTTTAGAAATGACATCGTATGATGCTTTAAGCAAAGTCAATGTTCGATTGATCAAGACCAAAGTAGCTTTTTCGAACGAATGCAGGGAGACGAGTTATGACTTTTTATCATCGCCAAGTTGCATGTGACAACCAAGCTGCTGCTCATTCGCTTTTGGGCTTAGAAATGGAAACCTTTTCTGTGATCTAGATATGATGTCAAAAGTAATACATTCAGGTCTAAAGCCCTTGCGTTTTTATGTGCATCGATCAAAGGCTGGACTTTACTTTATCCAATGTAAATCTGCTCCCTATTTGATCTACTTCTCACCCATTTAGTTATCTCTTTTAATCAAAAGACTTATTTAATAACTAAAACCAATTGTATTGTTCTTCTTCATACATTTCCCTGCAAGGCTTTATAGACTTTGTTTTTCTTATTTTTTGTATAGAGAGTTGATGTTTTACTTTTCAGGATAACGATTACCTCGTGAATCACTACGATGAAGGCGAAGATGAATTTGGCATGGGGGATGATGATGATGGTGACGAAGGGCCAGTCTACTGAATGTCTCATGAGCCAAAGCTTTAACCATTGTTTTGGCTGGTACCGCGATTATACTCGTTTAGAGCGTCCATTACAGCAAGGGCCTGTTCACACAGGATGTTGGTACACGGGGTGGTGGTTCGTAAAATAGTGGTACATAGGATGCTGGTACATAGGATGCTGGTGCCTAGGAAGGTGGCACAAAGTATGGTGGTACATACAAAGAATGCTAGACTATTATGAGAATGGATGGAAAACTGCGAAGAGACTTTGACAGCATGCCTTTAGAATCGATTTTCGGTCGCTTTAAAACTGCCATAATGAAATGTATAGATGGCGTAGAATTAGAATTATGTTTTGGTGCTCCCACTTTTGACATGGAGAAAATTATGTATGTATCTTCGATACTTGATTCAACCGATGCCACGGAAGCATTGAATTGGTATATAATGGACCGAGACTGTCCCGCCACCTAAGCTGGAGCGTCAATTATGTCTCTGCTGGGTCATTCCTCGCAGAATCAACGAAACTGTTTGACATTTTTTAGAAATGTTATAAATAGTCGTTTTGAAAATAGAAAGTTTTCAGTTATTGAACTCAAGCAAAAAATTGAAAGTGGTGTTCAGCTGTTTATCAAAGTGTAACTGTTGACGAAAATGCTTACCTCTTGAATGGCGATGACGTCCCAATCACGAGGTCACCGTGTACTCCTTTGAGCGCAACGGCTACTTTGACATTGTGGTCCCCGACTTCAGACACTCTTTTGATTCGAAGCCAACAGTGAAATGAAAAAGTTTCAAGTTTAATTGAAAAGCGTTTGGCTACTGCTGCTACTTTGTAAATAAGAATCATTTTGTTTGGAGTTTGGCACAGGTAAACAGGCAGACATCACAGGCGCACTTTGTTTGATTCCGTGTACGTCAAGAGCCATCCTTAAAACAGTCGTCGCAGTTTGCTGAGTACATCATTGCGTGGAAAACAGACTTGGGAGAGACGCGACAGAGACTTGTTGTGAGGGTCTAGTGTTCAACAGTCGCGCCCCACTGCACTTTCATAATGTAAGCTCTTTCAATAACGCAAACTCCAAGCACGCTCTCGGAACAAATTCTGGGTGCAATAGGCCATCCTGCCGTGACGATGTTTAGGAAATTTCGGTGAGACCAGCGACCAGTCGGATTATTGAGGTATGAGCACTAGCTTGTCTGATGACATCATCATGTGCCTTGATGTCGACAATCGCTTTTGGCTTTTTTGAAGGCCCAATTCAAGGCTGTTGTATTGAATGGGTAATTTGCCTGACGGTATTAGATGTGTTGGGCAGTACTTCCAAGCAGGCAGCGATGTTCGTGAATATAGATAAAAGCAAACTTAGGCTGCGTTTACATGATGCCGGATAGGTCATAAAGCATCAAATTGATTCTGTTAGCCGTATAACGTTTGGTCCTTTTAGCTGGACGACCTCATAGTTATCCGGCACCGTGTAAACGGCTACCCGGATAAGTTCTGTTACGGATCGGTAACGAAGCGGAAATTTTGATTTAATTAGGCTGCAGTTTTAAGCACCAAGCTTCGATTTTCAAAACATTTCGATATCCGGAGAGCATTTGTGTTGTGGTTTTTGGGACACTTTCTTTGCTACGTTTATCTCACTTTCGTTATTAATCCCTCCCTTTCGTGGTGTATCCATCCGTACTCGTGTAAACAGGAATCCTCATCGTTAGCCGTACGGCACCGTGTACACGGGATCTATCTGTTTAACTTTCTATCCGGGTAAAAAGTTAACCGGCACCGTGTAAATGCAGCCTTAGGCCTGGTTCAGACGGCGTATTATTCATGTGCCGTATTAAATAGACTCCATTAAGCACATGATAGATACGGCGTCTGAATCAATTTGGTACAGCACTTTTCATTTTATCCGACATAACTATTTAGTTCGACAAGCTATGCCGTATTATTTGACACAAGTACGGTTCTGATTCAAACGCCGTGTTTTCCTTGTGCCGTACCAAATGATAAGCAACAGTTGGCATTTATTGCATTTCCATGTATGATTGAGTTACGAGTGTCTTGTAAATACACGCGAAAGTGGCTTGGATCTCTCGAGCTTCTAAAAGTCACCCCCCGTGATCCGCTGGTGAAAATGCGGTCGGTATAGCCATTGGATTCAGTTGTTTTTGTCACATGTCGCCTGGATGAGAGGTTAGGGGAAATCGTGAGTATATTAACCAAGAAGTTCAAAGGCTTGAGTGTCTAAAAGGCAGTCATTTCTTTTTCCATCTTCATTGCACTCGCAGAACCTTTCATGATGCGGAAGCGATTTACGAGACTTCGACTTCCATTTATGGAGGCTCCTTTGCGAAGAGGTATAAGTGGGACCTTAGTTGAACAGTAAGTATTACCAATTACAATTTTCTTACAAAAATTTGTTATAAATGGCAAGCTATTTATCAATCGCATTGATGAATTACTTATGATTCATTATTGGGTTAAATAATTATATATTCGACCCCTCGCAGGCAAAAATTAGCTACCTGATTAGCTAGCACCGAGGTAAGTCAATCTAGGGCTTTATTTTCTGTTGCCATTGAGGGTTCTGCCATGTTTAATCTCTGAGTCTGGATAAGAGCTAAGAGAGTTTTTCAGCTCGATAATGAATTTGATTATTTAGAGTTGGAAGAGAGAAAGCACGCTATCAGCCTTCTTCGACGTGTGACCCTTGTTGAATGAAGAGCAAGGCACTTGAAGTCTTATATGAAGTATATGAAGTAGAGTAATTGTATAAACAATATGATACCAAGGCAGTAATCTTGATGGAATGGTGAATGAGATTTTATCTTAAGGTAGCGTTCACTTTTTGGCTTTGCCATGCAACGAGGCATACAGGTAACTCTATTCGATTTTCCTTTATTGTACCTTCTCTGCGTTTCAAAACCGACACATTAAATCACTCTTAATTTTTTGGTCATCGACAAATCATTTATACCTATATATTCGAATTCTGGGAGTAGGCAATAATTGACAATGGTGTCTGACGCCCATGTTTATAAGGCAATCAGATGCCAGTAAGAGACTGCTTCCTTCACAAAGGTACGGTGAGTCTCTACTTAGAAACCTTACCGGGTTTTGGTTTTAAGTGAATCTGCAAATTCTTAGTGGTATTTATCATAAAGAAATGCAGCCTGAACTATGCTGCGGAGAGAACAGTTTGCCTGCCTTTTTTCGATCTAGTGATGCAGCTACCAACATTATAGTACCAACTCCAACCAGGGCCATTTTTATTGCAGGGCTCTCGCCGCTTTCATCATTACCATGTGTATAAACGCCGAGTCCTTCGACTGCCTTGTAAGTCTTTTGCAAACTTCAGCGTTGAGATGAAGGACAATGCCATGCTCTACCCAGTGCAAACGCTCGAAATTGCCGATGCCAACCAATGCAAGTTCGAGTGCATCAAAGATCACCGATGCAACTCAATCAACTACAATGAAGATGAAGCCCTTTGTCAGCTGAATGTGATGTCGATCGATTCTAAATACGCTTTTTCGTTGCTCAGAGAAAACGTTGGCTGGACATTTTATTCCACCGGAACGCACCAATTGTTGGTAAGAGAGCATTTTTGTAGTTTAAATGTTTGTCTTTTTATATGTTTGCATTCTTACGCTAAATTCAACCTGTTTGCAGCCAGCAAAGGCAGGTCGGGCCTCGAGTACTGCTAAATATGAGTTAGATGACGCTAAATTGGTCAAGCAAAGAGTAGTTTTGTGGCACAGTTATTGTTGTTTGTAGCTTAAGATGTTTCGAGATATAGTTATGTTTACGGCTTTAGAGCCTACAGTACCCAGATAAGCCTAAAAATGAAACAGAATCGGCCCTATTTTGGGCCCGAATTGCAACAATCGCCCGTATATCTGTTTCAAGGGTCCGAATTGCAACAAGATCGGTCTGGTTGCGGAGACTGAAACTTGCGTCGATTCTTGTAGCTGCCCAGGAGTGATCTACCGGGGTGAGTTTATATCGCCATTTTTATGCCGAGTGTTTGAGAAAAGCTTTTAGTATTTTCTTTCAGTAATTTTTTACTGCTGATATTCTGTTGTCCACTGAGAATTTGATATCTAAAAAACTGAATCCTCGTAGCCATTTCTAGTACCTTGAGGAAGTTTTTGCAAATTTTTTCTCATGTGTCTTCCATGCTTTTAGCACTCTGTAATGTCAAATACAAGCGATTTGGCTGTTTCGTGGGCCTACCAAACTATTATCTAGATGAAAGGCCGCTTACAACACTACTATCAACAGAACGAGGCTCGAGTGCCAGGACATGGAACGGTTTCACTATCGACTGGAATCGATATAAAGAGCAGTTGCCATACATCGTTTGCAGGTGCTTAACCAGAGCGTCAGCAAGAGGCTATCGGTACGCCGGCCTGATGGACTACGGTAGGTTCTCACTGGCATGCCATCAAGGGCATATCTTGACGAATTGGAATGAGGGGAGGGGTGTAATTAGGTTAGTTTACTGACCAAAATTCTTGCTAGTCAATGTTTAATATAATGTTGTCAATTACGTAAATAGGATCCTTCCACGTTTGCTATCCTTAATGTTTCTTACCACAAATTGCCCTTATATAGGCAAAGAATGAATTATTATGTAGTCAAAATGCGCATCAACTGAGAACCTATAACATTTACTGACCGTTCATAAATTTACCGTCCAACTTTCGAAAAAATGGGGGTGTACCACCACTCCCCTTCCCCCTAAATCCGCCTCGCAAGGTACGCTCCTGCATACTATTTTCTTCAAGTTGTCTTTTACCAATCGGGAAATTTTTTAATAGTATTAATATGTGGAGGTGCTTCTAAGAAGCAATCTTTGGTACAGTTTAGTTTTGAAACCCTGTTAGGCGTTTGCAGCTCTATATTCTAAACAATCATTGATTCCTATCATTCAATCAGTCAAGTGCAATGATTCCGAGTGCTTCATTGTAATTGGTGGCTTCCTTGTTGTATCATTCCTATACTGTGCAAACGATTTCCGTAGGGGTACCAAAACTTGTTTCTTTGTAGCGTTTGTTTGTAACATATAACCACGAATTAATATTGGGCATGAAAATCGATTTGGCAATCCCAGGGAAAACATAGACACCCCGCTACTGTTTTTACGTTTTGCAAATGTTGAAATGCATGTGCCCCTTATTGCCTGACTCCAGGGCAAGCAAATTTCTCATTACATTCGTGGAATATCAGCAGCAATTTTACAATCGTTGAATCTGCCTCCTTCCTTCTTTTTCGTTTCAAAAGATATGGTACAGTTCAGATTATTCTATATTTCTGCAAAGAACTTCAGGAATGCGTGAAAGCACTTTCAAATACTCTCTGCTGTAGTCAAGTAGAATTGGAAACATTGCTTTATCAAGTACCTTCACTATCCAAGTATCGTTATTTTGCAAGGCCAGCTCGTCAGTTGATAAATAGAGCAACAATTGAAGGGTCCTAAAAATGGTCTTCTAGGATTCTATTAATGAATATTACTGCTTCGCTATTCATTAAAATAATCGATGCTGTGTATGGAAATCATTGCAATAAGCGTAAAACTCGTCATGGCAATCATGCTCAACACAATGCATTCGTGTGTGTGAGTTTGGTATCCTCCATTGCTGTTTTTTAACTCTAGACCTCACTGCTTTTTTATTCGTGCAGGGGAATGCTGGTCTGGTGAAATTTTGCCGACCGAAGTCTCGAGGTTTATCCCAAGCAGTCAATGTAAAAATGGCTCTTTCCATCTATGTCCTGAAAATGCCATAAATTGTACTGGACATGACCTTGGCGTATTTGTATACGAAGTCCTTTGATTTCTTCCAGTGACGCAAAGATCGAAAGACGCGGATTAGAATTGACTCATCATTTATCCCCTAAAGGATCCGTGAATCGATTCAATGCAACATGTTTTTGAAATATTTCTTCAAACAAACTTATGCACTGCAAAAATATCTGTTACACTAGAGTACCTAGATATGCACTAGAATGATTTAGAACATTTTGTTAGAGAACATTCCACAACTACCAGGCTACATTGCGAGCTGCGTAAAAAGGAGAACCGCGTATTCATTATTATTCATTCTCAGGTCTTGCAAATCTCAAAAACATCTTGATGTTGTAAATACATGTATGTATACATCGAAAAATGTTAAGATGAACTTATTTGCCAATTTTTCTAATCCACCTCAGCATTGATGCCAAGTCTAATAACTTCGAATGAAATGTGTCACAATGTAATAGCAACTGGTAATTGATTAACTTGTTGGCTCTAAGAATTCTTTTCAGCAGAACGAGACAGTAATTAATTTAAAAGGCGCCACTTGATATCTAAGAGGTGTGGAAAATTAGATATTAAGATTGATATAGATGTTAACGAAAAAGTAGATCGCAGCTGTAATGTACACAGAGAGATTGATGATTTAGAGGTTGTGTAGAACCTGATAACGCTGAATATGAAAAGTTTTCAAAATTTAAAAAAGCTTAACAGTTGTGATGAACTGTGCCTACTTTAAGTAAAAGGGTTAATACTTAATTATTGCTTGTGTAAAAGCACAGACACATAAATTGATTATAGCGTCAATCGATAATCATGATCACTCGAAAGTGAGCAGTTCCTTCTCCTAAAAAGTCCAGAAAAAAAGAAAATGAAAAAGCAAAAAATAAAAGAGAATATGATTTGCCACAAGGATCAGACTTCAGATCCTTCCATTGATATTCCATTGAGATTTCGTTAATGTTTCATTGATATTCCATTAATATCCATTGATATTCCATCGAAAATAAAACAAACAACTGCTTTACAGTACAGCGAAAACATCTTAGTTGATGCTACGGACAAAGATTTTTAAAAAGTATATAACTGGCTGAATTAAAGTAGGCTTTACCTTGGATAATAATATTTAATGATTGACGCTGCAATTACGGTTCTCACAATGCTTGTTGTATCTAGAGTTTCTGTGAATGCTTGTTACTGCTTTGGGCATATCCAATATCTGTGGTTCATTTTGGGCAAGAAGGTTTAATATCTTGGGTATCTCAATTGCAAGATAGGGATGTTCGTTTTTCTTCTCGAGGACGGCCATTTAGACCAGACACCAGCTTTCCTTTGGCTTTATCAGTGGAACGATGTTTTCAAAATTGAGCGAAGAAGAATTAGAAGTCATTAGATTGTTAACTTTGCGAAATATTTCATAAAGACAAGCTTTCAATAAATATTATTCTAAAGTACAAGGCTGTTTTTGGCTTCCCAGATTTTTAGAAAGATAATAAACTTATAAAATCTTGGGTTTGTGAATAAAATATATAAAGTAAATAAGACAGTTATTTGAACAACTATTCGCAATTGTACCTACTTGGCACCGAACTCAGCATGAATTGAATTGTGAACATTGAGGAAGAAGAATATGGAACTTGTTGTCATTTGACTTCATATAACATTTTCTAAAACAGTTCAAATTTTGATGAAACAGTCTAATAAAGATTAAAACCATACCGTGTCTGTCAAAAAGTTAGTGAAGGTTAAAAAAGCGAGACTAGTGACTTTCTGCATATTTCGGCCTAAAAGTATGCACCAAAGACATCAAATAATTCTTACTATACACCAAACTGTGCACCAAAAGTTTCGAGGCGGTAAGTAGTTTAAATTACTCAAAGCTGTTGGGAGAGGGGGCAAGGAGGGGAAAGGCGTCTCGAATAGCCGTCTTGCACACTTTCAACAGGATTAAGGCCACTTCACTTGAACGAAGGCCTGTTTGGGTAATGAAGGCATTACAATAAAAGGGAAATTCTTGAAAGTCAACACTAATTCAAAGCCTTTTCTTAGAGAAAGAGAGCACAATGCAATTTAAAGTTCTAGTTTTACACTTATTTTCAGAGCCTATGAAATGACTTATTATGCATGCGAAAAAATTGCATTCAATTTATATCGGTATGCTGAAACGCGATACAATTCGTTGCTCTTCTCAAAACTATCAAATGCAGGAAAAGGGATCCAATTGGAAATTATGCTAAAATAAGCAAGGAGGCAAAGGGTACAGTTGAACTTCCCTTCCCCCAAAAAATGTTTTGTAGCTTCGTCCCTGGATGAATGGAACAAACGATCCTATCAACTCGAGGCGATTCCAAATAGAGGCTAGGTTGGAAATGGGAAAAGTGATCCGAAATATATAAACTTGTTTAAATTCAAGAGATATTCAAAACAATGCAGTCAGATGTGGCAAAGCATTGCTCAGAGCCCTTCTTGGCCGGAAACTTCAAGGCAAAATGCATTGCTGCGATTGGCACGAAAAATGTCAATCGTGAAAGGAAGGAGACAACCATTGAGGACATCATGGTCTACCAGATTACTGACGAAGAAACTGCAAAAGATGTTTTAAAAGTATGCGATCCCGCAAACCTTAAGGTATAGTATCATATAAATGATCACAGGTCAATCTCAATATTCTGCAAGGGTGTTAAATATATGAAAAACGGTTCTGATGTCTTACAAATTGACACATTGAATAACAGTAAAACCCATTTAAATAATCATCATTCCATCTCGAGGACCCTGATATCATGAAATGAGTTAAATATTGTAAATTAATATTTTTAAAAAGCGTAAATTTTTGATAGAAATTTAATGGAGTAACACAGCTTGCAACAAATCTTTGCTAGCAATTTGAAAAGTTTCAATGTTTTAAGTCTTGCCAAAAAGTTTTTCTTTACTATATCCCATTTTTAGGCTCCAGGTGTATCTCAATCTCATTTGTTTGTAGTGTCCACTAGAAGACGAATATGAAGTTGCTGATAATGATTCTCTAAAGTCCATTACCCCAAAGCAATGCCCTTTACAGTCTGTAAGGTATGTCCAAAGCAAAGTATTTTCTTTTTGAACTCTATATAGAACTGATATATATAGAACTGATAAGGAACTAAGGTAAGCCAAAGTTTGAAGTTTGGTCTTATAACAAGCAAAATTTTTTGTGTAACTAGTTGTCAAGTAGAATTAAATGTGTCATTTGCTATGGAACTACTACATCCATTCTCTTGGTATTCTGACCTATTTACTTTCATTCTGTAATGTGGATTTATTTGCAAAAGGGGCACTAAATGATCTTAGGGAGCATCCTTGCTTAAGGTACTCTAAGCAAAGCCACTAAATGATTCCTGTTTTTAAACCTCAACTGTTATGAAATGGAAATACTTCATAGTCAAGTAATTTTAAAGTATTCATAGTCAAGCTGAGTTTTAAAGTGGATGTCTTAAAACAGGAAATGAGTGCCCGAAAAACAAGATCCTTGCCAGTTAATTTTAAAATGATAATTAATATAATCATGAATATTTTCAATTCCTTTATAGACTTAGTGTGAATGCAGAAAGAAGAAGTATTGTAATGAACCAAATGTTTACTATATGGGAAACTACAAAGGTAATGCTGGTTCCTAAACAAAGAGCTGGCTCTGAGTGATGTGAAATAGTAAAAAAGTAGATAGTGAGGTGGATGCTTTTGGAGAATGAACTTAGCCATTAGTGAGAAAGTTCCTATGATTAACTTTTCTTCTCATTGATCCCTATGCAATATGATCTACCCAATTAAAGTGATCACATGACCATCTGCTGTTCTCAACCTTGATTGAATAGCTAAGAGTTTCAATATTTAGATTACCCAGTCCCCTGAGCTATGCTGCGTTTGAACTCTGTTGATTTACTTTATTTCATGTTTCTTTTATTTCATGCTCATTTTTTGCAGCATTTAGTGTACATCAATTTACTTCATCATTTTTGAAGCATTTCATCAAAAAAGGAACTCAGGGACTCTATGGAGAGCTGTTTCAAAACTAGAATTTGGGACTTTATCTTTTAAGTTAGTAATGAAAAATTCAAAAATGTTAATAACGCAAAACAAAAATTTTCAAGTCAAGGAATAATGATATGGCAACATGCCCTTTCAGAGTGACACGGTTGGTGGACCCTTTCATATGCTTCTAAAAGTTGTGTCATTGATAACAGTACAAGCAAAAGTGATTATTGTGCTTATGTTTTTGATATAAGAGCTTGATTTTTGTCCCTGCAAGGATAATAAAGATGAAAAGCCTACTGATTTAGAGGATGGTACTGTGCTTCTGTCTGCTCTTGTATATCATCCTACCAAGGTAGGTGTCCTTGAACCACTGCTTAATATTGACATCATTATCATGTGTTTGTTAGCTTCAATGTTTTCATCAAAATCTAGAGTCTAATATTCACTTTGCTTGCAGTGTTGTAATGGCCTTTTCAAATTTGTTTGTAAATTTCATTCGATAACTTGTGTAGATTAAGGTTTATTCTTTTCCTATTTGCTTAATTCTAATTTAATAGTCACCCCTTGAAACTGGTGTATTTGGTAGAATCAGACAGAAGTGTTGATCTTCATCAAAGATTAAGATTGTGCAGCAAAAACAATTCACCTCTCCTCTAACAGAAATAAGAAGAAAACCTTTTAGTGTCACTCAAACTATGCACAAACAGTTTTTAAATTTGAAGATTTTTTTCAGCAACTCAAAGAACAAGCTTACATGGTAATAGCTGGTCAGGTATGCAACAGGAAATTGATTTCTGTGGTTAATTTGGGTGTTCAAATTTTAGACTCAATCTTCCAATTTGTCTCTGACATGAGAAATATACAATAAATGACAAATAGATCTTAAATGGTCATATTATTTTGAATAAGGCTGTCCACTTTTATGAATAAAAAAGAGTTGTTTTGAATGCTTTTGACTTGATATTTTTGGACCATTATGGTCAGGCCTCTCCGTTTAAGGCGCACGATCGAACGCGCGCACCCCTTGGCACGCTCCTGTCGTTACCGAGACGCGCAATAAATCACGCGCCTGGTTTATAGGCACCCTTTAACTCGCGCTCCTTGTTAATTATTATACAAAGAGCCTTGCGGATTCGAAATCGATTGATATCTAAATTAACCGTTGCTTCTTTCAATCTCTCTTTCGAGGAAATTGTTATTGCCAAGTTAAAGCAAACACCTCTTGAACATATTTCCGGTAAATAACCAATAAACTGTCATTGTGACTTACTTTCCGCAAGCATCAACAAGGACGAAGTTATTGGATCAAAGAAGTTATTGGTAAAACGCGCGTCTTAGCAAGTCGAGGCGCGTGTTTGAGCACGCGCCCAATAAGATACTAGCTGTGAGGCCTGGCCATTGATTCATGACACTTTTTGGTAATGTCTTCGTTTGCAGAATCTGACTGTGCTGAAGGATGTTATTCAATGTGCTTCTGATCATGCTGTTTATTCCGAATGCAGCTACAATCCGACTGGCGATCCGTCCCTCCTTATGGCAAGTAGTACCCTTCTGTAACGCATTAAGCTCAAAGCACTTAGCCTTGCTTTTCCATTTGATTTATTTCAGAAAAAGACATTGTAAATTAAAAGCAGAAGCTTCAATTTGTCTATTAATGTCTATCCCGTTTCTCAGTTGTTTCTCCCAAGATTTTTTATTGTAGATTGCTGTCATATCATATACAATAGCTGCTAACTTAAAGTTTCTTAATTTCTTTTTTCAGAAGAAAAACAGCTCTGGGTTTTTTTTCATTGAGGGTACATTCTACAATGATATGAGGGACCCCTACAATCGCGATTATAGCACGTAAGTGTGCATGTTTACTACCAGTAATGCGGCAATTGCACCTAGCCCTTCCTTGTATCCAGCCCTTGCAAGCTTCTGCTGATGAGTTCGACTTTGCTTACGCGAACCTGTAGTGACACTTCTTTGGCCTGTTTACCTTTCTTTGCACTCATTCGTTTTCACTTTCATCGAACTGCAGCACAATTTCACTGCCATCTTCTATCATCAATTGTGACATTGCTTATGTTCTTAATCATTGTAACTCCCCCTCTGTTCCCTTTATTTTCCAGAATCTAGTAAATTTTGGCTACACATTTCTTTGTTTTATTATGTGATTTCTCTACACAATTTAGCTATTTACGATCGCACCATGCATCTTCTTTATCTCTAAGTTAGTGGCTTGCATCTTTAATCAGCTTCTTGAGTCACTTCACCTGTATTACAATAGCAATGCAATTGCACGGCCATCATTCTTATGAACTAGAGCCAGTTTGAGCATATTTTTATCAGGATAACTGGTATCATCTAATTTATTCAACATATCTTGAATCTCCAACATTGACTTTTTATTTTTATGATTTTCCTCTCTGTATCATTTTTATTTGTTTCTGTTCAATCTAGTTTTTTTTCAAATAAAACGTAATTGATATTTATCAAAACATCTTTTTCTGTGAATTACGAATGAAGAGGATCCATCTTGAAAGCTGTTCCAGTAGCTCCTCGTCTGCACTCTCATTTCAGATACGCAAGACAATATTCAAGTATTTCTAGCCTTTGTCCATCTTTATTTTTTGTTGTATGGAAACATTAAGTCAACGTCAATTAGCAAACGCAATAGGATGGTCATTGCAAACCAAACAATTGAATTTCCGAAACATCTTTTGACAGGGCGATCATTGAGTGGGCAAAGACAAGCTTCAAATATACATCGCGTGCTGTCGGTAGTTTTAGAAGTAAACGGATGGAGGATACAAAGTTTGAAGAGCTGAAAATACGTCTTGGATACCCATATTATTATTGCCATCAAGGAAACTGTGAGCACGTGGTGATATTCGATGACATGAGGTAATTGTTGATTAATACAGATTAAAGCTGTTAGGACTGGTTAGACTGAGGTCTCTAGATCAGGGCTTATAGACTTGCTCTGAGCCTGATAGAGACCCCGACTGAGACAAGAGAAAAAACACAAGATGCGTTCTTGCATTTATTCTCGTGGCTTATTGCCAGTGCAACTTAACACAATTTGTTCCGTTTTTCAAACTTGAAAATCGGCAAAACTGGCTATGAAGCTGGAAAAGATTTAACCGGAATTTTTTTGGTAGCATCTGCAATGCCTGAAGTAATTTATTAGCCACGACAATAATAGATTGCCTGGGACAGTGGGACTATGATTTTGCGTGTTGTAGTATTTTTTCGTCTGATGCTCCTATGGATGTGTTAACACCGGAATTGCCAAAATTATACTGCAATGAATAGTCAATGAATGTTGATCAAAGGTCACTTGAGGGGATTATGGAAGGTCAAAGGTCAGTTGTTTGCACACTGTGATGATGGACGAAGAATTACTTTAGATGCAAAAGTTACAGTTTGAAAAACTGCTCTGAAAAACTTTGAATTTTTGTTCTACGTAGCATTAAGTTCACTAGAATTTTTAGTGATAGCTTCATTTCAGCTGCACATGTTTGAAAATCGTCAAACAAGTAGGAAATGGTGTTACATCTCTTCTACATTGCAGATTGCTACATAAGGATGATCCCAAATGCATGTCAATGTACCCATATAGGACATACAAGAAGCTTCCAAAGAGAAGGAAATGTTCCATTTGTGAATTGTTCACTTCTAAGTACGTACAATGGAAAAGTTTATATCATCGGTTTTAGTGCATGTTTAGTGCACGAGGTTCAGTTTGAAGCATCAATTCGATGAGGCCTATTCAAATTCAAGTAATGGTTCTTGTTGTAAGACAGAGTTAGGGCTTTATCAAATGTAGCCATTTAACCAAATCAAATCTGGTCATCTAATAATGCTGAATAATGCTTTTAAGTAGAGATAAACAAATGAAAGTCAGCAAGCTGATTTATTAAATACAATTCATGACACTTTAAGAATTGGCTTGATATCCTATGAAAGATTAAGTTAAAGAAAAAGCAAATTTTACCTGTCATTTCCGTACCTGCTTATATTCTATATAATTGTTATTGTTGGAAGTAATAAGCATTGGGTTAGCTATCTTTAGTATTCTTCTGCTAAGGCTTCGAGAAAAGGCGTCGTTTTTGTGACGAGAGTCTGAACGTGATATCCTTATTCATTTTAAATTTATTTTTATAGCCAATTGCACAAATTGTTGTACCTAGTTGAAATAATTTGCACTTCAAAATACGACCTTATCGATAGAAAATGACTTCTTGTTCATAGATGGATCACAACCAACGACGCCCTAGCGTTTGAAGACCCGAGCTTCTTTTGTGCCAAATGCTTCGATTTGCTTCATTATGATGAAAACAAGAAAAAGCTGCACCCATTCGAGTCTTACCATTTTGATGGTGCTTTCAACCCTTGAAGATGTATGATCACGTGACTTCTGCATCTGTAACAAGCTTTGGCCATTGCGCGCCGTTTTGCATGAAGTCCAGTTCGTTGTTTGGGACTACGAAAAGCACATGCATTTCGACGATGAAACGATGAAGTGAATGACTTTGAAATGGGAAAGAGTGTTCTTTTGAGTCGCTAGAACATACAGTCCTTTTTATCAACAAACATGGGCCATTGATGTTGCGTAACATGTAGGCATTACACCCTGAGACTTTCCCAGCGTTATAAAAGCCAACGCTGTTAAAGGCTTATAATTAACCTAGACTGATCAAGTTTAGTTGTTCTGAAGGACGTTTCAGGATTGCTGGTTGAAGAGGGGCAATGAGAGAGAGTCGAAAGTGTTCAATACAAATGTCAACATCTCCTGACTTTGAGTCAAAATACAAATTTTCACTAGTTTTAATGAAATGTATAAATGAGCGAGAGTATCTATCAAGATGTGGTTCATATTGCTACTGTGTTATTTTTGTATGCAATTTGCTGCAATGAGGATAATAGATTCATGAAGAATAAAAAAGTCGTTTTTAATGTATTTTTTAATCTATAGCTATTGTTAATTCCTTCCAAACAGCCTCGTAAAACTTTTCGCGCTGCTCCGCGCAGCAAACCCACGATAAAGCCTTTCCGGTAAAAATCTCTCCTAGTGTTGCTCCTAAATGAAGGAGGGGGACGGTGAAAAGGCGCGAGTTCTGATTAGTCATTATTTAAATGCATATTTTACCCCAGCTGCCCCAATACTCCTGGCGCCCCTGCCAACATTGCAGAATCGGACGACCCTAGCCTGAAAAAACTGCGTATAGCAACGTTTATAGCACATGGGCGCAAGCATTAACCAATAACCAAAAATATACTGAGAAACGTGGGGGGGGGGGCGGCAAATGAAGGGGTCGAAAAAGTTCTGGGGGCCAAGGAAATGCTACTATCGAGCGCTATTTTCTCTCTGCAAAATTATTTAAATTTGTTATCACATAAAGTGTTTACCCTATCTCTATGGTATTTACCCGGAGCAGCGCGAATGTTACTGCGAAGGAACAACGGGTTCCATGTAACAAAATGGCCGACGTAAGGTACAGATGTCGCAAATGCAGATTTGTCCTTTTTAACTTGGATGATTTGTCCACAAGTCATGCCCAGAGAGAACAATGCCCATCATGGTATCTAAGAAATGATGATCAGATGCTCCCATGGGTGAATGACCTCATCGACGAGGTTTGCAACTTAATTTTTTCCTTAGAAAAAAGCTAGGCCATAATTTCTAGGTAAACTTTTTTCTTAATTCCGTTCTATAGCCCGACTTTTATCGGTTACGTCCAGCTCGACAAAAAATTCCATTTTAAAAGTTTGGCAGCTTACGCTTTCTTACCATAAACATGTTGTTTTGGCAACTTTATGTGATATGCAGGGATGGAAAACAGGAACCCTTTGCTATAGTTGGTGCAAACATTGACAGTGCTAAAATTATTATGATAATGGCCTGCTATCTGAGGCCCTTTACCAAGGATACCCCATTCACCAAATGGAGTGGTGACTAACCTAATGCAATGCTAAGTCAAGTAGAAAAAGTAAATTTCAACAGACCATCAAATTTTGGCAATTTCAAGAATTGAATTGAAATTAGGCACAACCCTCAAACCCACATATATCAGCCTTTAATGAGATGTATCATCTGGCAAGCTCCTTTAAGAAATAGTTTTCACCAATTATTAACAAGCATTAAGGATTAGCAAGAAAGTGCAGATTTTCATTAAAGATATGTGTACTAATCAGGGCTCGGAAACGACTGTTGTTTGATAGATAATCAAGGTCTCTTTTCTTGATCTTGCTCACTTTTTTCATTTAATTTTTCACATTTTCCATCTAATTTTTAGTCAGGTTGGACTGAAGGCAAACTCTACTGTCCAAAATGCAAGAGCAGAATAGGAGGATTTGACTTTTTACATGCTGTCCGGTGTGCATGCTTAGAGAATGTCTTCTCTGCCATTTGGTGTCCTAAAAGCAAAGTTGATAAAATTGTTAAACATGAAGGCAAGAGTGGTGCTTTAAGAGACATTGACAAAAGTGATGCTGGTCCAAGTCATACTGAAAATAAATTATCATCAAATACAGGAAGCAGTTGCTTGGCAACAACAGATAGTGTGGTAGAGGAAAGGAACAACGATTCTGGTACAAGCATGTCTGAAATGAGTAGTTATGAACCTAAAGATGTGAAGGGATCTTGTGGCCTTTGGAAAGATGTGAATAGACAGTCAAAGAGTACTGCTGTTCAAAGATGCCGTGAAAAGTTTGATTGTAAAGCAGTTGGATTTCAGTCTAAGGAGACAACATGCCTTGAGGATGATGTTGAGCCTGTCACAGGGGAAAAGCCAACACAAGAAACTTCAGAATATTTGGATGGGAGCCATTTTACAGAGACAAGAAAACATGGGATAGATGGTCATTGCAGTTTCCAGCATCCAGATGGCCAACATACTTCTGATGAAATGCTCAGTGCAGCTACTAGCTCTTGTTGTGAAACTGTTGGTTGCATTTATGAAAGCATTAAGGAAGTTAGGAAAGAGGTGGTTGATCTATATAATTGTAGTAGTAATGAACAATTTAAAATCAATGATAACAAGAAAGACAAAAGGAGGTCACGGAGAAGAGGAAGAGGAAAGTGGGAACATGAACAGGAGTACCTAGCAGCTCTGAGAGACGTTAAGAGAGCATCAGAAGTGACTGAAAATCAAATATTAAATACTGTCAGGCCAAGCACCCAATCTGCAAATACTGAAAGCATTGAACAGGTAATTAATCATGTTGGTAATGCTATTTTCTTCAACTTGATTGAATGACCTTCATATAGCCTTTGATTAAGGGTTGCCCACTGTTATCTAACTGTACCAGATGATTTATGAAGTTGAAAGAATGCAAGATGAAATTGAATCTTCTGACATTTGCATGATTTGTGAACTTTTTCTAAGGCAAAATACATCAGGATTGTAAGATACCATTCCAGGTGTCTTGTTTACTATTTATGTGTACTACTAAAAGTCCACTGATGATTGTATATTATCATGTCTGTCATGTGTTAACACCATTCAGGTAAGGGTGCTGTAATCTGCAATTATAATGGTGACCAGCGACTTTAAACCTTGCCCAAAGACCTTTGTAAGTTTTATTCCTGGTAGCATTAGCTGTTGCAAATACATACATAGAATCAAACAGTAACACCTTAAAGTGCAAAATACTGCAAAATGGAGTATAAATGGTATGCTTTGCCATATGCAATTGTATTTATTCATCTGCAGTTCAAAAACTTTGAGTCATGGTCAACGCTATAAATGAATGCAGGGTCAAATAGTTCTTTGAGCTCTGTTGTATCTGTGGTGAGGGCGTGGAAGACAATTGATAAAGGGTTACTCATTGTTCCTTTTTGAAGCAATGTACAAAGCCTTCCGTTGTGGACATTAGGACATTCCAGGAACTAACACCACAAAATTCATTCAAATTTCTTACTGGCAACAACCATTAGTGGGCCTCCGGTTTTCGCAAATTGAATGGTTTGAGGTCAACAAGAGCATATGTTGTAGTAACTTATGGGCCTTTCATACAGTGCTATGTCTAACAGAGCAATCTTTTTGAAATCTGAGTTACTTGATTAACTACACTCTGAATTAAATTAACTGGTGATCTTTTCTGGGAACTGGATGCCTTTATTTCCTTTTTTGTCATCAACAGAAAATACACATCTTTGCTTAGTTGGTGTGTGGAATGAAAATTGCTTTAGACATATTCTTCATGTGGTTTTAATTTGTATCCAAATAGACTTGATTCTTCTTTTGCATGGTAAATTTAGAAGAAGATATTTGTGCGCATCAATCAACTGTTTTCATCTTCACATTTGTAGATTAATGCTTTCCATTTTTTAGGAATTTTCAGACAGTGACATTCCTGATTGTTATAAATGTGCTGTTTGTTTGAATCTTCTTCTTGAGCCTCAGAAGACCCCATGCCTTCATGTGTTTTGTGGAATTTGCCTGAAACAACTTAACCATGTCTCTCGTGGAAGACCAAAATGTCCATTGTGTAGAGAACCAATTTCCAAAGTAACACCTGAAGAAGGTGAGCAAGTTTCTCATTAACTCCTTTACTCTGATGCACGCGTAAAAGCCCTGTCCTTAAAACTAGAAAATTCCTCAAGGAAAGATCTTGAGTTACGATCAGTGTATACTTTCAGCCTCTTATTTGAAAACGACGCAGGCGTTAATCTCTTCTTTGAACTTCATACGGAAAAGTCTTTTTTTCGAAGACAAGGATTTGCAAAGCAAAGCGCGTCTAGCAAACTGAATTTTTCGTTCAGGAAGCAGAACTTAGTTCTTGGGATGTTACGGCCAGTCTAAACAAATATAGGAAGGGAATAAAACAGTTTGGAGAGTCTAGTAGATATATTGAAAGGTCTAATTGATAGCACCTATCTTCGCTCGTCTTTGTGCCTACAAACGGTTTTTCCTTTCGTTTTGAAGTTCTCTTTTTTCGTTTGAACGCCATGGCTATAACTAGAGCACTTTCTATGTTGCCACAATCGTAAAATGAAGAAAAATAATGCTTAGTCGTCAGTTTAGACTCATCATGTAAACGGGTATATCGATAAGCCAAAGCTGACGAAAAAAAGCCCATCCGTTAAAACTGATCAGTTTTAACTGACCGCGTATTTCAGCCTTATAACACGGAAAACGGAAACCAGCATATTACAACAACTGTCTCTGTGAAGTTGAAGCTTGTCGTAATTTGCGTAAAAAATCGAAAAGGCGGTGACTATCCTGCTTCTTAAGAAAATTATAATATTCTCTAAACTTCGTGTCAAATAGAAACGATTCCGTGATAAGAGCCACTCGTTGATTGTTGTGATAAAAGCACAACATTGGGCAGTATTGAACACTCGAGAATGAAGTGTTTAGATTATTTTAGGCGTGCGATGATCTGCACTTCTGAGCAATGGAAGGCGTGTGCCAAGGCACGCCATTCCCAGCATTCACTGGAGTTTATCTTGTGATTTTTTATACTTTCATGTTTCTTTCAGTGTTGGAAACCGAGCTCCAAGTATCATTTCCAGTTAATTACAGGTGGGTTTAAGTGGCCATTTTAAATAATATCACTACGTGTTATTTTGCTGTATTGCAGCAGTTATTAATTATAACCTGTTAACCTACAAGCGTGTATTGTTTCGCAAAAGTGAGTTGCCTATGGCAATCGGCCAATTTTGAACTGTGTTGTATCCTATGAATTACACACAACTTCCTTGGGACGAATGGAAAACCGGAAAATGACTGGTCCTCTTTGAGTATAGCACATGTGCAGCTTTTTCAGTCAAAGTTAGTGGTTTAATTACAATGAATTGTGTATTATACTATGAAGTGCCGACCTTAGTCATTCAGCTATATGTATATCATGTCTGTCGCTACAGGTGTCTTCAATTGATGCAGCTCACCTTAACGATTATCCGGACACATTTCCGGTCAAGACTTTCTTACTCTTTTTATTATTGCAGGAAGAGAGTGAAAGAAGCCAGAAAGAGTAGACATAGAAACCGTCCCCTCCCATCACCACAACCAAACCATACAAGCCAGCCAGGCCTTCGACCGGTTTCACAACTCGCGGTTATACCTCTCGTTATAGCTGTGGTCGTTAAATGCTTGTTAGGAAATGATGATGACGACGACGATTCCGATGAAAGTACTGCTTTGCAGCGGATACTTCTGCTCCTCATAATCATCTTGGCCTGTACCCTGTTCTCGTTCATACTTGTATTCCTTGTTGTGTATGCATTTGATTTTGTGAAAATTTCACTTCTATTAGTTTGTTCGTATTTTGCAATGACTAAATTTGCATTAAATGCTTTATTAAGTGGGTGATTTTAGTATATGTTTACTAGACTTGTATTTATAATTACTTTATGCAGTAGCTGTGAAGGTCTCTACTCTTTTGTGCACTGTTAAATGTAGTTTTACTGCTAAGGATTCAATTCGACACTATGTTTAATAATGCTTTTGGAAACTGAAATATTAGTTGATAGTGTATTTTAAACAATAAAAAGTGCCGTTTTTGTTTGGATCGTCTTGTGAATCGAAAGGATTTCAAGTGGCTGCTTTTGCTCAGTTTTTGGGTTTAAGAGAATGACAAGGGTGTAAATGAAAGTGTGGTGTATCCAAGCGGTTAGTTGTGTCCTTCTTGAATGTGACAGTGGGACATGGAGATTAAGGGACGTCCGCCCATCTATCAAACACACTATCATATGATTTTGGTCTCTTGACAGAAATGTATCGAGGTCACATTTATAAATCTATAATAAGTTGAACTCTTCCCATGCCTTGTAAGGGAGAAGTTTAGCGCATATGTAACTTTTAAGACACTGTAAACGAGAAGTCAAGAGCGTTGGTATTTAGTTGAAATTGATAACTGTATTTAAAAAGGTACTTAAAATTTAAGGAGACCTTGAATTCGTCAGTGAAAATGATACAATCAAATTTATTCCAAAATAATATAATAAAATGCACATTGGACTGTTAGTATCTTACCAATATGAAGTTGAGAAAGTTGAGCCCGTAAACTGATATCAGCAATGAAGTATAGTAATTAATTAACACTGACTTAACAACTTGCTGCATGCGATACGTTAGAAATCG
The DNA here is from genome assembly GCA_003864495.1 of Nemopilema nomurai. Taxonomy (NCBI): domain Eukaryota; kingdom Metazoa; phylum Cnidaria; class Scyphozoa; order Rhizostomeae; family Rhizostomatidae; genus Nemopilema; species Nemopilema nomurai. Next base: position 4,323,858 of record ML133471.1, on the reverse strand, counting down.
CAGGGAAATTATTTACCATGACAAAGATACCCGAAATAACCTCGATTTACTGCTCAGTGGTGGCCTGGCTGGAAGTCAAATGCATTATATTGACCACGAGTGAAAATGCCTAACTAGAACAAATGGCCAACATTATACTCGTGATTGGTTGTCTATGCTTTTTATAAAGCTGCCCTTATATCTTGCATACGATCACAAAGGGCATCATTGGAGCTCCAGTTGTATTATGCTCGATTGTAATGATGTAAGGTGACTGAACTCCAGTGGTGTAATGCTATCAAATTTGCAAAAGGGCTCTAGCACGAAATGTTGCAAAAAACAATATAAAAAGTAGAACCTTGGTATTGACAAAGCCTGTACTCAAACTTGGCTTTACAACCCCTGATGGATCCCCCCTTACTTTTGCGCCTCTGGTGAAATCTGATGCCCCAATGAGCTCCCATTGCAAAGCCAAGCCGTCACTGAATTACTGGACTTTGCGGAGGCGCTTCAGGCAGATGTTTGGGCCTAAACCTGTTATGTCTTGAAAGTTGAATTAGTTTTGTTAAAGACAATTGTAAATAGAAACATGCACAAGGTGAGGGATCTTGCCGCTGATGAAAGACGAATGCGAAGCAGGTATTTTTAATTATTTAGAGTTTTTGATTTACCTGCCAACTGATAAGTGCGCTCCATTCGAGGAAATGATTTCAAACAGTTGGAAAGTCCGCTCATGATGGTTGACAGCAATGACTCTCTTGATAAAGACAAGCGCCACATTCCACCAGAATATGGCTGGAGAGTTAGGCTCGACCACAACTTTCCTGACAAGCCTAAAGCTAGTGTAATTCCAAGATGGCACCAAGTTCCGAAGCTTGTCGGGATGGCCTACAGGTAATTAGTACCACAGTATCAACATTTCGACTTTTCAATGCTCCGTTAGTTATTATAAAGTTTTCACAGCATGATGAATTAAAAACAGTAGGCAATGTAAGAATCGCATCTCAGGGAAAAATGCATCAAAGAACAAACTTTGGTTGCTCTCCAAATTCCAGGCACATCATTGTGCCTAGAAGTATTGGTAAATTAGCTAAAATTTGTTTTCTGATTAAAGTATTTAGTTGTCATTACAACTGTTTGCTTTTCCATTTTTTACTTCTGCATGAAAGCATTGATTTTTCTCTCTTAAGCTGATTATCAATTGAAGCTTGCTATCAGGTCTTTATCGAATAGATGCTGCCAACATTGTTAAAACATGATTGGTAAAGCTCATTTGCATTTTGTTGAATAACTAACTAAATGGCTTGAATACAAAATGTGGCAGGCATACAGATATGACCAATGCCAATATTGAATGTTGTGCTGCTCAGCTTTGATTGTAAAAAAAGTAATTGATATAATATGTAATAGTATAACTGACTTGTAGCCATTTGATGCTGTTCCTTAGAAAGTTGTGAAAGTGCAAAGGATTATGATCAGTGGAATATCCTTTGGACTTGCATCAATAAGTGCTGGAACACTTTCCTTGGATTACCCCTGAATCCAAAGATCCCAGGATCTGATAGGATCCGATCATTATGAAACTTTTTTGATAGTGAAATGTCATACTGTGATGACCCAATGGCACTGTTGGACTGAGTTTCTATGACAGTAATCAACAGCTAAAGAAAGCTAAATTTAGGTTAATCTAATCCTTTGACTCCTTAATAGTCCATTTAAGGTGGCATAACACCTTTTCAACAGCCTTTAATTCTAAACCAGTTTCCCTGAAAACCAGATCTGAAAAAGTTTCAATGACACAAACACTAGTTAGATGAGTTTTGTCTCCTAACAGAAAGGTGAATAAGTCGCATGGTAGTAAAACCCTGACTTTGGTTTACTGATAATGTAAAAATTCTGATTTTGATTGAACTTTAAAGTTTGATTGATCTCCTCAGGTTTTTGAAATATGCCCGTTCCACGAGAAAGAAAGGAAGAATGCCATATATTGATCCATATGCAACAGTTCCATGTAAACAGCTATATGGTATGTAAGAATAGCTTTTTGAACCTTTTAACATTTTTTCATGCCTTTAGCTTACTTTACTTCACATCTTATTTTTGCAATAAGCTACATGCATTTCTAATTTTTTTCACATTGGATTGTATAACCAGTGTACGCACGAAGAAGGTTTTCCTCATCTGTCATATCAGTCCAGCCAAAAACTTTTTGCTTAGTTTTGCTTATGGTTAGTTACTTTTGGTGGATGCTATGTACAACATCTACTTTGAAGAATCCAAGATGTTTGTATGGTTTTTGCCAACTTTAAAAACTGTTCAGAACTGGCACCTACCATGCCTATAGCTTTCATTTTGCCAGTATTTGGACTGGATTTACTAGGCTTTGATAGTTATATTAATAAGCTGGATGCTTGAAATATTCTTTTGAGGGGCGAAATCTTCTAGGTTAATGTTCTAGTAATTCACTTCAAATTAGTATGCTTGTCTTACACTGAATCTGGTTTGTGCTTTTTAAATCCCTCTAATGGGTTTTTTGAAGGTGTTCCCCTTGGAGGCATTGGTGCAGGGGCCATAACAAGGGGCTGGCAAGGTGATTTCAACAGATGGCAGCTACACCCAGGAATATATGAACGCAACAGTGTTGATGCAGATCAGGTGGCTAATTTTGTTTCATAATGTGGATTTACCACAAGTGATGAAGATATTTCACAAGATATAGCATAATTGAATCTTAATGTGGACTTTTTTAAACAAGGATATGGGATATTGTTCTTGGTCAATCACTTGGGCAGAATTTGTATTTTGGAAGAAGCATTTGCAGTAAAGACTTTTTTGTGTATGTTGCAAGTTCCATTGATTTCATATCCAGCCTAAGTAGTCTGTTTACACTTTTGTGTATTATAAGTCATCATTGTCATATACTGGTGGCAAAGACATCCTTTGAAATTGAGACCAGCATTCAGCTCTACAAGGCTATATGGACTTCTATTACCTCATCACTGAGATCAGGGCTCTAAGAAACGAAACAATTTGCCCAATGCTTGGTTAGGGTCACCATATTATTTATTTGTCAGAAATGCTAAGCTAAACTGTAGAGAAAACTCAATATCCCTTTCGAAAAAAATTCTGTGACATTTAATTGCAAAGATACATGAATGCAACTATCTTCATCAAATTCTAGGTTTAGTGCCTGACTCCCTTTCAATATACATACAATGACAGATAAAGGTTTGCTGCAGAATTTCCTAGCTCCAATTCTTTTTCCCCTTTACAAGCTTTAAAATGTACATATCTTTGCCTTGCATCTTAGTTTACAGTATGTATACGAAAAAACAAGAAAACTGTTTACCAAGTGAGTGTAAAAAATTTTCTGATTCCCTTTTTTCCACATGTTTACCAAGTCTTTGAGAAGATACATTACACATAACGCATAGTTTACAATCATTTGTGTGATAATTTATTTTTCCAATCATGTCACCAAAAACAAAGTCTCTCTGGAGTTGGTATCAGTCAGTGCATTGCTACTTGCTCCAGTCTCTATTTACAGTTCCTGATCATGAACATTTTTCCAGCATGTTTTATCACCAAATGCACCAAGCGGGAAGCTGAACTGTGAAAAGACACTGCAGGGCTGGAAATGGAACTTCAATGGAGGGCATGCTGTTTACCATGCACTGTACCCAAGGGCGTGGACAGTGTACGAGATTCAAGAGCACAAAGTGCGATTAACATGCAGACAAGTCTCGCCAGTGTTTCCGCACGAGTACAAAGTAAGTGCAATAAGGTCCTTCTTACTTTTCTTAATGCACCTATGCTATCATGGAAAGGCTGTTTTGCTTATGTATCTCTTATTCCTCTGTTGATCAATCTGTTATTGTCAACCTTGTCAATACAAACTTTTTTATGTAGTGTATATTGACCAGATACTGTTGATTGCTTTAAAGATAATATGGTATTTTATTTGATGTTGTTTAAACCCTTTTTTTAAATATTTTTAAAAATGTACATAGGACTCGGTATACTTTTTGGATGATGCTTTGGTCCATAAATATACCGATTTCTATCCTTAAAAAGTTGTCTAAGGTTTGTTTTTCTGCAAACATTTTTTCTTCGTTTCAAGGACACGAGTCTTCCAGTTGGAGTCTTTGTATGGACGGTTGAAAATCTTGGGAGCGAGGAATTAGAAGTATCTATCATGCTTTCATTTCAAAATGGCACTGGTGGCCCTTCAGACGAGGCAGGAGGTCACCATAACGAGGCTTTTATGTGCAAGGGCGTATTCAGTGAAGTCCAACTGCATAGTCAAAATAGCAATCGCAGATCCCCAGAGAAAAAGGTAAAGGAATCCCCACCGTCTCACGGAAACAGTTCAACTCCTAATGCCTCCCGGAAGTCTCACACTGGAAACGAGACTTGCGTTTTGCATGACGTAACAGGAGTATTGCTACACCATGCGCATCAGAAGAACGAGTTTACGTTGGCGATTGCTGCCAAGAATGTTGTTGAGGTAAAACACGCTTGAGCATATGCCGATTGTAATCTTCAACCTGTTCTCTATTTTTACAGTAGCTCAGCTTCCTCTTATATGTCATGTCAATATAAGGTCATATCAATATAAGTTAGGTCATATCAATATAATCCTCAAATCCATCCTCCACAGCTGTTATCTTTACCGTACTCAGAGGTATTTCCGGGTCATGTGCCAGACTACTTGGTGTCCAATGTAACTCCGAGGAAAGGCAGTTATAGGATATCGTGATACAGCCAAATTTACTCCCAAGGCCAAATAAAATGCTCCCTTTTTTTACTAAACGCAGGCTCGTGTAGCGAACGCTGCAGCTCAAGAAATTTAGTTTTCAGAGAAATGCTGACGGACTATTGTTCATTCAAGTCATTTTTGTTGGGGCATCTGGTTATTCAGAGCGACAGGATAGTAGATTTGTCAGTGATGTAGTCTTTCCATTTGAGAAGATGGACTGCTGTTCCACATATACATGGTACAACTATGATTGTGCATCAGTGTATATCTGCATCCTAGAAAATTGAACGTTCATCAGTAGTATAAAGTGAATTTCAGATATAAAGGTGTTAAAACTCTATCAGTTTGAAATAAAATCTTTAACCAAAGAGAGCATATATTATCCACAGACACGGAAAATTTCGATCTTAGTTTTCCTTATCCGTTAAATTTGTTTCTCTGTTATCGAGTTAATGTTAAAGGAGTGGAAGATGAGTTACCATTGCTTAAGACTCTGCGTCTTCGTTTGCAATTCATCTTTATTTGTTCACAATCCAATCGTAAGCCCTTTTCTATTTAGAACGGAGAGACTACGGTTTCCGTGTCAACAAAGGTCGCCTTCGATTCACGGACTCCGTGTCGAAAAGTTTGGGAAGATTTGCTGGATGATGGAATGCTCAGCAATAAAGCCGGTAGGAAAATACTCCATTGTAACATTTTAAGGCGTGGAAATTATCGTCCAAATTTGCTTGTTAAGGTCATAAAGGTTATCGCTGTTACTCATCTTATTAAATGTACACCTCTTATATTTTGAACCGATTATTCATATTGAAAAGACATGCTAATAAAAGATATGATTGTGCATTTACTTCGCTGGCTTCATCACATTCTAGTCAAAGATTGCCGTTTGCCATATTCCAGCCAAAATTTTACGGAATCAACTAACCCTCTCCGGTTTCTGAGACTATCATTCTGACCAAATAAAGGCCAGAGCATGTCTTTGGAAACACTTTGGTTAGCAAGATGATTTAGTTTGATAATGATTGCGCTGTTTGTATAGCATGACTCAAGGATTCAAGGCTCAATGGTGATTTTGCCCAAATTGTGCTGAAAAGTTTCTTGTCAAAAGGCTCCTTCACGTTTTGAAAATTGTTTGCAAAAATCATGAAAAAGATTTTTCTTTCTTTACAAAGCTTCATAACGTGAAACGATCGGTGCTGCTGTAGTATTTCCAGAGCTCTGTCTAGCTATTACTTCAAAATTGCCAGAATCAGTTTTTAAGCTGTTGATGAACCGGTTCATTTAGCAGAGACTGGGGTTCTTTTCATTTAAAAGGTCTCTATTTGCATTACACTCAGAGGAGCTTCAAATCTTTCTTTAGGTGACCCAAATAGAAAGTCGTATCCTGGGCAAACCCTTGCAGCCGCAGTTGCAGCCAAAACGAGGCTCCTCCCGCATCAGAAACGAGACCTGGAATTTGTTTTGGCTTGGGACATGCCCGTTGTTGAATTTGGATCTGGAAAAGGTGTCAAATACTGCAGGTAGAAGACCTATACACAATTTCTTGCCTAGAGAATTCTGAATGCTGAATGGTTTAAATAAATACGGAAAATAAACAATTCTGTTTCATTAGAGCCACTTTTTGGGACCTTACTGATAAGGCGAACTATTTTCTAAACATTTTTTTATTGTTTCAATAATAGATTTCAAATGCCGTTTGTTCGAATATTGCACCATCCCCCCTATATACACTGTCCAAGGAGCCTGCATAAAGCGAGTAGCCATTTAATAGGATTGGTGTAACTAACTGGTTCGCCAGGCATACTTTATGGATTGGTGCGTGCATTGTATACACGACAACCCAAAATACACCAATGATGGTCAACCTGACCTTAAGTCAAGATGTGAGATTTACAGGCAGGAATTATTCAGTGATCCCTTCACGTTAGCTATGTACTTCCGCGTGTATAGTAACTAGGGAGAGGAGTTACGTGCACGACTTCTTTAGTGTGAAGAAGTATGAAGGCTTCAATGAAGTGTTTTATAAAGTCAGTTAGACATCAACCCAAATTTTGGCAGTGAGACAACTTAACTAAAAATATAGAGATTTTTATAACCAGCCCCTTCTTTTTTAGACGATACACCAAGTTCTTTGGGGATAAAAAGAATGCAGCACCCTCTCTTTGTTGCTATGCCCTCCTCAATTATTATGAATGGGAGACTCGAATAGAGCAATGGCAAAACCCAATTCTAAATGACAGGTTTGTTTTACGTCTTCTATGGGCCTAATTATATTCAATGTTACTTTTTTTCATATATGAAACCTCTCTTATCAGCTTTCTAACCGCATTCTTTTAGTATCTGTTTTGGGAACCTTTTTCTTCAGTTTAAAGAACTTCTTAAAGGAGCTTTGTTTGAAATATTCGTGTCTTTCTTTCTTTTTGCATTTGCAATAAATGCCCAGGCATTATCGCATTCTCCACCCTGTCTTTCTTCTGTTCGTGCAATTTTTTACACCTATAATCCCGCTTCAAGTTGTAGGAAAATCATGCCCTCTCATTTTGTTATGTATGTACACCTAGGCAGGGCCATATTAGCAGACCAATATTAACTTAGGCTTCCACATCTAATTTTCTCCGTGACAACGTAATTCAATCATTTACCAATGTTATTTAGCCTTTCCTGCTTGAATAATCAATAACCTGATTTGATTTTTATACAGGATTTGTTCCCTGAAAAACCAATTTGGAAATCGTTATTAAAAATTTCATTAGCCGAAAGTCCCTTTATATGTACTGTAGGCTTATCTTTGCGATTGCTCTATCTAGCAGCAAAATGTTTTCTGTCTTTGACAGTCAATGATTAACAGCAGGTCCCTTGATCCAGTTTTCCAATCAGATTTTCAATTCATAGAAGACACCAATGCTGAAATCGTTTTCACTTTTTGCCTTCGCATTTCCTTAGGAAGTATTTGCTCATGTGATCATTTGGAACTTTCTCTCACAGCTCCCTCCCTGACTGGTATAAATCTGCATTGTTCAATGAACTGTACTACGTGACCGACGGGGGTACAATTTGGCTTGACATTAGACGCAAGAAGGACCTGCACAGGCGGCAAATACCAAACCATGTTCACGAGTATGGGCGGTTTGCCTACTTGGAAGGTACATTTCATCAGTTCATTGGATTTGCTTTCGTTTCCTCCATCCATTATGAGACGGTTTCCTGTAAATTATCCCGGCTCAAAAGGTCGATTGATTGCTTATTCATCTGACTCCGTATTCATCTTATTTATTTAATATGTTCTTAAAGCATGCTTGAGAAAATTCCTTCCTAATGTTTTGCTAGCTTCTGTTAATTAATTCATCCGAATTATTTGTGCTCTATTTCTGTCTACTCCCTCTTCCTTTCTTCATATTTCAGTACTTGTTGCCTTTATCCAATTTCCTCTGTTCTACCCTTCTAACTGTTTATCAAAAATCTTGTCTTCCCCATCCCCACTTTTTTCTTGTCCCTTTTTCGTTTCCTTGTCGTTACGACTTCCTCCTTAATTTTGGTTAATTTTTCTCCATTTTTATCCCTCAATTTAATAATCCACCCCAAAGTACACCTTCCATTAATACCCGATTTTCAGATTCGATTCCCAATACCAAAACTGCCCTTGTTCACGTCCGACTGCCCTCCTTTTGCTGACGTACCTTCCGTCTATCTCAGGACACGAGTACCGCATGTACAATACCTATGACGTGCACTTCTACGCATCCTGGGCTTTGATAATGCTGTGGCCTCAGCTGCAACTCAGCCTGCAGTACGATATCGGTAAGATGCCTTTGTTATCAGTCAAGCACATGCTTTCCTTATACGTTAGTTAGGGCTGCAGAGAAAGGCTGCTGCACTTTTTTTAAGATGTTGCTGCTATCGAACCATTTCGGAACTGGACCCTCAAGCGAAGAATTAGTGGAGTTAAACAAATCAGTTCACAACAATTCAAAACAGACTTTTTTGCCTCTAGATATTTCTTTGCGATAGATTTTGATACATTACAATCAAATTCTCATTTTAAGGCCTTTTGCTCTGTTCGTCTTTCGGACAAACTGTTCTTCGCTTGCTTTTGCCCCTCTTATTCTTCGCTAAAGTCGTTTAGAGTTTTGGCGTGTTTAAGCTTAAGATTCGCACCCAGCGTTTTGTAGCTAGAGCAAACACATATCCAACCCACGACCTGTCACCTAGTAATCCAAAAAATCTGTTTGTTTTTCTGTACTAAAAATTTTGATTTCGTCAACAACTTTTTTTCTTAAAATGCGAAATGAGTTGAAGCCGAACCTCCCAAATTTGTTCCTCGTACCTCCTCCTTGTGTCCTTGTTTTGTACCCTAGAAATAACTGAACCTAAGTAACCCATGAAGCTTTTGGCAAAACAAGTTCCTGTTCATTTTAATTTCGCCAGTTGCAGCTAACCTGGAAATTAACTCCAAACAATGATCAGTGAACCTGGTAATAACCAACATGGAAGACTCTTGAAACTGTTCAACAAGTTAACAGTTCTTAATTTTTGTTTTGTTTTATAATTTTATTAGAAAAAGTTTGCCCTTTTTGCTCCATACCAATATTAGTAAGGTTAACTTCTAAGTAAATTGAACCTTACATATTTTGAGCCTTGAAATGGAAAATGCATTATGTGTGGTCAGGTTTTTGTAGACTGTAGATATAACAGCATGTGATGACGTACAAAAACAGAATCTTGTATTTAAGCTCCTTTTAGGTGCGTGGTTCTTTGAAAAGAATAAAGCCTGCTTAGATACGGTACTTTAGAAGTTATTTCGAGAGAGTGCAGAAGAACCATCTTCCCTCCGCATTCTTTGAAGCAGAAGTTCCATTGTCTTGGTCTTGTCGCTTCACTAACGTCTATCTTTGAATATACCTAAACCTACCCTTTTTGATGGTGCGATCGAGGAATCAAATGTCGAGAGGAAGGGATGAGCTCAGCACGCGAGACCGCAGCATATTGGAACTTATCGTTCGACTTTTAGCTGTGTCGCCTTTTTCATCACGTTCTCATTCATTAATTTTTCATCTAGACTCGAAGGCTAATTTGCAATGGATGCCGACCAAATCTCCTACTTTGAAAGGGTAAAATACCAGAGTATATAGGGTGGCCCATGACATAATTGATGGAGGATGCTTTTTGCATAATACTGAACGCGCCATTCTGCCTATTCGCTTCACTAATTAGAATATTTCTGCGAAGACTTCAAGTCTGTTTTGTATTGATTTGCGGCAGCAGGGTACGGAAATGTCATAGAGTTGTGTAGTCATCATAGGAAGCCGCGTTACCTCGTTCTCGTTTTGAGGCAAGTCAGTCGTACTACTGCTGGCAACTGAAATTGTTGCATGCATAGTCAGTAGTGCCGCCGCGCACAGTCGAGCTCTAACTCTCAAAGATCGGCAGACAGGGCGACCGAGACAGTTTGCCTATCACTTATCCAGGCTATTCGCTGCCTTCTTCTTCATTCGACACAGCTCTGCGATTTATGATAAAGCACTCTATTGTGCATTAACAACATTTCTCCTGTTTTTGCCATTGACCTGTATCTGAGTAGCCATTCTTTACTGAAAGGACCCTCTACTTATCCATGCACCCCAGCTTCCAATCCTCCCACATGCACCCGAACCTTCCTATGCACCCTACCTACCCATTCTCCTCCATGCACGCCAGTTTTTCTATTCACCCTCATTTACCCATGACGCCCATGCACCCCAACCTTTCTGTGCACCCCTCCTTTCCTTATCTACCAATGCACCTCATCTACCCATGCAGCCCAATTTACCAATGCACCCCATCCATGCATGCACCCAACTCGCAAATGCATCTCTCTCTCTCTCTCTCTCTCTCTCCTCTTTTCTTGCTGCTCCGCTACTTTCATAAGTATTGGCATCAGTTGGTTATGATGCCTGATCAATGATGATTGCGAGGGGTAGGCGCTCAGCACAATATAATATTCTTCGTGAATTATTTGTTTAGCCTGGCTGCCGTGTCGCGGGGATAATAATCATCAACATGACAAATTGATAAGCATTAACTGAGAGACCTTGTAACTGCTTTTCCGGATTAATAGGCATAATTGATATTATGCCAGATTAAACGAATGTGGCTTTCGAGTGCTTGTCTCGGGGTGGTCCTGTCTACGGAATGCATGTGCGCTGAAAATTTACTTTACAATTACCCAGACCATTATGAAATTTGCTCCACCGTCATTAAAGGAAGTACCTTGTTTTCTGATGCTTAAACACAAGGCTGCGTTTAATGTTCGAAGCTTTTAAGTTTCACCTGGCGTGCTCATTTGAATATTTTTGTTCTTCCTCGACAATCCCCGATTTATTCAGTATTTTTTCACCAAGTTATCTTGGTCATTGAGCCTACCACGTGGTATTTATATGAGAACATGTTTTTATGAATGCAGGCTGCAAGAGAGTTTCAAAGTTAATTAGTGCAATAACTATTTATCTGAGAGCTACCTAGCTCTTGTGATAGTTGTCAGATGTGCTGTAAAATGTCTCTTTTAATGTGATCCTTCGACTTGGGCTTCAGTGATGCGAAGCTCAATGAAAATTACACAAGAACCATTCTCTTTTCACTGCATTTGGGTAAGAAGTCATCGTGTCTGTTTCCCCTGTAGCTGCATCGGTCTTGCAAACTGACACAGAGGAACGTTTAATGATGATGGAGGGTCATATGGCACAGAGGAAAGTGCCAAGCTGTATACCCACGACATTGGAGACCCAGGTAAATTGCATAAGTATATGCCTTACGAACTAGCTTTCCGAGTTTGAGTCGACATTTTCTACGTTGCATTTATCCATTTTCATGAGAGGAGACCTAGCCCGCCCAGCTTTGACTACCCGGGATCCCGCACAGGCGGACCGGAAATTTCCCATGTAAACGCAATCAAGCGGGCTGACCCCACCTAACCGTACTGTTTTTATCAAAGAACCAATGAAGAACAGCCCTTCCAAAGTGAATAATGTTGTCTTCTCTCTTATTTTGTCAACTCCCTTGATGCTTTATCTCCCTCTGCAGTTGACAATACGACTTCTGTATTCTTCTTCCCTAGAAGAGGAGCCGTTTCTGAAGGTCAACGCCTACACAATTCATGACACATCAACGTGGAAGGACTTGAACCTCAAGTTCGTTTTGCAGGTATTGCAAGCTTCAATTAAGAAAAGCCTTTTAATAACATGAATCAAAGTATTCAAGAAATATAACCTTTAAAGAAGTAAAACTCGAGTCTTTTCAACTCGGTTAAGATATTAGATATAGAAAAATACTGTTTCATGAAGATCAACGATTTTGTTGTACTCCTGTTTTAAGATATTTCATAAACAAAACATTGATCAAGGGAAATTGATCCTTTTTTAAAATTGATGCCGTGACCCAGGGTGTAAAAATGAAGCTACTTCTGTTGTACGTATTTCAACTGTACACACTTTGTTTGCCAATTTGTATAGTCAACTCATCAGTGATAATTTGCATGGCCCTAGTAGCCTTTCGTTGGGCCTTTTAATTAACCTAACAAGACACAAGGATCAATTAACTCTCAGCTCCTTTGACCATACTTTCCACGCGAGCCATATAATAAAGGCGTTCGTCCCGTTTCATGCGTATTTCAAACCTCTCCTAAAACAGGTTTATCGAGACTACAACATCACGAGGAACTTGCAGTTTCTTATGGATATGTGGCCTGCAATGAAGGTACCTTCTTGAATCATATTATATTTTTACGTATTATGTAAGGCAATTCCAGAATAGCTTCTTTCTGTAGCTTTTCCTTCCTTTTTGAGTCTATTTTACCTTTCAGTCTTAAATCTTTTTTCACCATCTCAAACCATGTTTCATGGCCGACACTCTTATTTTAAGGACTCCATTTCTTGCTTATTCTACATGTTTTGCTTTTCAATCTCACCTAAACATTGCCTCTTTCAATTTCCTGGTTTTTACCTTGCCTTTTAATAGACTGCTTATTTAAATTTACAAGGATTAATAAGTACGAACGTATTTGAGTTTGCATAAAAACTGATATTAGTAAGAGCACTTACCTCCCAGGTGTTTAAATGCTGATGCATTCTGAAACATTACAATTTTATATTTGTTCTGCGATTCTTCAAAACACCTTTGAAGAGATCAAAGTAACTTCTATTTTATGTTATGCCTCAGTTCCTTTGCTGTGAGTAATTGATCTCACAACTAAAATCAAAGTACGCGTTTATAGCGCCTTAATTGGTTTATCCAGGCTCTAAAGGTTTTTTACTAGAATCAAATTTTTACTGTTTTGTATTTAGGCCTGCATGTCTACTGCCATTGGGCAAGATTCGGATTGCGATGGGCTGATTGATAACTCTGGTTTCGCTGATCAAACGTTCGATTGCTGGGTTGTAACTGGTGCCAGGTAATCTACAAACCTTGTAATAGCTTTTATGGTTTCTTTGTATTTGCTATGACTTTCTGACGGTAGAGTCAGTGTCAAATGTTGTCCTTGTGAGGAACGTTTTTGCTACCATAACCTAATCCGTTTTGCTCCATCATTCTTCAAGTTTTACTCCTTACGCTAAGATCTATTATTGGAAGGACCAGCACGTTAACAAAACAGAATATATTAATGTGCATAATTTTTATACTGATCATTTCCATTGATTATATATAATGTTTACATTTTGAGTTGAACAAGGCCGGTTTACGGTTGAGCTCTACAAGTCTGCCTTAAGAGCGAATCATTATGTTGTCATATTCGCTGAATCATGACTCTAAACACTCTACTACGCGCTGTCATGACTCAAATTGTAAAGACACATATGTACAACATGCAATGCAATTTAAATAAAGTATATTAGAGCCTAGATTCCAGTACCAAGTCACAAATTATTCAAGGCCTTATTAAGTGGTACAATCTCATTCAATCTTCTTGTAATCGAGGCTTCAGCGACAGCTTTGACGGTAGATGTGAGATCGTTTCCTTTTTTGGCAGCTTGGTGAATTCGGATAGAAAAGCTAGAAAAGTCACTCAATCGGTGATGACGTAGAAGGAAATTTATTAGTTGTCTTTTGTTTGGTCGTACTGTGGATCAGCAAAACCATATAAAGCTTGCACGATGCATTTGTTCGTTTTTAGATATAGTAACGAATGAGGGGTGTGACATTATCAAGGATGTTGAAAAAGTCATTGTGGTGAATGTTGAAAAAGCATTACCGCTGTGGTTCCATTTATGCAACATGCGGACTGTTTCGTAGATGTAGAGACGTGGCTAGATGATTCCGCTTTGCGGGATGCTGGTAGGCAGTGTGCCAAGGGAGTGGTCACCGGGAGTGGGAACTTTTTCGTAATCCAAATAGGAAAGGGGGGTCGACCTAGACATCACGAGAATTAGAGATTTGTTTTAAAATTTAATTTCTGTTTTATTTTAGTGCATATTGTGGCGGTTTGTGGTTGGGGGCTTTGCGCTGTATGGTTGAGATCGCAACTATTTTGAAACTGGACGACAACATCGATCGATATAAAACGATGTTAAACAGAGGCAAGGAAGCATATGAAAGAAAACTATGGAATGGTTCGTAACACGTGGCAATGCTAATTGTTTGGCCTTGGGGATTTGTTTGTTAAATCTTGTTTTCCCACTGGAGTTTAGTAGCTTCCCTTGTAAACTTCAATTCACCTAATGGCAACATGAAAGGCCGGCTGCCAGCTTGTGGTTGTTTAAGATAGATCTGCTTTTGATTTACGCTTTTGCCTTTCAGTTTGTCTTCGTTTCAAGGCTCCAATTACCAACGAGAATAGCTAGAGGTTGCCAATTATTTGCCGAATTGGTCAAGAAACGTGGTTCTTGGCACGGCTGTTAAAAGATGATTGAAACCGTGTCTCCGCGCTAAACCAACCTTCGTGTAGAAACTGCCCTTATTGCGGTCTTTTGAAATAGAAATGGTGATATTCAGTTGAACTAAGGTTAACATTCGATACCTGATCACACTAGCACCTGACCGGAACATTACCGCACTCCTTGTGTGTCTTTTGTGTTTTCCTTGTGGCACCGTAGATATTCAAGGCAATTAACAACGTCATTTGCCACTGTTTTGTAGCTCCCCTATTTAGCTGAGGTATGGTATATGTGCGGTGACAGCAAAGGACAATTGTTAGCGCCTTTAAACGTGGTGCTCACTGCGCTAATGTACGAGTTAAGGCGAGTTAGTTGAAATAGGCAGTGGACACGTTGCGTGAGTTTTTAAGCTCACTTATGCACAATTAAGCTCGCGGAAAAGTTAAACTGACGGATAAAGCTTTTTTATCTGCAAGTCTAATTACGTGAAATGCCGAAAAATGCTTAAAATGCGTCTCGTTAAAGCTCTCCGACTCGCTTCTGACATCACCGTTCAAGTTCCTCCCTTTTCTTCCTCGGAAGCGTTTTCATTTTGCATATTCGCTTAACATGAAATGAAATTCAAATATTTATATTCATTTAAGAAGGCCTAAATTCGCGTGGATTAGCTCCGTTTTGATCGTCATAAACTGCTGTGCAGCTGAAACGCGGATGAGCCCCTCAATCAGTGTAGGTCGTCACGCCATTTCTCCTTCGTAGGAACCTATTATAACTACGACAGCAGCGACAAAGAATATCACAACAGCATAATGGCCCACCAGTGTGCGGGCCAGTGGTACATCCACTCATGCGACCTCGGACAATCCGCAGATGATCGGGTAACAGCTTCTCTGCAATAACCTAGGCTCCTTCGTGTTTCTTTTATCCATCACCTAATGCTGTCCTCTGATATGGAGTCTTCGGGCGATGTTACTTTTGGCGGGAAACCGTTTTGTTATGCGCGGCACGCACTTGTTAGCAGCCTCGGTATCATTTGTTCATCGTCTCCTTGTAATGAGTCTCTGCAAATAATTAATCGCAGTTTTGTCTCCTGCTCTCAAGGTATTTCCGAAGGATCATGTCCACAGCGCATTAAAGACTGTTTTCCAAATGAATGTAATGAGATACCAAGGAGGCTTTATGGGTGCTGTCAACGGGATGCGGCCTGATGGCCGGGTATGTTCTCAGCTAACCATAAGCATTTCCTATCCCGTTTTCTAAGGATTTATTGATTGCATTTCGACCCATTCAATAATTAATTCAACATTACGGTGTTTTTGTAGGATTTCAATAGAACGCACAGTTTCGATCGTGTAAGTTTTTAGCTCCAGTCATCAAGTTTGTTCAAGTGATTCCCTGCGGATAGCCCAAATGCATGAGATTTTTCTGAAATTTTTTCATCACCTGTACCGGATGCTTGGTTAGATCGACTCGAGTGCTCTTTCTGCATTTCATCCCATCGCTTGTTCCATATGCACAGTCCTAGGCTTAGCATTTCTACATTTGAAGCAAAGTTTTCCAGTCTGTCCTCTTCTTGTTAGGGAGTGACAGATTGGAGATTAGTTCATTTTTCAGGTTCAAGGTTCAGTATCCTGGGAAGCGTCACGATTAGCTAGAAAAATTTAGAATGCAGCGGTGTGGAATATTCTTTAGCACCCAGCCAACCAACAAGCAAATGATAACAGTTGATTTCTGCTTAGTATTCGCACGAGCCCCCATCACAGACCTATGTGTAGTACCCCTGATTGCCTCCTTGACGTCACCTTGTGTTTATTTTTCTATAGCGGGGCAGTCCACCCTTTAAGTCATTCCTGACCCTCAAGTTTTCAGCGTTCATTGTTAGAACTTGTTTGTTACCATAGCATTTTCAAGTTTCGATTCATTTCGGAATCAAACAAATGATGTATTACATGGTTCACTTGAAATCTTTGTGGCACTTTAATAATCCAAATGTAATCTTATCCACCTTTGACTGTTCACTCAAAAATGACAGACTCAAATTAATTTTTAGATATATCAAATTTTTTTAATCATGAACCAAGGTCAATAAAGGATTTACGACCGTCTGGCTAAATAAGAAAAATATATACTATACAAACACACCTGGAATGATAGGATAGTACAGTGTCTGAATGTGGCATTGGTCATCGGCGTAGGATGGGAACCAATACTCAGCCGTCTGTTAAATACTCAAAGAAACGCAAGACATTTAGTCTTGGCTCGTCCCTGCTTTTCTAGACCCCAGGCCGAGAAAGGGTTGTGCAATGTTATTTTGTCGAGCAACAGAAAGCAATCTGCAACTACTGCAGCTACTTGAAGTCAAAAAGGAAGTTGAACAGTTTTTTAATGCAATTTTGCTAAATGCAAAATATATTGCATGCGTTAACGTAAAAAGGCTCTTCTCGATGTATCTCTTTCCTTTGTTGAATGTTGTCGCTCTTGTCCCGGCTGATGGACAGTTCATCGACTAAGAATGATTTCTCCTTTACCCTTAAGGTGGATACAAGTAGCGTACAAGCTGAAGAGGTCTGGACAGGAGTGACGTATGCCGTAGCTGCATCAATGATTCAGGAGGTAAAGCTACGCTATTGTACCTAGCTCTGAATATTATCAGAAATTATGTCAAGCATGAAGTTTAATAGGTTGAAGTTTAGCTACAAAGATAGTTTTCATAATTGGAGCAAGTAACAAGGTTATGGTTGTTCATTATATTATATAATCTCTTTGATACGGTGTCGCTGTTCGCTGGATTTGTTTTCCACCCATTTGACCACAGCTTAATAAAGGCTGCTTTAGACTTTCGATTGTATGAAAAACCACGGGGAATAAATTTGATTTTGGTACCTAGTTCAGTTCGAAGTGACCTTGGCATATATGACGTATAATTCTAAAATGTTCATTGATTGGCGATTCAGAGGTGGGACTAGAATATTCGTTGTGTTTGTACTCTTCTACTTGTAGTTAACAAATGCATCTTAAGCGAGAGGGTTGAAGCCATAGGGCTGCGGGTAAGCTTTGTATTGGAGCAGCAAGCACTCTTGTGCACCAGATAATGGGGGTGGCAATTGACAGGACAGGGTTTAAAATGGGTTGTATTTAAACAAGAAAACACAGGGTGGTGAAGTAACATTCAACATTCATATGCAATTGGCTTTTTTAATATTATTGCTTTTTGTACGTGGTCTCCATTTGGTTGCACGCTGCAGTTAATTGAATAAATATTTATGAAGATTCCTAATGCTGGCTAATATTCGTCGAGGCAAACACATTAGGAATTGTTTGTTTCAAGTCTGACAGGCTTTGTTTTGGATCACGTTCTTGTGGCAAGAGTGTGCAAGTTTGATGGTGTTCTGAATTTGCCTGGCTTTTATTTGTCTGCACTCCCGATTATTGTCTTTGTCTGTCCAGCCCCATTTTGCCTCAGTTTTCAGCTCTTTTCTGTCAGATTTTGCTGGCACTCCTTGTATTTTGAGACTGTGTCATTTATAACTAAGTCGCATTGGTTATTCCTAGAGCTACCTCTCTTGGAGATGACCAATTGGTCAATGCTAGATGTCAAAATAATCTTTGGTAGACCAAGAATTCTCTTTAGCAAAACAGAATAGGTCTCGGTGCTTTGCAGTGAAGTGCAAATCCCTCTTTTATTTCATGCAACTTTGAAGAGGTCATTAACTTGTGTGAGGAATAGAGACGCTAATGTCAGCTTCTGTGGGACTGTTCCTTTTCACTTCTGCTAGTTGAGTGATTTTCTCATAGTTACTGCCTTTTCCTCCAATGTCTTTTGGGAAATGCAAAGGAAATTTCTAATGCCAGATTTTGCGAACTGCAATCAAAATGCGTTAAGGCAATATCAAGAGTTCTTTGTCAAGTCAATTCATAAACTTTTTGTTAATTTATTACTTTCTTCTTGTTTTCCTATATTTCACTTTCTTTTACAAATTTCAGTAACTTTTTGCACCGTTATCAAGTTTTTATTCCCTGAATTTCCAGAAACTAAAGACGCAATTTCGTACAACTGACTTTTGCGCCATCCAAGATTCCCTAAACTTAATCCTTTGAAGGATGTTTGGACGAACGAATTGACCCTCTATATATGAAATATTATTAATGGGCTTTGGTTGCTGCCTTGTACTCTTGATCGTCCTGTTCACCTACCTACGCAGGTTGGAAGTTAAATATAGAAACTCGTTTATAAGGATTAACGTGACTTAGAAACATAAACATTCATGATGACAAGATAGTGTCAAAACACTAATGTTAGTTTCAAGCATAGAAAACTGGAAACTAATCCTCGTAATGATGCCCTTCATTTTCGCCGCATTTTTACCTTTTTCATTACAAAGTGACAGGGTTAATTGAACTTTTCATCTTAGTTATTTTAGCAAGGCTTCCGAATTATTAAGGCAAAAATTCGAACATCTTAACAGAAACCTTTCTGCATAGTTTAGAAAAGTCTGCATTGTCGTGTAGTTGGTACTATCAGAGTCTTGTTCAGGGAATAGGTCTGCCCTGGAAACCTCCCTCCTTGTCTTCAGCGCTCTAATCACCCATTTAGCTATCATTCCCTTCAGTGTTTGTGTTCTTTTTGCAATCTCTTTAAGACGGACTCAGCTTTCTTTGGATTCCTGCACTGACAGACCCTCTTGATCAAGATTGAATTTCAATGATAGTTCCAGCACACCCAAAAGATTTTTTCTTGACGACCTTTCTAAACATTCCTGTTTGCAGGGAATGGTGCAGGAAGGCTTTCGCACCGCCGAAGGGATATATCGTACCTGCTTTGAGAAACTTGGCCTTGGCTTTCAGACCCCAGAAGCTTTTTTAGCAAACGGAAATTTCCGCTCACTTGGATACATGCGACCATTGAGTATTTGGGGAATGCAACACGCGCTAGAAAAGACGGCTGGGAAGAAAGAAGACCTTGCAGCAGTTGGCGAAGATAAAGATGATTTGTGATTTGTTTTCCTTTGGCCTCCAGGAGGTTACGTTCAATGTTAATTTCGTTATATTTGTCATGGGTTATCCTTTTATGGTGTCCGTCAGTATTAACATCTATGAAATTTTCAGTCTAATATTAGACCAGATTATACAGAGCTTCTAAAGTTTATTAGCTGTAAATAACAGATCAATTTTTGGACTCAAACCCGTTTTTAGAACAACGCTTATGACGTCACTAACTCATGTTTTGAACTGGCCTCGTACTGGGCTGGCCTCGTACCGACGACCCAGTCGTGAGACCGGTCTCACTCTTTCAGCTCCAAACTACGTTGTTCAAAACAGGTTTGATGTTCTGTATTCAAAGAAATATTTATCTCTTTAATGTAATTTATTTATTATGCAATTTGTTATTTATCGTATCAATTGAAAGACTGAATTATTTAAAATTTAAGAAGTTTAGTACCTCAATTATTACCAATTTTTCCTTTACGTAAATGTATAGATATTACTCGCACTCCCTTTGTTTTGTCACGTTTAACACTGGACCCTCAAATAATTTATCCACCCTGTCGCCATTTTTGTCCTGAATCTTATGTTTTCCTTATTATTATTTCCTACCCTTGAAGTCTAGAACTCATATATCCCACTTTTCAATCGCTCCTTCCTCAATTGCAATACCTCATCGTTGACAAGTCTCCCCTTAGTGTCTTTCTCCTCTAATTCTCCCCCATAGTTCATCCTTGCGTGTCTTGTTTTGCTACCCAAAGCGGTTTTCGCTCTCTTTCTTCCTAGTCCCTTGATACACCCGCCCTTTGCTCTTCTCTTACATAAATACTCTGAGGGAATCTTGTGACCTCTTAATTTCCAGTTAAGGGAAAAAATATCTGCTGCCACAGAGAGCAGAGACAACAACTATTTAGAAGAATGCTATTCGTTGGTAAACTGTTTAACTGGTTGTCCTGAAAATGAGCCTACTGGGCTATGTTTAGGACAACCAACCTGATGAATTCAAGAAATATGAACTCATCCGCTGCCAAACCTCAATAATTCTGTTATCCTTTCGCACCACATTTCATCCTAGATTTTAAAGACCAAACGGCGTCTATCGACCAAAAAGGCAACTTCAAGTGGGCTTGAGAGGCAGAATATTAGCCACTAAAATCGGTTGATTTGTGCGCCAGCAAATCCCCTTGAACTTCCAACAGCTATCAGTCTCTTTTGCTGTAGCCTTATTTGAGAAATCTATACCGGGCCACGCTAATCTCTCAAGTCATCTAGGAATGACCCCCCTCTCCTGTTTCAGAAAAGAAGGAGTAATTGAATAGCATTCTGCCCGTCAATGCTGTGGAAGGAAAATGTCCTTGAGGTAGGCAGTCGCTATAACACCCGGGACTCGATTCGGCTCCTTGGTCCAAGCTTGAATGTCAGTAAACAATAATTAGATGAATTAGAAAAGCGGCATCTGTTACCAAATTCAACCTAAACATCGCTTCACCACAAAGTCGTAGCCTATATGCATTGCAGACATTCTCTGCCTTTCAGCCCTCGATCAAAATGACGAATAAAATCAGGCGGTCTGCCTGTTGTATTTCCTTTTTGTAATAAATTGAGAATCGTGCGATTGTCAACTTATTTTTACATGTCCGATTAAATACACTTCTGCATGATTAAAGCTAAAAATAGCGCTATCTTTCCTCTTCAATTCAACCAAGGAATTTTCCATAATAAGCCGTTGCTGTCTCTATACGCTATGAAGTTATTTGCACTTTCTCCGCATTGACCGAAATGTCTGATGGGTACACCCAAAGAAGCTGGTACCATAAACAAAAATATTGCATTTGGGACTTGTGATCTCGTGATAAGAAAGTAAGTAGTGAAGGAACGAAGAAGGAAAGAAAAGAGTAATTAGATGGAAACAAAAAAGATCAAACAAGGAAAGAAGAGAGAAGAAGTGGGTAGGAAAGAATGAAAGAAAGAAGAAGGTAAGTGATAGAATGAATGGAGGAAAGAAAAAGAAATAAATGAAGATAAAAAGAAGGGAAGAAGGATTGAAAAAGATGTAGAACGAGTGGCTAAATAAGTGGACAAAGGAAAAGTTGAAAGAAGATATCCAACTCTCGACTACCACTCGACGAAAATACGCGTCTTTGCAAATGCCACTGTTAGATACTTTAATAGTGCCTGTTTAGAGTTTATAAGTAATGAGATTTTTTATATGGAAGGCAAGTTTAAAGCCTGTTGCCACAATAAGTTGCATAATCAAAGCTTTAACGACACGCAATGAACAATGATAGATCGTAAACGGTTCCACACCGTGAAATAAGTGACAGGTAGCACGTCAGGATTTACTAGCAAGATTTCGTACCAGTTAAAATGTCCTTGTCATAGGTATTTCGGCAAGATGGACTTATATCTGCAGGCTTGGTTTCCAATATCGAATTGCTTCTATAAAGGGGGTATCAAATGGAATGCGATCAAATATCACATGCCACCTAGGCAGTGCGTTTGAAAGCCACTCTGTTCCAAACAATTATCTCGAATCTACCAGGCATACCGCAATACTGTATAGGGAGTTTTTTCTATACTGGCTTTCACGCTTAACTAGCAAAGCTTTCAAATTTCACAAGATTGCGTCACTGACTTAAATGACAATGGGCAATTTACTCATTTTTGTAAGTGTTGCCTGTGTCTAAGCTACTGTTGTTGTTGTTCTACTGTTTGTTGTTGTTGCTGTTGCTTATCTAGCTATGACGTGTGCTTAGCATTATACTATTCAGTCTTCCATGTTGATTTGAATTAGTACTGAAAGCCGAACGTAGCCTGGCATTGCTGATTCTGCTACCTTTGCACGTGTTTCCTTACAGACTGAACGGATAATTAGGCATTGCTGGCGATAACATTGCTGGCGACACAGGTCACATTGTCACACGTGCTTCAAACAGTTTACCAGTGACAGGGTACTGAACTTGAAAATAGAGACAGTGGCGCAGAAAGTTTGAAAAAGAAGCCTCATTCCAATGTATTTTGGTGAAAAGTGCTAAGCCCTCTGGTTGACGATTGAATTAGTGTTAAATACTATTAAAAGAAGGCTTTGCGAGGCCTTTCAAGCTCTTAAGACGGTCGATATTTTGTGTGTGCCACATACAAAGTTCAGAAACAAGTGGGTTTCGGGATTTGCCGCACACAGTTTCGTTTTTACCATATCAATGGGTGAGAGAAGTTTTCCCCCCTCGAACGGGCTAGTTGTTACGAGAGAACAGGATTTCTGTCATTAGCACTTATACCTTAATGAGTTCTTCAATGACATCTGAGTACTTTGCTATTTGCACTAGACCGCAGCATATGGAATAGCGTACTCTTGCGATTCTTTGCGATATCCTTCTGTTAAACTATTCCAATACAAAACTTAATCAAATGATTAGGGCATCAGATAAATGGTTAAAGAGTAAGTATGTAGTCCATCGCTTGTCTCGGCAGTAGAAAGCATAGTATGTCTTGTGGATATCAAATGCTTGTGATTTAGATATCTTTGATACAATAAAATATCTTTGGTCATCACTTTTGGGGTTTAAATTATTACATATTTTTGTTCATTTTCATAGATTCCACCATAATAACAAAATGATGAAAAATTAATGATGAAAATTATAATAATGATAATAGAAATTATCCATTGCCATTTGAGCTTAAACCAAAATCTAAAATCTCACTGTTACATAGTTTGCAACTGAATAGCCTGGTTTTACAAAAAACGTAGAATAATGGTGGAGTAGAAGGGGAAACTAAGAAAAAAGGCCAAATTAAATTTAAAAGTGTATTAATTCCGGGTTTGTCATTGGTTTATTTTTCTAGCAAAGTATATTTCTTGTAACTCAGATGGCAATGTTGGAAGGTAAGGAGGTATGATTTCTATTTTGCTGCTGTTGATTGATTTAGAGAGAGGCACTTTGAAGAGAAGATTGGAGGAGCTACCGAAGGCGCCAAGAGAATCCAATAGTGATGAAAACGATAACTAAATAGTGCGAATAATTATATTTTCATTTCATGTTTTCCCAAAACATACAATATTTCAAAACCTCACTATTGCAAAGTAACTTGAAGACGGCAAACTTAAAACCTCTTATAAATTGCTAAAAATGTTTTACAATTGTACACCGAATAGAGATATAAGCATAAGTACTTCATTATGATGATACTATAAACAAATGATAAAAGTATTGGTAGTTAAAAAAGTTATAACAACGACTATGATATAATAGCATAATTACTTATAATATTAGTGATTATAGCATTTATCACCATAATCGTCATAAAAAGGATTTTTACCAGGATGCATGATTTTTATTCTTTACTTCATTTGACAAGGCAGTATTGAAAATTGCAGTTGATTAATTGTTGATCCAGTCTGATGCCTTAAGTCAGCGAGGAGAGAGTCACAGTTGTTTAAAGCGCTTTTTTGCAAAATGATTCATGATTATTTCTATTTTATTTCAACCACCTTTACTTTACGACAATGCGAAGATTGGTTTTTTAATGTTTTGGTCGACAAAAGAATGCTAGAGGTGAGACCCTATTTATTGGATGTTAATAGATTTATGTATGAGGGTTATTTTGAGAAGCACACCATGGCTTGAATCGTCTATTAACATAACAGCTTTATCAAATTTAACTACAAATTCCACTATAGCAATTTTCCAACAAAAGAGAAAAGAAATTGCCATTCATTGGCTCGCAATTCAGTTTTAAATATTACAATTTTTGCTATGGGTAAACGTCATTCTAAAAAGAGATATTCCATACATATTTTGAGCACTGTAAAGAACACAAGGTATCTCTATGGAGACAATTTCTCAGAAACTGAGGTCCTTGTCTGCATGCCAGTTTTGGAGAGCTTTGTTACCCTTCCCAGTGGTAACGTGTTTCTTGTAAACGACCTGGCGAGTTTCTTCAATGAAAGGTTTTGTTTAGGTTTTCGTGCGCGGGAACTGAGGTTGGAAAGAAACATTTTCGATTCCGGTCCCTGTGACGTCCAAGTGACAAGGCATCGGAAGACAAAAGACGGTTGTGCACAAGCGGAAGTGTGGTAGCAATCGGGTGGCGAAGGGCCTCTATTGATTGATGCTTTTCATTAACTTCCGACGTATTGAACAGCTCGTATAAATCGAATTACTTGACACGCAACCACGCTTTAAAATTTGTGCTCACGAAGCGTGAAGGAGACACAGTCTCTGATACATCACCAAGCGCCCGTTCAATAGTCTTTGTATCACATGTGTTGGTTTTGAATTACAACCAGAACAATCGCTGGGGAAATTTACCAGGATAGTGGAGTCTGCTAGAAGTTTGCAGTGAGGCTGTATCGCAAACCGTGCTGACCACATTCAAATACGACAACGTAGATTGGTTTCATCCATAACAGCAATCTCTCGCGATGGCAAAGGGGAGCACCATTTTGATGGCTGCAATGCTCGCTTGGGGCTTTTCCTGGTATTCCTGTGCCAACGGAGAATTCGCCAACCAATGGGCTGTGTACATGCACGGTGGATTGCAAGTTGCCCAACAAGTTGCACTCGAGCACGGCTTTCGCTGCATCGGAACGGTGAGTTCTCGGACCTTCACTAACTTATTTCCAAATTAACCACTGCTGATTTTGAGACACTGTCTCATGGAGAATTGCAACACTAGATATAACCCGAGAAATTATTCACTAGAAACGAAACATTTATCAGGGATGGTATTTTATGTTTCATAATTTCAAAACAAACTTTTCCAGTCACGACTAATGTGTTGGCAGTGTACACGTTACGCATTTTTCGTGTTTTGTATCGACCACCGTGGCATTTTTGGGCCTAGCAAATTTACCCACGTTATTTGCCAGTTTTTGTGGTCAGGTTTGCTTTTGACGTCAACTCGCCCAGCCGAGTTGGATTCGTGCGAGAGAAGGCCAGCACCATGGATTCCAACCCATCCACACCAGAATTGTGACATCACTTTAAAGTCATGTTAATGAAAAGTTTGCCTACCAATTAGGCAAGTGACATCCTGCGTTGTTGCGTCCTATAAATCATTTTCGCACGATCGGAGTTTTTCTCACTTCACGTGCGTGAAGATTCCACCCATAGCGAACACAGTTTCCTTTAAATTCAGGAACACGAGAAAGTCAAATTATTTGAAAAGGTTTAGGAGTCACATTTGAAAAACAGCTGTGTGCGAAAACCCCGAATTATCTTTTGTCAGTTGGTGTAAAAAACTGACACCAAAAGTGCTTAACAACACGTACGATTAAATCCCGCTAAAGGGGAAGAGTGTTTTTCTGTCTCTTTGGACGTAGGGCACGACACTGCTAACTGTTTCGCTATGTGGCGCATCGACCCCAAACAAGGCTGAAATTGACATCAAGCTACACGCCCATCGAGATGGCTCCTCGACTTGGTATCCCCTCTGTGAGCAACGCCGTTCTGCCTTCTCACCGTCGGGGCAATTTCATCGATTTTGTGAAGGGATTGAAAATACGGCCCTGTGTAAACTATGTAATCCAAGTTGTCCTATTCTATGTGTTTTAACGGAGAATGATTCGTGTGTCGACGATGGTAAAGGTCCGATCAAAAAGATAAACAGTTTCCGTTTATGAAATGGAAAACCGCGTTTGGGGTGATTCAATGTGTTTTATGACCCATGGCACCCTAACAACAAGCTTCTTCATTTGCCTACGCTTGCAAAAAAAAGTAAGAATATGGAAGACTTGAATACCCCATTGCCCCACCCCCCATTTTTACCGTTAGGGCTTGGCTCGCATTATCCATGCACATAACATGTCATGTTGAACTCTTGTATTCCCGTCATAGCGATTAGGCTATTTAGTCGAAAACTTGCATCTCTAAATTTTGTTCTATATTTAACAAAATATGAACGTGTGCTGTGAAAATTCAGCTAGAGGCAGAAGTCTTTTGAAACTCTTCGAAGCTCATCATCAAGGCCTACTTAATACTGATTTAATAGCCCAGCTGTTTTTGTGAGTGAAGAGGTGTTCTGTTGTGCATCAGCCTCTTTTGTGGCTAATACTAGATACATTCAGAGCGGCTCCAAAATGAATTGCTTTTGCTTCTTACGAGACACTAACTATTTCTATGATTTGGGCAAAGTTCGATACCCCAATAATATTGCTGAAATGTTTGTTCTTAACCCGTTTGTGAACCCTTCAACACTTGGCCCTTCCAACAGTAAATTTAAGTGGTTTCGGTAGTTAGAGGGGCTTGTAGGGTCGAGACGTGATTTATCCCGCAGTTCGCTTGATTCGTCCACTTACGTTCATTCCTCGTCCGATCTTTTCCCGACGATTTCACCTGTGCAATATAAAATTAAATTCCATCACCCCACGGGCTGTCCATTCATTCAAGTTATTATGCAATTGTTTCCATTCGTAGTACACGTTTTTTCTTTTATAAGAAACCTAGCTTGGGTCCTAGTACTAAAAGTTTCTTAATTTTTGACTAGTTTCTAGTACGAAAAGTTTCTTACAAGTTTCTTATTTTTTAATAACATCAAATTTTGCGCCTTCCCTTGCATATTAATTGTATTGAAGTTTATAACACAACAGTAAGATTTGATATTGTATCTCTTGTTCATTATTCTTATGAAAACAGGGGTACTATTTAATGAGACACCCTGTACAGTGTGCTTAAATTGTTGTATTATTTCCGTATTGTTATCGAGACACCCGGTACGTATTATTTTCCGGCTCAGGATCTTATTTCTTTGGAGTTTCTTAAAATATTGATTTAGTTCTAAAAGTTTCTTAAATTTTTGGGGCTCTAGTACTAGGTTTCTTATAAACCGGTTTCTTATAATAAAATGTCCAAATATAAACGTCTTGCCAAAGCCATTCTTCGATGCAGTGAGCATTTCGTACCGTTGTGCGTTTTTAGCGAAAGAATCAATGAACATTTAGTCGATGGAATATGCGGGACTTCGGACTGTCGAATAAGCTGAAGTTTGCAATTTATTTTCATGATTTTGAAGTAATAAATTTGACTACACCAGAAGTCGTCCACAGAGGTGTGCCCTTGCAAGCCCCCTCCTGTTTCCCGACTGCCCTACTGCCTTCCGGAGTTGAGCCTACCATATGCCCCAAAATGCTATGCCTCAATTTATGCAATGCGTCAATTAAGAAATTGCTAGTAAATGTTTTAGAGTTTTAACGAACTAGCCGCAGGTAACGATTTCTGTAGCAACGTCACGAGAATATCTGAGTCTTAGAAGAATCAGAGACACCGCCAATTTGCTATCTGCTGGCAAACTCAAGGTCTTGCTTCCAAAATTTTCAGATCTGCTGATTGTTAAACGATGCGATTCTGCTTAGCATTTAGAGCTAAAAGATGTAAAAGCTTGACTAGAGCTTCATCAAAAGGAACTAAACCATTTCCAAAACGTACCCCTTTACGGTCTGACCCGAACGATATTAAGATTTGAGGAACTCTTTAGGAGAACATATCAAGACCTTTTCAATGAAGGATATATTCGAAAGCAAGTTTTAAATGAAATTGAATTTGACTGGGATTTGTCGGTCCTTGTGTAACCCTCCAATAAGGCTTCCTTGCCGATGTGTAAGAAGCCCTGTAACAGATTCCTTTATTCCAGACACCTCTCGACTAAAGCTGTGCCTAATTTGACAGCATATGAAATCGGAAACTTATCAATTGTTAAAACATGTTATCAAGTGGCAACACGAGGGTAATTGTAAAAAAAACACGATTTCCGAAGTGTGTACGAGGTGTAGAGGCTTGACCTTTCAATGAAATTACCTCGATTTGCCTTCAACGCTCTTACACACAAGCGAGGTTCTCTTTCGCCGCGTTGTTGTAGGAATGGAAAATTGTTCGCCGGGTTGCGATAACATGATATGCTGCAACAGAAAACCGCTCGATAAACCTCAGTAGCGACCCGGTTTTCTCTTTGTTCACAGCAAAGCCTTATCAAAATGCTTGAAACGAAATGTCACTGCTATTTTATGCGTTTTGCTCAATCGAATCTAGCTCGCACTTGAATGCCTACAATAGACCTAGCTGTTGAGAGGCTTCTGAACCAAGACCCTGGGCTTCACTCAATATTGCCGAAGCATATGTGCGGAAGTTATTGGGTTTGGGACTGTCTTCGCGGATTCGTAGTAGTGTCTACCGTCAGTTATCCCTGTACGATGCGTATTTGGTGTGTACATTTGTATCTATCGCCGTTATATATTGCTTCTATTATCAGATAGTCGTTGTAACGAAAGCCCTATTTCAGCCTCTTCTTAAAATAGTTGTGACTTTTGCGAGCTCTGTCAAGCTCATTAAAACATAGGTTTTGGTGCAAATATACCACAGAGGTATGGTTCTGGTTGGGTTTAAGTTTTATGGAGGTGATGTAAGTTTTAATTTGCCAGTCACGGGAGTTGATGGTATGCAGAGTTAGGCCGGAAGGAAAGGGAGTGCCGCCAAGATGCGGCTGACGTTTGGTGTGAAGCGAACCTAGTGCACGACGTCACAACTCACTGGCTTGGCTTGCGAGGCGGCTGTGCAGGAGTGGCCGAACTGGTTGTGCGTAAATCCTGACGAATGTAGGTGGCACAACTGATTATCTCTGCCCATCCATTAATCTAGGACACCGTATGTGGTTATTGATAAGACCACGACTTGCGTACTGTAGTTTATCAGTTAGCAACAGAGAAGAGTGTAGGAAGCGATACAGATCGTTTTACTTGGGGTGAAGCGAACTTTAAGCCCGTAGCCGATATCTACTGGGGTCTCGCAAGGGCTTGGCCTCCTGTTAGTTGCGGCACAACCTTGCCCCATCGGTGAAGTTCCTGTAGATCATTCTGTTCAACTGTATCCAAATCGCCAATTTGTGATTTACGAAATTAATGTTCATTTGAGATAATCGACGTGTTTATGAATAAAGGCGGCATTTAAGTACTATCTCGATATCTCGTTGCCTTAGCACAAGAGCCAATAATTATATGATGAACTAAAATATATAATGACATTCTTTTCATATGTCCCCTTTGACTTTAGTAACAGCAAATGGCGATGTGATGAATTGCAGCCAGTTTCATTTATCTTAATACAACTTGGTTTTCTGGTACTTTAACCACAACTGTAAAAGAATCATAAAAAAATAAAAGCATATTTGTCTTACCAGTAATCCCCTCGGTATATACCAAATACTTTTGAATAGGTTTTTATATATTTAAATATCTGGACCATATTGCTTTTAGAATTGGCTTACTTAGAGTGCTTTGATTTTGAGTATGTAAGTGGAAACTAATATCACAAATCTTGTTTGTATTTTGATCAAGGAATACGAATAATATCATTCTACAAACTCAAAAATTATGATTGTTGATGATAAGACATGCGACGATAAAACAAAATAAGGTCTGATACTATTTGGCGTAATACATTTTAATATATTATAATGTAACAATGTACATGTTTTTCTTCGTAGTAATGTTATTTAATATCACATGTCATAATATAGTATCATATGACATGATATAGAAAAATGGATTTATAAACATTATTGAATAATATACTGTCGTAACTTGACGTCACTGTATTTATTGTAAACATGCCTAAATGTTGTCAACACTTAAAAGGACTTAGAACTTCATATTTAGTAGGTGGCAATACTGCGTTTTGCTTTTTCAAAGGTTGTTGAGCCAGGATTCTCGTTATGCTTTGATGAACAAATCAGTAATTTTTCCAGACTTGTAATAGTCATCATCAAATTCCTGACGAGGATCAGGAAGAATAAGTCTTGTCGTATAAACCAGCTCAAACCTTGAACTACTGCATTCAAAGTTTTTGGTTCTAAAACGTACAGCTAATTCCTTGGCATAAAAGTCACTTTACTTGCTAAAGTAGAAAGACTCGTCGTTAACTTCAAATAGATGTTGGATGCATAGCATTTTTCAACGAGGGCCATAGTTGTAGAATGGGCATGATATGTTTGCGTGTGGAACACCCGGAGTATTGTCGATTGTCGATTGCCATTTGATTGTTAATACCTCTTGACGTGTGCATACCGCATTTGACCTAGACCAACCGTTATGTGGTTATTCTGAGTTTTTTCTTTAATTTTCTTCATGCTGTCACATCCGCCGCGAATGTCAAACCCTGACACAAATATCAAGAATGTGCAACACTCACCAAAACTGTTGTAACACCGATACCAACTTTTCAAACGACAAAAAGGCTCCTTTCTACATATTGTGTTGAACTTTTTTTAGGATTGAAATATATTCCGTGGTTCTGAGAACTTGGACGTCTAAGGGATTTCAAAAAATTAGTTAAGGATGAGGCCATTTTTAGTGAGATGTTTCTTTATGTTGCTTTTTTAAATTGAAACATTGGAAGTTATTTGGTGGTTACAGCCAACCCAGTGATTAAAACAAAGTTGGACATTAATCAAATAAAGTTGCACCAATGTTTTGTAGAAAGAAAAACTAGAATGCAATGAAAGAAAAATTTTTCCTTACATGTTTCTCCATAGGCGATAACAAATTTATTCCCAACTTTTTAGGTTGGCATGCTGAAAGATGTTTATCTGTTCACACACCGCGCAGTTCCACGTAGACACAAACGGAGTACCACGTTCAGAAATTATGTTCTTTCTACTGACAAAAGGGTATGTATTAAAGACTTAACAATTAGTGTAGCTGTGTGCTGTATTTTGTCAATATCATCAACTGCAATTCCAATCTGGTATTGAAAGAAGTCAACGCATAGCGTCCTATGCGAAAGGCGCGTCTCTTGTTTGGTGGGACATGGTTCGCAAATATGGCTCTCTTGTGACCTCAAACACCCTCCTGAGTACGCTCGTTTTTGATATCCTGAAAATTTCAGGTCATTCTCTACGAGTAAGGTCATGAGGTAACACTTCTAGTTAAAATGCAAGGAGGCCAATTATTTTGAAGTCTGCAACCGTAAACATGGGATCATGAATTTTACGTCAATACAGATGGCGGTACTTTTGCTGTTTACAGGAAAAACATCCCCGAATGCAAACAGCTCTGTCTCCGTATTAAATGTTTTGATCGATGTTATTTACAAAGTAGAGCTTTGTTTGGAGAGAACATTTTGTCTCCCTATTCAATGTTAATAATTTTCGATTAGATAGTTGCCACTTTGACCGTGAATCGGCGGGACAGGATCAAGCCTAAAGACGGAAGGATGGATGAAAACAGCGGAAAAAATGTTTTATTTTTCTCCAAAATTTCTGGCCTTGTTTGCAAAGCAAGAAAATTCCACGCAATTCAAAGTTGATGCGGGAAACAAAATAACAATATGTTGTCCACAAATCGACCTATGTGGCGTTGCCTCCATGGAAGATGGTCCAATGGTATCCATTGCATAGTATTGAATCATGTGCTTAGAATAAAATCGGTGAAATTGCGCAAGAAACTGCGTAGTTAACTGCTCTTTTTGTGAAGCAATCTGCACCCATTGATGTTTAATTTACCGGGTCTCTCAAACAAGTCCTGATGGGGCCAATCGGATGTTGGTTGGAACGAATGCATTTCTAGTTATTGTGATGATGATGATGATCATAATGTTTTTGGCGATTGGCAATGGCTTTCATTGGCTTCAATTACGAAGCATTAAAGTTTTCACAGTGAAGTTGAAGCAGATGCCAGGAGCGACGAGTAAGATGGTCGTCGTTAATCAACTGCTCATTTTAAAGGCGTCTAGTGGATGGGGCGTTTAGCGAAGGGCGTCTCTTGCGAACTGTTGCAAAGCCGCGTATCTGTTGATGCATTGCTTACATAATTGTCCCATATTAGCTGAGCATACCAAAGGATGCGCGAGTGACTGCCTTCGTAAGAAGGTATTAGGGCCGCTCAGCACTCTGACAGTTCAAAATTAAGCAAACTTTGCATTAGGAAACTCGTCGGTAAACAATTTCTAGCCGGTCCTCTTTCTACTAAAGTGAAATTATCATTTCTGCCCGTCGCGGGCAATAAGCTGATCTTTATAGGAATGAGCTACACCACAAGAAGCAAAGAGTAACAGCGATGGAAACTGTTTTGTGTCGGTTGAAACAGTTGCGAAAATCTCTGTAGCCTGTTGTTATTTTCACCGCAAATACATCCTTTTGTTTTTAGTCACGCAACCCAACTTGGAAAATGGCCTAACCTGAAATAGATTTGCCAACAGATAGAATATTGCAACCATGCTTTAACATCAAGTGTTCGAACACGATGTGTTAGAATACCTGGAAGTCGAATTAGAGAATTAAATGTCCTAATGGATACAGGAGCTTTCTATGAATCATCTACTGCTTGGACAATCAATTTCGTCAATTAGTACTTCGATTGCAATCCTCGCATAACGTTCTTCTTGTGCAGGGGCCGAGAGAATCTACGACGAGGCATTGTTATTCAAAACGAACCATAGCAATCCCTATGTATCCCGTTAGGCTTTCCGCTGTCCATTTCTATGTCCAGTCCTAGGTTTACCCCATTCTGTCATATGGGACGCCTCGAAAAGTCAATATACATCGGATTTTATCTCAAGGTTATCAGCCATTGCAAACTCAATCTGGGGCAGCTATAGAGTCGATGTCTGTAATTGCCGTTTTAAAATCTAGTCATGATATTGGCTAGACTGATAAAACATAATGTCCCCTAATTTCGCGTGTTCGTTTCTGTTCTGTTGCAGGTTGATTTAGTGGTTCAGCAAGTAATCAAGAAGAGAGTCAAGCGCAATGCAGATGCCATGCATTTCACAGACACACATTGGAAAAGTCAGTGGTACTTGGTACGTTGGTGGTTATAAGCTAATTGCATTTCGGCCGCAGTAGGTAGTGTCAAGTGATCAAAACAGTCCAGTTTTATGGTGTTTACACGACGCTATATGCAATCCAAGCTTGTCCCCTTGTAAGATTCAAAGGAAAAGATTATCTTCGGATATCAACCACCCCATTCATACGTTGAAAATTAGTACAGATAGAATCTCCCTACTGCCAACCTTTTCTTGCCTAGAAACAGAGTCAATTTACAAAGAGCCCGTTGTCCTTTGTAACGGTTTTGTTGCAAAACGGATAGAAAGACACATTGAAGAAGCAGGAAACAAGCTTAAACTTGTAGTTATCAATGAACTTATCAAAGTTATCAAATTGCTTTTGATCAATATCATTAGTAACAAAACTCGTGAGCCTTTCTCCATTCAATGAAGGCTCTGTAAATGGCGTGAATCCGCTTAGAACACGGATTACTCTGGTGCTGAGTGAAAACTGTTAGTTGCCATGAGACCATATTTCTTTTCCTCTGTAAGAGAAGGCAATGGTATATACACAACAAACGACAGATTTGAGTGGACTCAACGAGCTAGCTATCATCAAAAACAATTTCAACCCATGCATAATTATCGATGTTCAAAAGCCTAGGTCTTGTTTTATCAGTACGCTTACTCCTTTCACCGTGAACTTTCAGTATCTAGCGTTTCTAGAAAGTGGCACATTTGTGCTTCTAGCTTGTCGTCATAAAATCTCGTGAAATGGAACTTGTTCCTTGTTATGTCATGGAAAATGCTGACCGGAGCAGAAGCACGTTGAAGTACAACAAGTCTAGTCAATATGTCTAGTCTACTGAGTTGCAGGGGTGAATAACGTTTACCGACCCTTTGTCCGTTTGTTTGGAATTATACGAAAAAGAACCTTATGATGCAGAAGCAAGGTCGTTTTCCTTCACAACTTATCCGTCCATAGTTTATTTAGCCCTGCTAGTTTCTTCGATCGCTATCTGCGTGTTTTTCCTGTTTTTGCCAACCTTTGGAAGCAGAAAATCAGTGGATGATTTTACTTGACACAGAACACATCCCTTAAGCTGACCATAATCTTCCATAAATCCCGATTTGATCTTCATTGTCATAGATCATCATATTGATTTTTAAACGGGATGGCCTGAGATTTCCGCTCTGCCTTCCATTGATCTTGCTCTTTGACACATGTGAGCATAACGGATCGATAATTTATCGTTGTTCAGTTTTAGCTCGTGTTTGCCTTTCTGGTGTGATTGTGAGAACCAAAACCTTGAATCACGCTGCCTTATCTGCTGGCCTGCAAGCCAGACTTGCCAAGGGTCTCAACAACAACAAAATTCAATACTTTTCTTATATTTTCATTGTCATTAATTTTCGAAGACATACACTAGCTACTGAAATCCGTATTGTCTCCCCCGTGAAGTCCAATGTTTCGGGCTCCTCAGCTCGAAATTCGATTTGCACTCATTACCAAGCAAACATTTTTGCAGTACAACCGCGACCCAGGCACACCCGGACATGACATGAACATACTGCCAGTTTGGAAAAAAGGAATCACGGGGAAGAATGTCGTCATCACTATTTTGGATGACGGTATGTCCTTTGTTATCGTCTTCGATATATTTGTAGGCCATTAGCCCAACCCTCATTATGCAAGATTGTTATTCTTGTTGCAAAGATACTTTGCAAGGAAGATTATCTGTGAAGCACCGACAAGTTTCAACGACGTTCATGGTAAAATTGAATGAAGACTTTCACCTAGAAAGAAGAAATTTGAAGCTAATTACTCATTCTTTGTCTACGCCAAAGCAAGCGTAAAGTCATGGTGGATGTCAAACTTCAAGTTAAATCACGTTTAGATGTTCTTAGATGAGCAACTCGCAAAAAATTGCCAATTTCTCGGAGATAACGCGGGTCACACCAGAAACACGCGGTTTGTCATCTCTCGAAGATACCGCGGGTCACACTAGAAACACGCGGTATACGCTTAAAGTTTGTAATGGTTTCCCGTTATCTTGTAGGAATCGAGTATGATCACAAAGAGCTGGTGAACAATTATGTAAGCCGATGTTGTTGACCCCTTTTGTTAAACAAGGCGTAGCCAATGCTTGTGTAAAAAGATATTCTCCAAGCTACTAACACCGAATTGACTTTAGTATTGGCTTCCACAGGAAAAATTGTCGTTGATTTGTGCCCTTGTCAGATAGTGAACCAATTTTGACATTCTTGTTTTTTATCTCACGTTTTTTCCTTGGGTATTTTAGGATAAGAAGGCCAGTTATGATTATAATGACAATGACGATGACCCAAGACCTCGTGAAACCTTTGAAAAGAGTCCGTAAGTACCAAAATCAGACAAATCTACTTGTCACCAATGGTCTGCAAGTGAGTGATGTCATTTGAGTCATTCGGTGCAATTTATGACCTTTGTATGAATAAATGTCAAAATCAAGTGTGGATTTGGAACAAGTAGCTTTTTTTGTTGCTTATCGGGTGTGTTACGTTTATAGTAGAGAAACGTTCTATAGAGAACATGTTTATTCTTCGCAGAATTCTTCTTACGAATGTAGAAACGTAGGTATTTCAAACCATTTCAATTCAGTCGTTTCTTCAAAGGTTTTTGTCAGTGCACAAACGTAATGTTGTGGTGTTAGGAGTCTGTTGAGTATTCTGTTTTCCACAAACAATCTAAGTGTTAATTCTGTAATGGATTACAGGATGACCTTCAAACCAGTACTGAACATCATCACATTTGTCACATTGTAAAATGAATAGCTACGTGACACGCCCAGAGCCAGTGTGAAATTGTGAACGATAACTCAACTTGTCAATATTAAGAAACAGCTCGTTTTGGCTTCAGTCTTATCACTAAATGATAATTCATATGGATTTTATTTGGTGCCAGACTTTGGTTGTCTTTATAGGATTGATTTTTGCATCCGTAAAAGAGAAGTTCATAATTTAGAAAATATCCTTCCTCGCCAGCATTACAAGCCAAAGATGAAGTGATCCATGGGAACAAAATTCTAAAATTATTCTTCTTATTAGGTTTATTGATCTTAGGGGGAAATTAATTCAACTATTTTCTTTACACAGAACAGTTGGAAATGGTCACGGAACCAGATGTGCAGGGCAAATAGCTGCAGCCCCAAACAATTCCTTTTGCGTCGTGGGTGTAGCTTATGGTTCAAAAATTGGAGGTATGTCCCCCTTTTTTGGATTTGTCACGTGTTCTTCTGAAGTTCTTTTAGAGGACGTAGATCGTCATTTCATGGACATAGGCATGGACACTCATTGAAGAAAACTCGATTGGAAGCATTGTATGGGGGATGAAGAGTGCCAAATAATCACAGCAAAATTACCCCCACGAAGAGTGCCAAATAATCAGAACAAAATTACCCCCACGAAGAGTGCCAAATAATCAGAACAAAATTACCCCCACGAAGAGTGCCAAATAATCAGAACAAAATTACCCCCACGAAGAGTGCCAAATAATCAGAACAAAATTACCCCCACGAAGAGTGCCAAATAATCAGAACAAAATTACCCCCACGAAGAGTGCCAAATAATCAGAACAAAATTACCCCCACGATTATGTTTTCAGTTGCACTTTAAAATTTTTTACATGTCGTGTCTCTTCTTAAAACCAAGCTCAAAGGTCTAAGATTTGATATCTTGACTAGAGTGGTACAGGCTAGTATGAAATTCGCACAGAATGATATTTAAAAACAAATGCAATCTAAGAGAAGTATTAGAAAAAATTCAAAGCGTCCCTTTTCACGATGTTTTCTTCAAATGGTGTGACATGGAAATTTTTATGAATGATTCGATATTGCTGCTTTTCTTAACATTATCTGGTTCTAATTACACTGTTATATGAAAAGGAAAGCAATCCAAGATGTTTTTAAATTAGTGTTAGAAGATTTTAAAGATCAAGGAAGGTTACTGTTGTTAATTCTGCGTTCATGCTACTTGGATCAAAGGGTTTAGTTCTTATGCTGTACACTTCAAAACCCACTTTTGACAAAATTAAGTATTATTTGTGTAAATTATAACTTTTGGTTTGGTTAAGACCTCAAGAAATATTTCATTTATGAAAAGGCATCAGGATGTTGGACGGCGAAGTGACTGACGCGGTGGAGGCGCAGTCGTTGTCGCACCGGAGGGACTACGTTGATGTGTACAGCTCGAGCTGGGGACCGGACGACGACGGAAAGACCGTGGACGGACCTGGAAATTTGACGACGCAGGCCCTTCTCGATGGGATCCGCTTTGTACGTACCGGCTTCGATTTAGCATTAGGCCACTTGTAGGTTCACTTGACAACGGCTTACCATAAAATTGCGGAAGTATTTTGGAGTAGGGCGTGGATGGTATTTTCAACTTGAATTTATTGAGCATATTAAATGGTTTGTTGAAGCAAGACTTGTACAACCTCTTTTGGTAATGGTTTTACCTAGGTGGTAACGAAGTTTTATTTCAGTTGATTGAAAACATAACTGACTCCCGTTTACTTCTTAAACAAGGACAGGTCAAAGAAATGGTTTTAT
This sequence comes from Nemopilema nomurai, assembly GCA_003864495.1. NCBI lineage: Eukaryota > Metazoa > Cnidaria > Scyphozoa > Rhizostomeae > Rhizostomatidae > Nemopilema > Nemopilema nomurai. The sequence goes on along the minus strand of ML133471.1, from coordinate 4,285,952 downwards.
TACGTCGTGCACAATTAGTTACTGTCATTTCACTGTCCAGTTCTGTAATCTTTTCGAAGTTTCCTGCAAGTGAGAAACAGTAACTAAATCTATCTTTCTTTGAAGGGAAGGAATGGTAAGGGGAGCATATTCATATGGGCCTCTGGGAACGGAGGGCCAAATGACGATTGCAACTGCGATGGCTACACCAACAGTATCTACACTGTGTCTGCTGGAGCAGCAACAATATATGGTTCGCGGCCATGGTATCTGGAAGAGTGCGCTTCAACCCTGATTTCCTCATACGGTGGAGGCGACAATATCCACAAGAGAATTGCAAGTATCATTATTCCTTCATTATGAAACATTTTGGAATCATTCGGGGATAGATCCAATTTGTATGTGCCCCCCTTGAGTACCTACTTTCATCAAACACCTTCTTTCTTAAGCATTCTCCTTTAGACGCCTCCATCTTTTGAAGGCAACCTATCCGAATTTCGCAATGTGCCTGTGCCCCCCTTGAGTACCTACTTTTATCAAACACCTTCTTTCTTGAAGTATTCTCCTTTAGACGCCTCCATCTTTTGAAGGCAACCTATCCGAATTTCGCAATGTTGAATAACTGCCAGCTGTTTTTACTCTTCCACATTAATACATTAACACATCAACTTTTGCCAGCTTTCTATTGCCTCACGATGACTTACGCACTTATAACCCAAAAATCTGGCCTCGAATGTGCCAATGCATTATGACCAACTCTTTCTATACAGATAACCTCAGATCTGATCGGGGGATGTACCACTCGGCACACAGGGACTTCGGTGGCAGCACCATTCGTTGCCGGATTTGTCGCTCTGGCTCTTGAAGCAAAGTAAGGTTCCTAAACATGTTCGGCCTTTTGTTTAGTTTTGGAACACCCTATCCTTTTCTCTAGATTTCGTATTTTCACTGTACCTCTCTTTCATTACAAAAGCCTGAAGAATTTACCATGTTCCTTCGCAGCGGCAACCTTACGTGGCGAGATGTACAACACGTTCTTGTTAACAGTGCCAACATCCGCAACTTGGACCAGCAGAACGTGCAGAGGAACGGCGTAAACAGGGAGTTCAGTCCTATATTCGGTTTCGGCCTGTTAGACGGAGGAGCTTTAGTTGAACTTGCTGCCAAGTGGCCCACCGTGCCGGAGCAACACGTCTGCAAGACTTCAATCGCTAGGCCGGCGCTGTAAGTTATCTTATTCTGCTTGAGCTCGTGCATATAACCATTCTCTAAAGCATTCTACTTGATCATTTTCACTGGTTACAGGATTATAGTTACAGGTTCCAGGCTCGTGAATTGGAGTATCTCTGTGTCTTTGCACCATTTTTTACTGTCACATCTATGTTTGATTAGCACGTAACGATGACTAGACTCACTTACTTTTGAAGGAATTAGGTACAGCGTTTTGCAGGGGCAATGATCACTGGTATACTCGTAAAGAAATAACTCCAGGCAGCTATGAACCATTACTGCGCATTATAACATGTTATTTTACATATTACATATTATTTATGCATAATATTATATCATGTTACAGTCCTATATCATGATACTTTGATTTCAGAATTATAAATAGTCACGAAAGACTGATTGTTGACATTGACACCAAGTCGTGCAAAGGGACCAAGAACGTCGTTCGCTACCTGGAACACACGCACCTCATTGTCAACATCGTGCATGCGAACCGTGGAGCCCTCTCTCTCTATCTGGTTTCGCCGATGGGAACTCGAAGCAGGGTCTTGAGCCGGCGCCGACTGGACCACAAAACAGGCAGCTTCAAGAAATGGGCCTTCCTGTCTGTCCACTTTTGGGGAGAAAATCCGTACGGAAAGTGGAAGTTGGAGATAGATAGTAAGTCGACTTTTCATCTGGTTAATCAAAGATTTCTCGATCATACTTTGTTTCTTGGCTCTTCAGTATTTTGGTAGTCGCCCTGCAAATGCGTTTTATAAGATGACAAAGCATTCAGTAGATGCTTTGATCAACTGGAAATTCTCTCATTTCTGTTGGTCGCTTTTAAAGAAAAAACTGGCTTGCTAGGATGCAGCATCAGTCATGTGACTTAGAGATGTTAAAGAGCCTTTAGCATCATTGATATTAGGTTCTCCAGTAATTTATAAATGCTACTTCTCCAACGCTGAATCACAGGCGCAGAAGGCAAAGGTCTTCTCGAAGAATGGCAGCTGGTAATGTACGGAACGGAATTTCCACCCGGCGTTAAGTACCCGGCTAACGACGAGCAGCCGCTTGTACCGGGCCAGAAAGATGTCCGCTGCCACTCACAGTGCCTTGAAGGGTGCACCGGACCCGAGCCATACCAGTGTATCAGCTGCAAGAACTACATGTTAGTTGATGGAAACAAGGTAAGTGAATTGGGACCATGCTAATACTTTATACCTTACTTTTATGTATATATAATATATATTCAATCCAATACCAGTCGAGGCCTGATGTGCCTGAAATAGCATTAAGTTAGAGTGTATCGCCTACAAAAGTAACATTTGATTTTATGTGGCTAAAGTGACTTCTTTTTATGGGGAAACGCACGGTGACCCTTAACTGTGATGAGCACGGACGCCATTTAGCCTGACTAGAGCCCCTACGCCAAGTGTTAGCATCACGTGTACAAATTTTTGTATATCGATCACACGAGCAAGAGCCCTTGATCCTTGTTAACTTTCACACGTGAACAATAGTTCTAGCCAAATATAACCGTCACGTAGGCATGAGTCGAAAACCTAGTATTATCGTCACACGAGCAAGATTCTAAACAGCGTATTGCCTTTGCATTGGCAAAGTTCGAGTCTAAGTTCGAAAATTTTCGTGTTGTGTAGTCCAATAGAAAATTAAAAGTGTAACACAGACTGTTGTTTTTTGTTTTTGTCGTTGACATACGGTGACAAAGGAATCTATCGAAGTTTTAACGATAACTGAATGATATGGATAACAAAACTGAACTCAGGAGTGAAACGTCCTTCGTTTCCATTGTCTCATTTGGTTCCAAAAATTCGCCCGTGTGCCAATGCAGTCAATAGGTAGAGCAAGATCAAAAGTTTCTAGTGAATTTGAGGTGTACAGTTAGTAGCAATGTAACACAGTCGAGGATTCCCGCTATCCATAAATTAAATGCCAATAGGCAACCCCTTTGGCCATACCTGGCATAATAATTCAGAAACTAAAGGCAGAAAAACATTTAAACTTGGATGACGGCATGTAAAGGATTGTGATTTGAATACAAGATAACAACAAGTCATAAAGTGAAAGCTCTCATATCATTATCATAAAGAAACAATAATGGGTAACCAATTAAGAGGTCTAAAATGGTTTAATCAAGTGGCACCAACCGTTTGGTTTTGGCACCAAACGACACAGAAAACTTACGCTCTTAAGGATTTCTAACTTCTTTGAAGAATTTGATTGAAGTTTTAAATCGCAAAGATACTTGTAAGGATACAAAATACCCGAATAAAAATAGGTGTGTTGACGCTGATAGAGAATCTATATCAATTGATTGCAAGAATATATTCAAGTCTAACTGAAAGCAAGTCTGATTCGAGAAAAATCCAAGACGGTAACGTTCACTTTAACGAATAAGGATGAAGAAATTGCAATAGCTTTTCAAGACACAAGCGATATGCCATTCAAATTTGCTCCTTGTGGATTTATTTTTGAGGCAGGAGCTGAAACTGAGCATACCACCTTGTTGAGTAACAGATTTTCAAATGATGTGTGGTATCGAGAGTTAACGTTCATGTGCTATCAAAGGATAATTAGAACTGAAGATTACACGCTAGTTAGCTTCACTAGTATAAGAAGTTCAGCTTGACTGGACCCACTACCGTTGTAATTTTCGCCCAAGAGCTTCGAAAGTTGTCCCGCAGCAGTGTGATGGATCTTCCTATATCTTTGTGTTTCTTTTCTTCTACTGAAGATTTGATGCTCATTATGTGGCTCCCTGCCTCTTTTCGATATCGTCCATGATATTTGCAGAGATCAATTCAACTGCAAAGGAAAAATAGAATTGAGTACCAAACTAGAATTGCAAACGTCGGCCGCATTAGCTAATGAATGTAATATAGATGACTCAAACTAAGATTTTCTCGAGCGGTGGTATAAGTGTAGTCTGCCCTTTGATAAACAGTTAAGTGATTATTGACTCGATCGATGCTTCAGTCTGCCCATTCCTGACGAACATAACAAGTTGGTTGTTTTATTCTAACCGGTGGAATGTCAAAGCAGTGTGCCTCGGAGAGAGTTTGGACTATATACACACATCCCTTTTGCTTAAGTGTATTGGAATAAGTAGGGTAACCTCGCTAAAGTATTGACAGTAGAAGTTTCGCCAACCTCAACATACACAATGGCTCATTTGTTGCTTTTTCCACGAGTTGCATGTTTACAATCTCGTTGTTCTTTCTAGCTTACTATCTGATACGTTAAATTGCGTTTCCTTCTACTTTTATATGCAAAGTCCAAACTCATTTTCTCCTCACAAGTTAGGCCCACAATGTGGCCTAACTTGTTGACAATCTGTCACCCAGTTCTTTCTCTTTGCTATGGACTAAGAAAAACCCCGATATTTCAGGTTTCAGTATACGCCAAATGTGGTTTGTTTCCAACACTAGGGCTAATTACTAAACCATTCCTTTTTTCCTTCATGCTTCAAAATTCTTCAGCTAGAGATTTCCAGATGTTTAAGACGTAACAAAGATATAAGGCCTAGTATAAAGACTCAATTTTGGCAAAAGCTAAACTTAAGCAGTTAGAAGCATTCATTGACAGTGACCTTTTGTGCTTTGTATATACCACAGTGGTGCTACACAAGGTTGTTTATGAGTCCTTTATTGTTCCCTACGTAATCACTACCAACTCCGTATTTCTTCTCTTGTTACTGCAGCAAGCCCTGAGTCTCACCTGATGATTTCATTATCCAGTTGCTTTATATTCTTTATGCTCATAAATGTTGCTTGTTGATAATGTGGCTAATTGATAATGTGGGGTTATTTGAAAACGTGACGAGGCCGTACTATAAAATACCTCTATGACTCCGATGGCTGGTTGAACATGCTTGAAATTACCTGGTGCACTATATTTCCAGCATGTTCTGTGAAGCATCGAATATCCTGCTAGTAAATGCACGGGTTTAAAAAGATTTCTTCATTGCAGATCAGTACAATATTCCGCTTGTAGTCATGCTGTATGTCAAGATGATTGACTGCATCCTTGTTCATCCATTACATTCTTTAACTTGTTAGTTTCTATTCAGTCACATTCCTGTCCACATGACCAAATTGACTACGTGTTGCTACCAGCGGTATTCGTTGATGCCTGCGTAGTGTTATCATTGTCAGAAAGCTATTTAGACCATACTTATTATGACGTCAGAAGCAGGTCCCACTCGCAGACTGAATTCAGCCTTCGTCTCCCTCACCACACACAATAAAGTGAGTCCACTTGACTGTCCTCAGTACTTCAGAATGAAGAACCGAATGCTTAAATCTGATCACTCTTATGAGGTCTATCAGGTCACTCCTGTTGTCACATGACCGTTGGGGTACTTAGCTGCAGTCATCTCTTTCCTCAACCTGCCTTTGCCAAACTAGTGCAGTCAACCTGTAAATATCGTTGAGCCAATTTACTTTAGACCATCTCTGCCTCTTCCTTCAACGGTCTTCATTCCTGCATTATGTTCTGTGCAGGTGTCCCTTGCCTGTGCATCACGTGTCCAAACCACTACATGTCAAGTTTCTTCCTAGCCATTTCATGCAGTGTTTCAAATTGCCCAACCTTTGCATTGATCTCTTGGAGACTAGAGATGCTCGTACGATGGCCCCGGAATGTGCCACCTAAGATCCGCCGACGACAGCGCATTTCAAATGAGTTAAGTCTGCCTTACACTCGTTAGTCGAAAGTCCAGTGCTTATATCCATGCAGCATTAACGACGTAATAAGTGCATGCATCAGTTTGATCTTGATTCTTGGTTGAGTTTGATCTTGATTCTTGATTGAGTTTGATCTTGATTCTTGATTGAGTTTGATCTTGATTGAGTATGATCTTGATTCTTGGTTGAGTTTGATCTTGATTCTTGATTGAATTTGATCTTGATTCTTGATTGGGTTTGATCTTGATTCTTGATTGAGTATGATCTTGATTCTTGGTTGAGTTTGATCTTGATTCTGGGTTAAGTTGATCGTGATTCTTTCTTGAGTTTGATCTTGATTCTTGGTTGAGTTTGATCTTGATTCTTGATTAGGTATGATTTTCTTCAGTTTCGATAGTTCTGATGCTGCGGTTGCCAGTCTTGTGGTGACTTCTCTCTGCGATGTCATATATCCATTCAAAGTAGATCCAAAGTATTTTGAGGACGTTTCTATAATCGCAGTGTTTTTTGATTGTTTTGAATCTAGTCCAAGTTCTCTAGCTTTTTGAATCCTGCTTCACAACTTTTTCTTCCACAATGTTTTTCAAGTTTGTGCATTCTAGATGCACAGAAACAAAGCGTCTATTACAGCGATCTATCCCAGCGATCTATTCCAGCGATCTATCCCAGCGATCTATCCCAGCGATCTATCCCAGCGATTAATCACCATAAACTAGTAACATCATCCTCATTGAAAAATTGTAAAAACATTATCTCGTGTTGCAAAACTTTACAACAGCAAAAGATAGCGAAACCATATTTTCTATAGAAAAGCCAATTATATGTAAACAGAAAGAGTTCGTCTTTTCTTTTCGGCTCTTTTAAAGAAAGAGGAAGGTGTGTAGTAGACGTTGATTGCTTCCAATCATATTATCGAGCCGCAACTGGGGAGAAGTGTCGAATGTTAAGAGGACTATATACTGAGAAGTGTCGAACGAAGAAGCACTTTAAGTATTCAAAAATTGTAGTTCGCTTTTTCTCGCTATTGTGAAATATTGTACAAATTCAGCAGACTTCACTTGAATGTGCTACAATTGCTAAAACATCTTATCAATCAACTTTCACCGCATTCAACCAAAATTCTACTTTAGAGAGAAGAGTTGGACACTGTAGAATATTTTCAAGTTTGCTTTAAATTGCAGTCAAGTCACCTACAACAGCCCGTTTCAGCCTTTTGTGCCGAGAATCTCTCTTGATTAAGGATACTACACCTTTCAACATCTTGATTAAGGATACTACCCCTACACCTTCCAACATGATAACACTTTTATTAACGAGCCACCTCCTTCAATATCCAATGCTATTGATGAAGTTTGTATGCTGATCAATTGCCTTTGTTGTAACGGATCCTTCAACCTCTCTTTGCATCAGACGTGCAAACAAGAGTTTATCATGTCTTCAAACTCTCCAAATTGATTATCTAGTAGTAGCAGAAAACTCCGTTCATTTTGCCAAGTTTCTACTTTTTTACGCATTGATTCATATAGTCCTAGTGTGAAAACAGTCTAGATTTCTTTAAGTAGTAGCAAGATTTCCATCTTCACGTAATTGAGTTTGGATCCTTCCAAGTTCGATTTGTTTATATTGCACTTTAGTTTTTTGGCAACAAGTACGTAACTTTACAACAAGCACTATTAGACCTGACTTGCTATGACTGTACCATCGGTTGGAGGATACTAGCATTGGTCTAGTTTCCAGTGGGTCATGCAGTGCCATGGATCTTCTTCTTGGTCTTGTGTCACGTGTGATCGCGGTCTTGCCACGATCGGATCATCAACCTAAAGCTTAATAGCCACTCATTCTTTTTCTGGAACAGTTCTATAATTAGAAACGCGCTTTCCTTCTCCATCAATAAGTCATCAACCTAATCACTGATTGAGCTGCATTTCCTGTAGCCATCCACGCAACCAATTTAGTATAGGAGACCCTCGAGTTTAATGACATATGAAGACAGATTAAAGCGGCCATAACGCGATCCATGCACTTGCAATTTTTACATTTTCTCTCCTTTTGACCTTTTTAACTTTTCTTTTTGCTTTTTCTTTTCGATTTTTCATTTCCATTTTGCTTTTTCTTTATGTTTTTCCGTTCTTTCCTTTTTTGCCTTTAGCTTTTTCTTTTCATTTTGTTTGCTCTTTTTACTTTTCGTTTTGCTTTTTTCACTTTCTTTGTTATGTTCCTCTTAGCTTTTCACCTTTTCTTTTCACATTTCCTCTTCGCTTTTTATTTTTCTCTTTGTTATTCTTTCTGCCTTACTTTGAAAACTGTCAATCTCCATTCGTCTTTCATCTTCTTCTTCACTAGGTAAATACACTCGAAACACTTTTCTTCATCCATTATAGCAAACTTCTCTCGTTGCCGTTTGCTTATTTGTCAACCGTCTCTATTAATTTAAATTCTATTTTCTTCTTTGCTTTATCGTTGAACACGACAAACAGATTGGCAAATTTACTTTTTGTTCCCTTTACTTTGAAAAGTGAACCCCAATTTCTATCCTCTTCTTTTTTCTTCATAGTTATCTTTCCCAACCAGAATCGGACTGGATTGAGGTCTACCCTTTCTTTAGCCATTTGAACCAAATATTTTCTTTTTCAAACGGCTTTATTTGCCTTCACCCATTGCTAGTTTTATCAGTAAAGAATCAAAATTCGATTATACTCTGTCCTTTTCTAGTCATTTGCCAAACCCTCCATCACATTGTATAATTTACTTCGATGCAAATCTTTAAACAAGCAACTACGTTCCCCTATTCTTCTTTTTAAAAAAACTCAAGGTGCCTCTCGACTCTTTTCAATGTCCTATCTATGTGTCAACAACGATCACTGGAAAATATACATTCAGTTATATTCGTCAACGTGATGTTCCTTTCCTCTTTTCCTTTGTTACTCTGCTCTTTTTGTGGGTATGTCTCGTATTCGTCTCTTCAACACGTTTTTAATGACTTCTGTTTGTAATTTTTCCGTTCTTTTTTTTGCATCGGTTGTCCTCATTTATGTTCAAAAACCTGAATCGGTTAACTCTGCGTTCTTTTCACTTGACACCCAAAAACTAACAGTCTGCCTAGAGCTCACACATGGCTTTGTTAAGATCTGAGAACTACCGAGACAAGAACAAGGCAAGAACCTTACCGATTAAGACCAGGCCTCTACCTTAAGCGGAAATCACATGCATTGTTCATAATTTCTTCAATCGCCAGTTGCGGATCGAGGAACACCAGACGGTTGTAAAAAAGCGCGCAGTTCGTTTTTCACTCATCTAAAAGAAGCGTCTATTTGTCTACATAGGATGGCATTTTGCATACAAATGTAGACAGACCTCAAACTCTACTGAATTCGTTTGCTCTCTTTGACTTTTCTGAAAGGTGTTAAGCGGGCACTGATTGGTCATTAGACAGCCAATCATATCCCCTTCTCTTAACCATATAAGGTATAACGACGGTGAAGGAACTCATGATGCCACTTTTAGGCTATGTTGCTAACATATAGGCATGCTAAGGGACAAGAGGCCAGTAATAAATCTGATGAACAAGCCATAAGGAAGCAATTGCCTAAATGGAGTATTTTGCGTGCGACATTCTGCATCGTGAAATTTTATAAAATACTCACTTCACACCAACATACAATTGTTCTAATGCCCTTTTCTTGTCCTCCCAGACCCAAGGCAATTTCCATTCGACATTGCCACTTGTGTTGTACCCAGGCTCATTCTTTCTAGAAAATGAATTTAGAAGAACTACAAGATTGAATCAACATTGGCTCTTTTCTCCAAAGCGTTTACCAAATACTTAGCAAAATTAAACGTTGTTTGGCACACAAGAAAGGTCATTTTCTTCTTTTCTTTGTTTCTTTCTGCCACCGCCAATCTTCTAATTAAAGTCACCATGTGGTTTCTGAACGCCCACAAATGCGACAGAAACATGTTTCCACTTAACCAATGGATGCCACAATCTGTAGATTCTCTTATACCTCAATCCACATATAATGAACATGCTATATCTTCACAGAGCTTTCTAAATCTAAAGTTTCATATGAAAGTAGAAAGTTCAGCAAACGTTGGCAATAACCCGAAATGTGCAAAATGAATAGTCCATGTTATAGTTTCAAAACTGAAAGCGAGAAGAGGGTGCGCAGACCCATTGTCGCAAAGTCACTTCTCTTCTTCTGAGTCAGAAAATAAACTTCTCCAATCTGCATAAATTGAGACTGTGCGTTTTGGTAAATGTACACTCCAAAAAAGTAAAAAGATGCTATTGGGAGCCCAAATAATTGAAAATTGTTAACTCTTCAATGGTGATGGGACTCCAGCTAGTAATACACCTTATTCATTTGCCACGTGGCTTTTGACAAGTAATATTCTAATTCTTTTTAGCCAGGTTCAAGTTCTTTCCCCATTTTGCGTTCTTACAACATTTTCTGGCAAAAGGCACTTTTAGGCAGTGTTTTCCCTCATTTTTCGTGCTATCGATGCTTTATAATACGAGACGTTATTGAAAACTTTATAATTGCAGGAAAAATCGGAACTAGTTTTCGCATACTTAAAGTACTCCTCACTCCTCAGAGTATGCAAACGTCGGAAAATAGCCAAAAGCTGACAGAATAAATAGCAGATGCGGATCGAAAACACTAGAGGGTGAAAGCAGAGCGCGTGATTGGTTATAATTGACCAATCAGCGTTACTTAACACCTGACTTTAGAAGAGCCCAAGGGAAAAGGCGAACTCTGTCTGTCTACAAAGAATGGGATTTTCCATTGAAATATAACACACTTAAAAACCTAGGTGAAAGACGACATATCTTGCCCAAAATTGTCGTCACTGTATCTTTTGGCGCAATCTGGATTCTGAATCCAGATTTAGAGTCAGCTTTCGGTTATTTTCCGACGTTTGCATACTCTGAGGAGTGTCAGACGAAAAATTACTTCAAGTATGCAAAAACTAGTTCCGCTTTTCTTGCAATTGCGAAGTTTTGTACCAGAAAGCACTTGTTCACTCAAATCTTTATCTGAATATTCTTTACAAACAGTATTAAATCCATACTTAGTATAACTCAGTACATGATGCAGTCTGCATATCTCTTTATTGCTGTATCATATCAATGCTAAATGATCCAATAATAGTTCTATAAAACTCTAGGTGATCGTTGTGATCAATTTATCTGTATAAATCTTATCATTGGTAAAATAAAGTATTGAATATGTATGAAAATGTTTGGCGGTAGGATGATGAAATGAATCTTGTACTTGTACATTTGGTAAATCTTATGTCCCTTCCTTTAGTCGAAATGACAAACATGACTGAGACAGTACACTGTAATGCTTGCCCCAATTTTTAATGGCCCACCAATTTTTTATGTTCAAATAGCCGTTTATTTTGTGTGTTGGTAATTTACTATTCATGATATCTAGTCATCTCTACAAAGTTTGACAAGTCATCAGATTGGCAAATGCTTCAGTAAACCGTCCAAAATTAATCCTTAGTTTTACTATTCATTATGAAAGTTTTGCTTTAATGTACCGCTCAGAGTTCTTTTAACAGTTATGACCACGAATCATAAGCAGCCAGATGCATGTTGAAAATTGTCTTTTTGTTCCTAATTTTGGGTTCCTGTTTTTTGACAGATATCACTGATGAACACTTTCCAAAATGTGCCAAAATGTTTAGGTATTTGTTTAAGTGATTGCTTTTCTGATATTTTGTTCTATTTGTTTTGCAGACTTGCGTCTCGATATGCCCCGCAAAGTATTTCACAGACGAAATATCATTATTATGTTTACCTTGCCACAATGCATGCTGGTCCTGTGTCGGTTCTTCCAGTAGCCAGTGCAGATCGTGCCCCCCTGGAAAGCACCTGTACAAGAAACGATGCGTTGATCAATGTCCGTCAGGTATTGAAGCCATACAAATGTTGCTACGTTGTCGAGGGACAAGCTAATAAATAACTTCTAGGAATGGTGTCCATGTTATATAATCAAAAAGAGGTACCGTTCAAAGTGGTTTTCAACCGGCTGCTTTGAACATATACTTGTTTGGTAAAGCAATTAAAAGAAGTTCTTGGAATACTTTAGCTCACAAACAAGATTATGAAGGTTCGGATTGAAACCAGATAAATATTGAGGACCTAGGCATTTGATATTGTGGATAACAGCGACATTGGCAAGAGTGGCTCCATCTATAGAGAAGATGCCAATGTCTCACAGTTCAACTTCACTCTTCGCACCTAAACTGGCTGTTTATGGCCTCAAAGATTTTTCCTTATCCATAATTAAAAGCCAGGTTCTGCTCCACTGGTACCGTGGTTTTCCTTCCATTAATCGCATTATCCAGACGCAGATTATTTCAAGCCCGGAGCCTAAAGGTGCCTCAAAAACAAATAACAACATTTTTACGATGCTACCAGTGTTTAGGTTCCGTAATTTCCTAATATTTTGGGACAGTTGGCTTATGGTCTTCTTTACCTGCTCCAACGTCTCCGTAAAGAATTTATTAGTGACGAAGGTGGTCCAGTGGTGAATAAATCACAGAAGACTATTGCTTTGTTATCAATGGTTTTTATATTTTTAACTGCTTCGTCAAGTTTGCTTTTGTAGTCATTAAGATTTAATATTTAAAAAAGTTATAAAACTATTCCGGGTTATTTTCGATTTCCTTGATTTGGTTGAAGATTCTTCGTAGAAAAATGGCCGCCTTTTCTTCAGTAACTAGCACGTCATGGGCAGAGTTTTAACCGCAAGCTTTTCCTCGTTTGCAGATTATTTCAGTGTCGACCTTGAAGTTGGATTTGAGTGTAAGAAGTGTCATGGAAGCTGTCTCACATGCACTGGAACGGCTGAAAATTGTACGTCATGCAGGCACGAGGACTTTCTGAGCAACCACCACTGCTTTCCAAGGTGCAGCCACGGGTACTTCTTTGACGGCCTAAACTGCATAGCATGCCACGGGTCATGTCACACGTGTGATGGGAGTGGATATCGCAACTGTACATCGTGTCGATACAGAGGTCTCCATGGCAACAACGACTTCAAAACGATGTACCTATACAAAGGGAGTTGTCTTTTTACCTGCCCTCCCCATTACTATGGAGATGATTCCAAGGGCGTTTGCGAGCCTTGTGGTAAGAACTGTCTCAGGTGTCTTTCCGAGGGAGAGCAATGCGTCGCGTGTAAATGGGGATACTTTCTGCCAGCAATAAACAAGAAGGACTGCATCAAGCAATGCCCAAAAGGTAACTGGTTTCATTAGCATGCCAATAGAGAGTCTCTGAGTCCCTGAGTCTGTATTGTCTTTATCTGAACTTAATCTGAAGTAAACATTGTTGCTCATATTCAAGTTTTCCTATGTAGCCAAAGTCAAGTATGATCGTTAGATTTATGTCCTGTATGCTAAATGTTTTCAAGCTTGCAGCGTGCTAAACTCTGCAGCTGCTTATCAAAGGCGTCATATCCTGCTTTCTCATTGTTATAAGTTGTTCCCTGTGAAAAGTGGTTACAGTGAAAATGTGCTCCCCCACCCTAAGAACTAGCCTCTAGTTTGCCCTTTAGATATCATTGACGGTGGTAATTTGTGCAAAAAGGGGTAACGTCTCCAATTGGTTTTCGTTGGTGTGACATGCCAAGACAACTGGACGATTTCAATGCAACGTAGTATTGTTGATCTTAAGTTTTAATGCAGTTCTCTTAAAGGATACAAGATATTTCAACATACCTAAGGAGTAGAGAGAGAAATCCATTCTTCAACTTGCATTTGTAAAGAATTCTTCTAAAATTATAAAGGAAATGCATCAGTGTTATGCTGCAATTGAGGTTTCCAAAAGTTTCGAAAGGGTTCTGACGTCATATTTATAAGGACATTTTTACTCAAACAGTTCATGTCCACAACAGTCTAGGTCCACTTACATAAAAAGAAGCAAGAGGTTATAGTTTCGTGGCAAAAGCTAAACTGAGGAAGAAAATTTTTTTGCTAGGAGTCAAAGGAATATCTTGCGACCACTCTCGTTATTGTATGATCTGAACAGTAACTGCTGAAAGTTTCTGACCCAAGGTTGCATGTTTGATGTATTTGTAATAGATGCAAAAATATCAACAACAAATACACAACAAATTGCATTTGATTTTATGGCGTATTTTATATATTATTTCAGAATCAATTTTAGTGAGTCTTTAGGTAATCCATACCTTGTTATTTCTAGGCCAATACCCAGACTTGCTCAACGGCTTTTGCATCATGTGTTATAAGGACTGCGAGAGCTGCATCCCGGGAAAGCCCTTCGAGTGCTTGTCGTGCAAAAGGACGTTCGACGAGCTCATTCTCAAGCAGAGCACCTGTGTATCTGATTGTGGCACCGGGTTCTTCTTCAACAGCACCTCCAACTCGTGCCAGACCTGTCCCTATCTTTGCAGTGAGTGCGCGGGCAGCAAGGACTGTGAAAAGTGCTTCGTCAGTCTGAAGGAATCCCGCTGTTCGGGGCCCTGTCCTAGCGGTACCTTCCGAGATAAGAAAAGAGGGTATGTAAGAAGTTCCGTTTGTTACAGTTTACCTGCAATAGCTAAAAGCAAAGCTGCAGTTTCGGTAGCACACGTGTAGATATTGTAGGGGGCCCTTCAGTTTAAGCGAAATGCTTATTGGTTACACTAGCTTGCAGTTTACTTTACAAAGTAGCCTTGTAATTGGGAAACACAAAATGAGAGCGAGGCTACTAATAAATCTGGCTTATGACTCGTAGGATAGAGTTAGCCCTAGAAATCCCTTAGTTAATTGTGATACAGATGAAAAAGCAACAGACTTCTCGATATCCTTGGTTTTTTATGACATGAGGATCTTCTTGCGTATGGTTCCAAAACGTGCAGAGGGATAACGCGTGACCGCCCACTTGGACATTAGGCCTATTAGAGATCGAATTGTTGGGAGTTCCCTTGCTGCCTAGTAGGGCCACTTCAACTGCATAGTACACAGCTGCGTATCGTATAACTTGGTCACGTTGTGTTTCTGGCCTCTTCGTCCGCTGTAGCGAACGAGACCAAAAGCAGGTCAAGATTCACGGAGAAGGTCTTAATGATATCAACAGAAATATATTCTAAAATTGTGATTTGAACGTGCATTCAAAAATCGTTTTGGTTTTTTGATAGTGAAATGATTTATGTCACCTTTTGTAAAAATAAAGGGAAGCAATATTAACGGCGAAAGCAAAATTTCCGACCGAATGCATGGTCAATAGCACGTGATTTTTTTTCTCATGGTAACATGCCACCCTTGATCCTTGAAGACTCTTTCGAGGCCTAACATCGACCTATCCGATCCTCTTAAATCCTCACCAGTAATGAATTTGCCATGCAATTGATGACTATCTCATCAAAAACCTCCTTTAATCCTTCTTTCACCCCTTAATTGCTTAGGAATGGGTTTCCATATCAGGCGGTGAGACGCCCTTCCTCTGGAACAATGCCAACTTCGCTTGGATCGAATCATGCTAGAACGTGGTTCGCCACCAATCGCCGAGTCGCTTTCATTATTCCTTAACGCTATCATCGACTTATGAAAACCATCAACCAGCGAATCCTTGAAAGACTAGAGCGAGTATGTACTCGAGAACAAAATTTTTGGTGAATATTCTAGGCCACCAGTTTATTTGTTTATTTGTCCAAAACAGAAAAAAGCAAAGTTGAGAAGAGGGAAGCCCGGCAAACGCTTTTAAATGGCAGCAAAACGTGAATTAGACTTTGTATCAAGCGAAAATTTGATTTTTATGCACATGAGTTTGATGCTGTAACTAAAACTTAATGCAATGTTAACTGTGTTTTCTTTGCCCCTAGGGTTTATTTAAAGCTCTAGCTTCCATACTTTAGTGTAGAAAAACAAATGACTCGGTTTATTTGCCAGTTAGGTCATACGATAAGGCTCGCTATAATTCGGACAGCCTTACCTTGGAGTCCTTGGCGATTCGGCATTCAGCTTCTTGTTGTCTTCACTGCCTTGGCCTTTGCTTAGTTCAAATGACCGGTTGTGCTTCGCCCATGTGATAAACAATTACTTGGCTGTTTGTCAGTTGATTATACAGTTGAGCCCGTTTTGTCAGGCCCTTTTTGCGGTTCCCCATCTGCTTTGAGAAGGAATAATCGTTGAGGGATTTCCGGGCTCATGGTTTGCCAAGTCGTGTCTTAACAAACAAAACGGTGATTGAAGAACAATCCACGTGTTGGCCTTCGGCTAACCTTACTAAGGCCCATTCATTCCGTGCAGTATCTAACAAGCATGTCTCAGAGCTTTTAGAGGTGATGGAGCGGAATACAAGAAAATTTCCGGTATGATGTTGGTTACAGGATCGTACGGCAGTCTTTTCGAGTCTAGCCAAAGTGTCTGGCTATGGCGTTCTCGTACGGGATCGACCTAGTACAGTGGTGTAGCTGGGGGCAAAGGGGGGCAGCCCCCCCCCCCCCCTACAAGTTCCCAGCTACCGTAACAATTGAAAATTTCTTTATATGGAAAATTTCCGGTTTTATCCCCACCCCGAAAATTCCTAGCAGCGTCACTGCTACAGTGTCGAAGTGATAGGTCTTTCCAGTATATTCCTACCACCCGATTTTGAAGTGCATTAGGAAAATAAATTTCATGGAAACATGCCCCAGCACATTTCAATGTTTTTGCAGAGCCAGTTTTAAGTCAAGATCATGTTGCGTAAGTAAAGAAGTTTGTAACACCATCACTTCTGTTTGTGGCCGTTTTTATCCCTCGGTTTCGTAAGAGAGGAAACGAAATGTAATTTCCCTGAAAGTAGTTTGTGACCTACAGACACAGTTTGTGAACCTAAAGTAGTTCAATGTTCTAGACTTCTGGTATCATAAACTCCAGAATTTTAGAACAGAATTTTTTGAATTAATCGACTTTGGTTCGGATTGTTCGTTGTAGGAGTTGGGGTACTATAGCAGGGAGAAATATTATCTTCGAGGTCCCTTTGTTTCCCTTTGATCAACTTTCGGAGCCTTTCTTTGTCTGTTTTCAGGGTATTTGAAACTGTTATAATGAAACCTGTCTCTTTAGGGTTTGTCTTCCAGGGTATTTAGAAGTAGCAAGAATTTCCATGCCTTCTTCAACGATAATGAATGGAAACTAGGCTCGAAACACGTTGCAATAACAAAGTTAGGAGATTTCCACAGTTTTACATCCTTAAGAAATGTTGTATTAAGAAATGTTAGTTAAAGTATTTTTGACCGTAGTCTCTTAGCCACGTCGGCCTTGAGTGATTCCTTAGGGCAGAAATGTGAGGTCATCCTCCTAATTGAAACAAAAGGCACAAGTTATATGTCTCCCCTTTGAATTGTTATGCAGTAATAAGATCAAGGTTAAATCAACCCTAAACAGAACAGAAGTTTCGATATCTCAGGTAAAAATGACATTTGCTTGTGTTTCGTTAGCAACTATTTATTTCTTTTTTGTAGATTCAGATGCACCAAATGTCACATTTCGTGTAAGGAATGCACAGGGGAACACCCCAACCAGTGCTTGGAGTGCCCCTACGGAGCGGTCTTTAACACTTTCCGAGGCTGCTCCTGGAATTGCCCCCCTGGTGCATTTTACAAGGACATCAAGAACCAAATCTGTAAGCCGTGCCATCCGTCTTGCACCCAGTGCTTCGGACCAACTGAGAAAGAGTGTAGGAGATGTGTAGGTACGAGTGGCTTTTTGTTGCTATCGTCAGTTGCATTACCCAACCAAAAGCACGTCAGTCAGTTGTTACGAGTATTCGAAGTGTATTGTAGCTTGAGAGATAATAAGAAATAGAGTGTCGCCAAAACCACACGGTTGCATACGAGAGAAGCGCTGCAACGACAAACCACGAGCATTGAAAGACGCTTTTAAATTGTTTTTTCAAAGTCCTTTCATAATCTGAGTGATGCACCTTCAAATGCAAAATTTCTGGTTATGATTACGATTGATTAAATAAAATATTATGAAGTAAGCCATGCCGGCTTTTAAACTCCTTTCACATCGTTTTGTATTGTTGGTTAACGCACTTCGTTTTGTATTTTTGGTTATTGAAGAAAACGATTGCAGCATTAGGGTTTTGCTTTTCTGAAAGTTGACATCACTGTTTATTTGCAGGTAACTTGAAGCTTCGAGGCACAACCTGCATACAACCATGCATTGACAATCTCACCGAGAACTCATGCAACAACTGCCACCCAAAGTGCAAGAGCTGCTTCGGCGCTACTGAAACAGAATGCCTGTCATGCCACCCAAATAAAACGCTAAGCGGCTACCGTTGCGTCGACCGGTGCCGACGTGGGTATTACAAAGTGCCTGGTGGCATGTGCATGCCATGTCATCGAAACTGCCTGACTTGCCACGGAAATCTGTCTACCCAATGCGATGGTTGCCATAATGACCTCAGCCTGTTCGCCAGCCAGTGTCTATTGCGTTGCCCTAAGGGCTACATCCAATTGGACGAATGGTGTATCAAGTGTTCTGATAGATGCGAAGAATGCGACTTCTCTCACGAGTTTTGCATGCGCTGCAAAGAGGGCTACGTTAGGCCCCATTCAGAGTACAGCTGCCACTTGTCTTGCGGTATAGGCAGCTTCGAAGTACCAGGCACCAGGCAGTGCGAAAAGTGCCACCGCAACTGTAGGACCTGTTCTGGTTACAACGCAAACCAATGCTCGTCGTGTTATCATGGGATGACTCTGTACAAGTCGATGTGCTTTGAAGAATGCCCCGCAAGGTACATTGCGGATGCACCCACATCATTGTGCAACAGCTGCCCAGAAAACTGTTTTACTTGCTATAGTAAGTTTTGATATCACTCTTACGCGTTATTATTTGTTTAGGCTTTGTCTATTGTTTCACATTCACGGTCGAAATTAATTCTCATTCCATTGAGGGTTGAATGACCAGGGATAAGGCATGAACCTGGAGGTCATAGGGAGTGGCAAAGTTATACAGTTCTCGTTGATCTCCCTTACGTTAACGTCTATCCTCACTAGGTTTCTGCTTTTGAAAGACAGTCAACTCACTGGTCTTCTTTTCATTGTCTGCCAGTGTTACCTCCAAGTCTGTCCAATTACACCCTAATTTGTGTACATTCTCCTTTTAGGCGAAGGGAATATGTCCATCTGTGAGCAATGCCGGTATCCCTATGTGATTCATAAAGGAGAGTGTGTAAAGTCCTGCCCACTTATGGGATATTACACTGATTTCTACACAAAGAGCTGCAGGAGGTGCCACAAGACATGCGACATTTGTTATGGCCCTCATAAAGACGAATGCATGCTCTGCAAAAAGGGACTGCCGCAAGTTGGAAGTCTTTGCGTCGAAGAAACCTGCATGGAAGGTTATTATATTGATGCGCAGTCATTGAAGTGCAGAAAGTGTCATTTTTCGTGTCGATCTTGCCGTGGTCCATCAAATAGACAGTGTACAGATTGCTACGGGGACTACATTTTGTACAGAAATACCTGCATTCTGGGATGTGACATTGATAAGTATCCTGACCAAAAGACTGGAATATGTAGGTTTTGTGATCCTACCTGCAAAGCTTGTCTCGGGCCTACAGGGAAAAATTGCACAGCTTGTAAGAAGGACCACATTCTTGTTGATGGTAGATGTGTTTTAAACTGTGCACCAGGAAGCTACTTGGATGAATCTACAGGCCTGTGCAAGCTCTGTCACAAGCGATGCAAAAGCTGCAACGGCCCTAAATACAATAACTGTACGGAATGCCCATCTGACAAGATCTTCTCTGGCGCTGGGTTATGTGTTAGAAGCTGCCCTCCTGGTTTCTTTGTCGAATCAGTCTCTGATCAATGTCGCACGTGCCATCCTCTTTGCAAAACTTGCATGGGGCCAAACCTCGTCAACTGTACTGCGTGCAGCAAGGAACTGGTATTGGCAAGTGGCAGGTGTGTTAATAGTTGCAAGGGGGGCAGTTATCTTGATGCCGAATCTGGGAAATGTGTTGATTGTGTAGCACCATGTACGCGATGCATGGGACCGCTGAATGAATGCACACAGTGCCAAGGAGGTTTTGACCTGGACGAAGGCACGTGTACGCTCAACTGCGCTAACGGAAGCTATCCAGATTCGACATTGCAAGCGTGTTTGCCTTGCGGCGACAACAACTGTAAGACATGCGAAGGTCCACTGAAGAATAACTGTACTTCGTGTTTTGCAAACAGTGTCCTTGTTGATGGTGAGTGTGTGCTAAATTGCCCCATGGGAACGTATCCAAATGCATTGCAGAGCACGTGTGATGCATGTGATGTCTCGTGCGAAACATGTGACGGTGCCCTAGCAACTGATTGTACTTCATGTAAGGCTGACTTTGCTTTGTTCGATAGCAAGTGCAGTCTGTTTTGCAAAGATAGTCATTACCCCGACTTGAAAGTGGGAAAGTGTCTGCCTTGTAGACCCGAAAGCAAGGCGTGCACAGGCCCCAACCCCAACGACAGCATCAGCTGTATGCAGGGGTTTGTTTTGAAGAAAGGTGTATGTGTTGCTGGATGCAATGAAGATTGCTTTTACAATGAGGTGTCAGGCAGTTGTGAAAAATGCACAAACCCATGCGCAACTTGCTATGGGCCTAACATCAACGAATGCCTTTCGTGCAGGGCTGAGTACAATCTGATCGACAGCACTTGCTTTCCCATCTGCAACGGCTCGGAATACCTCGACGCAAAGAGCTGGAGATGCAAGAAGTGCGACAATGCATGTGAGAGTTGCTTTGGCTCTGCCAGGGAGAATTGCACCCTCTGTAAGCAAGGCTTCACTCTAATCGAAAGCACGTGCTTCATGATCTGCGAAGAAGGCATGTATAGAGACTACAAATCGGGTAGGTGTTTCAACTGCACTGATGGGTGCCTTGCCTGCCAGGGCCCTGCAGTCAGTGAGTGCGTTCTCTGCAAGAAAGGATATCAGTTCGACGGTGCATTGGGCTGTATACAGGTGAAATGTACTGAAGGGAGGTTCTTCGATGATGACACGTATCAGTGTAAGTCTTGTCACCGCGACTGTGCATCTTGTGATGGACCGTCGAACAAAGAATGCTTGTCCTGCAGACAAGGATATCTGCTAACAAATGGAACATGCGTAAACATTTGCCAGGAAAAAAGTTTCTTCCATGTTGAAAGTGGCCAATGCCAGAAGTGTAGCGCCTCATGCAAGAGCTGCAATGGACCAGGCGATAGTAATTGCACCTCTTGTCATAAAAGACAGCTGCTGATTGGAAAGATGTGCAAGAATACGTGTGTGATAGGCAGCTTCTACAACGACGAGACGCAAGAATGCGAGCTATGTAACGATAATTGCCTGACTTGTAACGGCCCAATTGTGACAGACTGTACCTCTTGTCCTCCTGGTTACTCGTTAAAGAACGGTGCGTGTGTTGTTGAGTGCGCAGATGAAAGTTACTTTGACTTGGCAAAGCGCAAATGCTTGCCCTGTTCGAGTATGTGCCTCTCTTGCGATGGGCCGACAAAAAGGAACTGCACTCGTTGTTATGACTCGCTTGTTCTGACGAACGGGAGCTGTGTTGAGCTTTGCAAAGACGGCTTGTACAGAAATGTAGAGTTAGATTATTGTGTGGCTTGTGATCCCTCTTGCGAAACCTGCCAAGGTCCTGAGACCAATGACTGTACATCGTGCCAGCGTGACCGACTACTGGTGAATGGTGCTTGTGTTTCAAAGTGCGCCCGTGGTCATTACTTCGATAAAGCGACTGATGAATGTGGAAGATGCCATAGGACCTGCGTCGAGTGCTTAGGCCCGGGTGAAAACCAGTGCACGCGGTGTGGCGAGGACTTCTTCCTGAGCAACAGAATGTGTCATCTCTGGTGCATGCAAGGGTCCTACCCAGACAACGCCTTGTTGAGATGTGTGCAGTGCCATGCATCTTGTCAGGAGTGTGCAGGGAATACTGAGAAAAACTGCACCGCTTGCTATGATGGCCGACGTCTCACTAACGGAGTGTGCCAGCTTGTGTGCCCAAAGGGGACCTATTTCGCAACGGACACGAACACCTGTGAAAAGTGCAAGCTGCCATGTAAGGAATGTGTGGGGGCAGGGCTGAACGACTGCCTTTCATGCGTCGATGGATTTGAACTGAAAGGAAATGCCTGCACACAGCCCTGTCCAGGTGGATTTATTACGTCATCAAAGAAATGCGAGTCGTGTCATGACGTATGCAAAGGTTGCCACGGGCCCGGTCCGTCCAACTGCAGTGAATGCAGGTACGCGGACGAACCCGGTGAGGATTCCTGCGCTTGTGAGCGTGGATATTTCATGAATAAGGAGACCCTGGCGTGCGAAAAGTGCCACAATTCCTGTGAACTCTGTACCGGTCCTGGAGAAGAAGACTGCACTATTTGCGCGAAGAAGCTTTTCTACGACTTTTCAACGAGGAAGTGCTCGTATGTTTGCAGCACCGGGGCCTATTTTGAGAATGGCGCATGCTATCCCTGCCACGAAACATGTCATGCTTGTGACGGAGAAAAGTCTAATGAGTGCCTTCTTTGCAACGACACCCTGGCGCTTTACAATTCGACATGTATTGACGAGTGCCCTGAAGGTTACTACAAGATGACTTTTGAGAACAAGAGTATTTGCATGGTTTGCACTGGCAATTGTAAGACGTGCTCTGGGGAGAGTTCGGATCAATGTACCTCTTGTTTTGATGGTCTTGTTTTGCAGGATGGCAGTTGCAAGGACAATTGCACGTTGCCGTACGTTGTGGACGTTGAGGGCAAAGAATGTGTCATTCCAGTTGAAAAGCCATCGATAAGGAAGCTCTTCTCATTCGAAGGCGCACCCACCCAGCAATCACTGCAATCACGATTCGTATCTCTGCTCCACAATAACATCATCTTACTCTGTTCTGTGTCTTTCCTCGCTCTTTTCCTTGTATTTGTCTTCAAAAATCGCTAGTTTCGTTGCGCCCATCAGCGGC
The DNA here is from genome assembly GCA_003864495.1 of Nemopilema nomurai. NCBI lineage: Eukaryota > Metazoa > Cnidaria > Scyphozoa > Rhizostomeae > Rhizostomatidae > Nemopilema > Nemopilema nomurai. The sequence continues at coordinate 4,263,086 of ML133471.1, read as the reverse complement.
TCGGTTGCAGAATGATGCTCTTGGTCACCTCCCAAATGCCAATGAAAACCAAAGCGCCAAAGCCATCTTAACCTTGCGGCATGTGTGAATGGCCTCGTCACCACAAAATGCCTCGTTGTGAACAGTTTCTGCGGCTACGATATTTGCGACTGAAATTGGCAGTGTCTGAAAAAGCTTCCAAAATCGAATGGACATCCCAGGATAACGACGTCCAAAGATGCCACGATTGTTTTATTTCATGGTTGTTCAACCATCCCGTGTATATAGTTTATTAATGCATACACAAATTTATTGGAAACTTATATATGGATAATAAGATACCTTCTGCAATTATTTTTAACAAATATTTTTAACCAGGTTAATTTTATTATGTCACTTAAATTTGAAAGTAAATATGGAATCTCCTAATTGACAACGTTTCCAATTTTGATGAAATCCTTTGTAGAAAGCAATCATTCGGAAATTCAGCATTTCGTTCGGAAATGCAGCATTGTCATTTTAACAAGTAACTTATGAGTCAAAATGGTCTTTTTCAAACCGTGTCATTTCTTGAGTTGCTATCTAATCAAGAATCAGGTTCAGTACGAATTTTATATCTTTTTAGTCTCGAGGAAGCATACAACATTCAATGTTTCCTCAGTTTTCAGAAAGGCTATAAGGATCAACATCCATTTTAAGTCTCAAACTTAGGAAAGTTTCCGTTGAAGAACATTCTAGGACCTATGCTTGGATCATTAAACTTTTTGTAGCAGAATCATTTAACAGATGTCAGTCAGCAGATCTACTTGTGCCTCGAAATATACTTGAGCTTTTTTGGGTAGTACTAAAGACATGCGAAAGTAGTTTAAATAACGGCTTCGACACCTCTTGCATTTGTTCATCAATATTTTTCTAGCGTGAATTCGAATACAAGACTAACCAAGTTAATTCCGCTTGTCCTAAAGGAGAATTTTATCTCCACCAAAATCTCTGACTGGCATCAGTACAATGAATAAAAATGCAAGTTTAGGTTTGTCGTCGCTAAATAAATAGACCATCAAGCCTACTGGGTTGAGAAAGTTGTGATGACACTTTGCTTCATATATTCGTATAAGCATAGTCACAAGATAGAGATAGTCTGGAAGCGAACAATGCGCTATTGTTCTAGCTCTTTGATAAAGATTTTCCTAGCGCCCGGACCTCCCAAGGTGCACACGTTTTGTGCGTCGTGTTGTTTTGTGGTGTATGGTTTATGGTTTTAATTGCCTTCCGAGTATGTTCGCAGTTTTTCCAAATGCCTGAAGCAAATTGTTCGATCTTTGGATGTTCAACATCAAGAAGAAATAAAGAGCTTAGTATTTTTAAGATTCCTTTGCCATATAGCGAAACCAACAAGAAATGGAAAAGTGAATTGATTAACGCAGTGGAGTAACTTAGCATTTTTCTTTGCGGGGTGTTCATAAGATTTTGCCCGATATTCGCCACTGCCCAACTAAAATGTTATGAGATCTGTTTTGGGAGAAGCCTTCGTGGTATTCCTTCCATGTTTTAAAATATTTATGAAATTTGTTGTAAATGTAATTTTCTGACATTTTATGTATTTTTGTTTCGTTTTGTATTGGCCTTTGAACCATAAGTCAATGCCTTGTTGTTCATATGTTTATTATAAGGTCCGTTCACGAGTAGACAATTTGCAGTTCAGTCGCATTAACTTCCTTTCGTGAAATATTGCAATGGCAACGAGGATAAGCGACTGTTGACAGCAGATGATTTTATTAAGGTTCCTTCGAAAATGAGCCTTTGGGTTTCGTCGTCCAGACACTGGTAAAATTGTGGCATCCAGGATGGCTAGACCACTGATGCTGGTACTGGACTCATTTAAAATCATGATGAAAAATGTATTACTGGGTCGCAAAAAACCAACGCTAGTTTTCAAGAGTGGTTAGCTAATAGGCGTTTAGGCTGGTGGAGTCACTCCAAATATTGATTTATTTAAAATATCGACGAAGAAGGACTAACGTTGTCACTAAAGATCGGGTCATTGATCAGAACCTCCAGCGTCAAATTGATACAAACAAAATATATATTTGTGAAAGACACTTCTCCGAGGATCAGCTTTGGATTTGTACCTAATATTTATGTTTTCTTTATCTATAACTGCTCAAAGCTTTTGATATTTGCTCTCTGATCTGTTCTGTGTCCAGTCTGCAGCAGGGCATTTTGTAACATACTGAGTGGTGGGGAATTGCCCCACCGGGCCCTAGAGTTCCCCACCACTGAAAAGGAAAATGCTACATTTGCCCCAAATGTCGGCCATTTTGTGGCCCTTAGAGATAAAAGTAACCGGTGTTTCAAAAGGTTGGTAAAAGTTTTGGGGCTCAATCAATTTTGATAGCAATCTTTATATTACTATATTTCTCATTCATCCACCTTTTAACTCGATTCATTGCTCGATTTACCAAAATCTTAGTGTTTCCTTGCATTTTTCAACCTTACTCAGACTGAGATATTGCCTTAAAATTAGTATATCACGTCGTGTCTCGTGTTTTGAGCCCATTCTTAGCATAATAGCCACCAGTGCTTACGGTTGCGTCATATCTTGGAGGCAAAATACTCAACCCTAAAATAGTTCAGTATATAGCACAATCTGAAGCCCCAATCCTAAGAGTTCTGTGTCATTCTCTACGTCATTTCTGGTAGTGTAAAAGTGTAACGGTTGGCTTAGTGTGTAATATGTTTCGTAATATCTCAGTTGCGTGTTAAAGTCGCATGTGCTGTTGAGTCATGTTGTCAGTTAACGCCATTCTAATGGCAATGTGTTTGTTTGTCAACATGTATCGTGACGTTCGTATTGTTCTCTTAATTATCTTCCGTTCATGTTATGTGTGTGCGTTGTCTTGCTTACTGTTGCTATTGTCTTGCTGTTGAATGAATATAGACAACATCGGAATAGCGTCTCTCTCTTATGCTCCTAGTTTCGTTACATAAGTATGGGCCCTTTAGAAAGATGTCCCACCACTCAAAAATCCTTAAAATGCCCTGGTCTGCAGAGTATGGCACTTTTCGACGAGATCGCCGGTGTGCACGAGCAAAAAGCCTGGTGTGCCGGTGTGCACCACCAACAATTTCTGGTGTGCTGGTGTGCACCAGCTTTTTCCCTTGTTGTGGTTAAAATTTGTAAATTTGCATTTCACTTTAAAAATGCGAAAAAGCCTTGCTTGTCTTTTTCTTTTGCCCGCCCTTTCTTCTTTTTGTCTGGGTCATTCCGGAAGCCCATTAGCAATGTGGGAGACTTAATAAAGACTGATGTCCAGGAATTTGTTTGGAAATAAAATTGTCTCAAAAATTTTGGTTAAGTAGGTAATCATTAAAATAGAATAAGGACATTCGCACATTCGTGCTGACAACGTTTGCTCTCGGACTGTCACTTAAAACCTTTGCTAGCAAGTCTTATGATTTAAGAAGCTGCCAACCTCCCAGTCCCAGATCTAGCATTATAAAATGAGTGAATATACAAAATCCTAGCCTTGCTATTCTCGATTTCGACCATAATTCAACAGCATTCATTTGTGAACATAATCATTCCTTCGAAAATCGTTCTCGCAAACTTGAGGGAAAGGATTCATCTGAAGAGATCTTTTCGGCGCATTTCAATACGATGGCTTTGAGCTGTAGTGGATGAAGCTTTTGACGACTTATTTAATCGGCAGAATAGTTAGAAGAAGAAGATGTTTGTGCAGCACTGTGCAGTAACACGACGATGTTTTGAATTTGTGTGCCTTGATAGTCCGCGGCGTGACTTGCAGGCCTTCCCACAGACGTTGCATTCGAAACCTGCAGGGTTTTCTTCGTCTCTGGTAACTTCTATGGCAATATCTTCAATCTGACAATTCAAATCCTCATCTAATTCCATAAATCCTTCGTTAATTAGGTACAAAATATCATCAAGTTCCTCGACAGGTAGAGATTCGTGTTTGTTAGCGGCCATAATCAGCCGGATTGTGCACCTTCGGGTTGTTGATGTTGCTGGTTCAACCTCGAGGCGCGTACAATCGCATAAAACAATAGCCCATTGTTCGCTTCCAGACTATCTCTCTCTTGTGACTATGGTATAAGGTAACCAACCCTTCGGTGGAAACATATTCACCCAGCTTCTTCTCTGGACGTTCGTCTGCGAAAAGAATGAGCTTGAAGCCAGTCGGTCTTACTAACTAGATTTATTACAGGCCATTTCATAGCAGGAAAGAAACACCTGGCTTTTTTCTCGGTTTAGTTTAACCAGATGTTTATTGTGGTGGCAGTTGTGCGATGTTCTGTAGCAAGTCATAGTGGCCTGCTGATAATCATGGTTCTCGTGACTCCTACGAATAAAGATAAACACCTATGAGCAGAAGATTTGCCTTCATATTTTATGAGGTTTCAGAAGCAAGGCTGAGCCACTTTACATATTATTCTCAAATGTATGCAGTAGGGAAAAACATCCTAAGTTTGCCCTAATTGCCCTTTTCATCTTCTGATATCTAACAGACCTTTTCTACTCATAAAATGGACGCGCTTTATTCTGTTCAGCCTTAGTGTTCTAGGTCCTAACGTTCTGAATTCCAGAGGCTTTAATGTTGGTTAATTAAAAATGCCAACATCAGAGCAGAGTAAAGCAATAATTTTGTAACAATTGAAACTTTGGAGCCAAGGCCTTTCTAGTTCAAAAATTTTGTAACAATTGTTGTGGACTGGGTCTTGGTGCAACTCTCCAGGGGGTCGTCCCAGTCCACTACATTCGAAGTTGATAACATATGTATATGCATCTCTCTCTCGGCCTCTCCCTCTAAACTCAAGATAAGTCTTGTTCTCATATTGGTAAAGCCTTGTTCTCATACGTCGCAGACGGTCGGCAACAATCGCTGATGCAAGTGTTATTAATTACCCTAGGTACTAGACTCACTTAATGTAAAAAATAGAGTCTCTCAAATACTGCTTGCCTGCGATCATCTGCAACCGAATCACAGAACTTCAGTTTGATAATTTTCGCATCAATTCTGATAACAATAATCGCTACCTGATATCCCATGTACTTCCGATAGTACCAGGAAAAAGCTGTTCTTATTGTATTATACCATCGTCCAGTTTGCCTTTCACCTTCCTATCCTGAAACTCTTTGCATGATCTTTCGTAAATCGGCTTGTATTTTTTCACCTCTTCGACCAATTGCGAGTCTGTTAGCCTCATTGGTTATGATACTTTCTGTCAAAAATATATGATTATTATTATGATGACTTATGATATATTAAGTGATTGACATTTCGAACTGCTGTTGCTCTTACTTCCGGACGCTTCACGCTGAGAACACGTTTTGTTGAACTCTAGACTTTGATTACTCGTAATTCGGTTTTAACCGGTTGTTATAGAAAGACATGAAAGTTCTGTTCGGTTTAAAGTATGATAGTTTATAATATTTTAACACTTTCTTGGTAGATAACCTCTTGTTCAGTCAGTTTGCTCGACGCATGTGTAACCATGGAGGAAGACTGAGCACTAGAAATTGACGCCGACGATCGATGACGTACCATATCTCATGTTCTCATATATCACAACCGTCCCAAGGCCTTCTCGGCTTAATGCTGGATTCGTAGTTCTGTTACGGTCAGAAACTGTATAATTCAGTATTTTAATTTTCTTTTGAATTTTAGCCATTCTCAATTGTAATGTTTTTATATAATTGAACAAATGTTTCATGCAATGAAATTCATAATAAGAATTTTGAGCATATTTTCAAGACATGTGAAAGCTATTTAAAGAATGGGGTAAGAAAAGATTTTAACAAACGGAAGGACAAGATGAACATGGACCCTCCTCTTCAAGGATGCCTCGTTATCGCAACGCCCCCTTACCATGACTCACGTGACTTACTCAGACTGAAACGAACTGCACTTTGACCACGATCAAACGCTTCTGGTAATTTTTTTGCGATCGGCTGGTGAACACAAAGAAAAAGCAAAATGACATCAAAGGAAAGTGAGAAAAGCGTTAAAGAGAAGCTAGATGAGTTTCTTCACCAAAAGAACTGCTTTACAGATGGACTCGAATTTGTGGAGAAGAAAACAGGAGTGAATAGGCTGTACATTTGTATAGGTAAGGCAAGAGGGCCTAAATTTATTGGCCATGAATGCTATTGTCCTCCCCTACGGGCGCAGTTTTCTTGGAGATGATACTTTGTTATATTTAAAGCTGGTCTTTAGATTTTACACGAATTTTTCCTTAATATTTTAAACTCTTGGTCTGGCTAATTGCACAATTCGTTATCTAGAGGATCAATATCTTCGACATGTAGGTTTTGCAGGCGACAATATCCGCAGTTTTTTTAAAATTGTTGCATTGGTTTTCTGAACAGCCAAGGCATTCCAAAACAAAACTTACTTAAACCGATTATTGAATGCAAGTGCCTTTCAGGTTTAAGCTTAAGCTCTTTGTAAAAGTTGTAGTTGGAACGCGTATATAATACCAAAATTTCAGTGGGAGAAGAATGTGGCCTGCCTTTTTATAAAATCCCCTGTGGTTGTCACCAACGGAGATACTTGTTGGCGTCAATTGTAGGGATACCGTAAAACTAAACTGACATTCTTTACGTTTTGGAAGCATGCATCGCATTGGGTGTGGCGGAGACTTTGACCCATTTATGTGGAGAACATTGACTCATCGCGTTCTAGAGAGTTGCATATCCTGTTTTATCAAAACCTGTTTGAAGGCGAAGTTGATAAGGAGTTTTCTTGTGTTTCATTAAACAATTTTTTGCTAATTACTTCGAATTTCACCAAGCTTGAAAGTGTAGGGCCTATCAATATCTTTCCAGAAGGCTTTACACGGAAGAAAACTTCATGGGTTGTCATTCCTAAATTTTCTTTACGTTCATAAAATGTAAATTATATGTTTAGCATGCAGTAAAATGTTTGAGGTTGACATTTCAGCTGTATTTATCTTTTGGCAAAAGCTGTTAGAACATTGAGCTACATGACCTCTATCAAATGGAAGTAAAAGATATCAACACTTAGTTTTTCAACATTTTTTCCCTCAAATTGGAGCTACTTGAATCTGTTGTTATAGTGGTATTCAAGCATTCAAAGATTAAGTCTTATTATCTTTTTGCCATCCAATATCATATTTTTATATATTTGTACTTGTACTTGTCTTTGTATAAGCAATAAAGGTATGTATATATTTATATTATGTGTATCAAGACATTTTAAAACAGAAATCACTAATAGATAAAGCTAATTTTCTATAGATGTATTTAAAGGGTTTGATTACCACCTGCTGATTCAAAGAATGTGGTCTAGCAGGTGACTTACTGGTACCTTTTAGCAATTGAATTTTTGTGTGTTAACTGATAGATTTGAACCTGTTAGGGCTGCTTGCCAATAATTAGGTTTAAAAAGCACAACATTGCTGGGAATAGAAAGGCAGGGATGCAAAGAATCGCACTTCCTGTGAAAGCAAGGCATGAAATTATGTGCTATCACACAAAGTATTTAATATTATAGTCAACTGTATCAGGCCTCTCTGTTTTAGGCACGTGATAATACAATAAATCAAGCTCCTGGTTTATAAGCACCCTTTAACTCATGCTCATTGCTAATTATTATTTAAAGAGCCTTGCTGATTGGAAATCCTTTGATATCTAAATAAACCATTGCTTCTTTCAATCCCCCTTTTGGAGGAAATTGTTATTGCCAAGTTAAAGCAAACACCCTGAATATATTCCGTTCAATAACCAATAAATAACCTGCAACAATAATGTGTTTATTTTTTTCCTTTTAGTGCTCTATTAAGTAGTTTGTTTACAGATTTCTAGATAGGAAACCTCTTCGTATCAAACAGCTGATTCTGCCTACTTTAACTTGAATATATTTTTTTGGTAAAATGCGCGCCTTAGCAAGATGATGAGCGTGTTTGAGCACCCACCCACTAAAATACTATTGAGAAGGCCTGTTGTATATGTAAAGACTATACTACAAAACTTTATCATTCTGAAATATAACAAGTTTAAAATATATTGAATCCAACATAATGAAGAGAAAAACACCAAGATAGATGTTGGGTCCAGTGTTTGATCAATTGATCACATTTGGTCACCCAACATAGTTATTTTCTATGTTACATGAAATTTGACTGAGGTTTAGTTCAGTATGCTTGCAGTTGTTTCAGATTGCTATTCCATTTCCCACTTTAGGTGGAGCAGCCTTATTGGCACTTTATCTTGTTGTTGGTTATGCAAGTGGCCTGGTTGTATCCATCCTTGGGTTTGGCTACCCAGCCTATGCATCGTAAGTCTTGTACATTTTTCATTTATGATAACTTTCATTCAAATTGATCATGCATCTGAGATGCAAATTTGTTTTATTGTTACATTTATTTTTGCTTGCAACATAGTCCATTAATTTGTATACTGACTTGCACGAGTTAACTTTTCTGCAAATGAAAAATTATAATTGATGTAAAGATATTGTATATGTATTGTTTAATTCCTAATCTGAAATCATGCCAGAATTTTTTATGCAACATTGCTTTTCCTTACTAGGGTCAAAGCGATTGAAAGTGAAAGGAAAGATGATGACACACAGTGGCTGACCTATTGGACTGTTTACTCAACCTTCAGCATCATTGAATTTTTCTCTGACATTTTTCTTTCTTGGTTCCCACTTTATTTCTTGTTCAAGGTATGTCTTTTGAAAAAATTAGCATTTTTTAGCATAAAAAAGCAAACTGTCCTGCAAAGGGAAGAGCAAGATGCTTGGATAGCTTGTCTGTGCGATAAGTTTTGATACCATAGCAATTTAGGCTAAAAATGAAAAATAGAATAATAAATATTTGTAATAATGTGTTGCCAATAATTTTATTGTACGAAATGAATATCAGTATCCTTGTTGGAAAGTTGAAGTGATTTCCCATGCCCAAATGATGTCATGTGCGTGAAGTTGTTTTTCTATTTCTATTTTAGTGCAGTTTCTTGGTCTGGTGCATGGCCCCATTCTCCTGGAATGGCTCTGCGGTTATCTACCACAGAATCCTTAAACCATGGGTGAAAGAGCACCGTGAAAAGATCGATGAATATTTGGAGAAGGCAAAAGAAAGGGCAAGTCACTTATATGATGAGGGTATGGACTGGGCAAAATGCTGCTTGCCACTTACTTAAAATTTATTTTCAACTTCCAGCCTTCTTAATAAATTGTCATAAACATGTATGAATAAACTTAACCACAACTTAAAAGTTGTTGCTGGATACAAGATGTTCAATGCTAAGTTCCAGTTATGTCCAGTAGTTGATGTTTCATTCCATTAAGACTTGATTGTGTTTACATTATATGAATGAATGAATATATATACTAAATATGTCTACATAGCAACATAAAAATCAAATATGCATGGGCCAGACTGTCTGTCAGTCTAAAAGGTCAATCAGCATGTAGGCTGTTAAACAATTATTGTTTAGGGTGATTCATAACAAATGCTTTTTATGTTCATCTAGAATAAAGAGCCAAATAATAATAATAATATCATTATAAAGTAGTGTGAAAGTTGTTTTGTTTTTAACCTAATTAAGATATGAGGTAAAATGACAAAAAGTAAACTTTTAGTAGTTAGCAGTTTTCTAATGCCCAAATTTTCTTCATACATATGTAAAAATCATTATACAAAAAATGAATCTAATAGTGTAGTTTCCGAAAGAAGCTTGTGTTACATTTATGAAAGCACACATATTTTTTTAATCAACATTTAGTAGAGCTATTTTAATGGCTTATGGCTATTTCTTCTCTGTTAATAGCAAAAGACAAGGCAACAGAAGCTGCTATCAAACATGCGACAAGATCTGATAGAGATGATGACAAAAAGGAGGATTGAAAGAACTGAACGCATTGAACAATTGCTTAATTCTAATGGCTGGAGGGCGTAAAAGATATTTTGCAGTAACTTTGTGACACATTTAATTTTGGGCACATCTCTTTGTTATTTATATTTGAGATATTTCTGTTCTTCTTTGGATTTACAAGCAAGGTAGATTAGGTGGTTAATGTTCTGAAATGGATTTATACCAGGTTTTATTTAATTGCGGTTGTCTGTAGCTACAGCTTGTATAATACAAAGAAAATGAGGAAAATGTTTTGAGGTTTCTGTTATGTTTAGTATTTTTTTTGTCTCCACAACCTTTTTCTGATTAAACTGTGCAATATAATATGCTGGCATGTCACAAACACAAACAGCCTGAGTCAATCACAATTTTCTTATTCTTAATCATGTTCAAATAATTTTGATGCAGTTAAGTTCAAATACAGCTTATTAACTGTTAGGTTTTTACATAAAGTGAAACAGGCACCTATACCTCACCTTGTAATACAGATTTTGATTACTAAGTCATCAAATGTTCAATGTACTGTGCTGTAATATGGCAAAATGCAGACTATATCTCCATAGTGGTATCTCTACTTTCACTACCACTTTTAATTGCCTAAGTTGTACTGGGGTGGTTTTAAGGGGCAATCCTATTTCCACAGAAGGGATTTTAAGCCCGTGCAGCGGGGTTTTGGGGGCTAGTTTAATTGGCTAGTAGGCAAGTGTACATGGGTGAAGCCTTTTCATTAGGATATATCTACATGTGGAGAAGTTTCAAAAAATTTGTCTAAATATGATGATAGTTAGATTTTGATATGCCATTCCGTTAGTCAAACAAATTTTTGGGGAAATTGCTTTGTAGGATGCCTATCTAGCTTTGCTACAGTGGACATCACCAAACCATAATTATGTCCTTGACCTGGATAAAACTTTGCTCCATTTCTGGTGCGATACGCAGTCATGTGAATATCTATCTAAAAATTATTTAATTTGCTATAATAACTATAGACAAACATCATCTCTAAAACAGGAACTGTTATCTGGCACGTTCATGGGGCGTGTACCTCGGAGGGCGGGTTGCTGCGTTGGCGCAAGTTTAAAATGTTTTCATGACCTTAAATTCTCATCAAGAGTTGTACAAAAATGGGATGTATGTTAAGTATATGCGCTGCCCAGGTAACCAATTTACTTGTCAGCTTTGATATAAAAAGGGCAGGTACTCTGCTACCTAGAAGTGCAATGATCGATTCGTACATATGATTAATTTGACTGTCTTTGTTTTGGTTATGTAGGCCTAATTAGTTAATAATCCAACTCAAAGAAAACAAACTTGCTAGGTACTATACCAAACTTAGAAGGGATGTTGGTTGCATAGTTTTATGGTATTTCAAAATATTTAACTGAAATTTGGAAACTATAAAAGCTTAAGAATTCCCCCATTAACTTTTCATAAAGTAATTGCGTGGTTCACTTTCTTAGGTCTTGAGACAAAATCTAAGCTTTTTGATGGTGAATCCCTCTAGACCAACGAAATTGTTCTGCAAAATTGGTTATTGCTTTTGCTTTTGCGATTATTATGAAACTATGAAGCAAATCTATTTCATTCAAGGCTGCATGCTGCTGTTGTGGAGCAGCCTGTCATCTCTGCTGTGCTTGTTGTCCAAGTGCACCAAGCTCTCTCATGACAAGACTAATGTACACATTCTTTCTAATCCTGGGGATCATAGTCTCTGGAGTTCTACTTTCTCCAAGCGTTGCTAATACAATGAAAGAAAAGGTGTGAAGGCAAGCTCTGTGAAGTATCATTTTAGATACATTGACTCTATTGTAGTTAATTAGTACTTCATTCATTTCTCTAGTTATCATTCTCTTTAACTGTAAAACCCCTGCATCTTCTATCAAATTTGTTCTATCTTTGCATTTGATAAATCATGTCCTTGTCAATTACTAGCTGCCTAATGCCTAATGCTCAAATTGTTGGCAATGAACTTCTTGTACATATATCTAGGTACCATTCTACTCAAGTGCCTGTGAAAAAATAAATGCAGGGAATGATTGTGAACATATGTTTGGCTATGGGGCAGTATACAGAGTCTCATTTGGATATGCTGCCATGTTCTTTATCTTGATGCTAGTCATGATTGGTGTGAAAGACTCCAAAGACTGCAGAGCAAGCCTTCAGAATGGGTATCAAGCTATGATAATTTGCAATACTTTGAATTGTTTGCATTTCTTTAAATAGAATTTTGAAGAATTCAAGGGATTGTAAGTTGTGGCTACAAGGGAAGACTGTGCTTGGTGAACTGAAATCATTGTTTGTTTTAAACTTTTTGTTTCATGCATTTGTCAGTTTATAAAGCAGGCAAAGTACTGTCCACAATTATCAAAATGCCTAAATGCAACCAGATCAAGCATAACACTCAATGGGAGATAGGTATTTTACTTGTATAGGACAGCTCAAAAGTTCATTTCTGCATTTCCTATATGATTGCAAACAAATTGCCCTTCATATGGGGTTAATGTGCTACCTCTACACATATGATAGTTGTTTAGCATCCCAGTGCATCAGCTTTTACCACAAGGGTTGAAGTGGTATCTGACAAAAATAATATTTTCATTTACTGGCATCAAACAAGATAGCTCTATGTTGTTTGAAATACTCCTAATATATTCCTGTGGTAGCATTCCTCAGATGAGATGAATGCTACATCTGATTTTGAAGACAACTTTGTGCTAGATCTAATTAGTATAACTTCTCATCAAAATACTTATCCTTCTTTGTTTTTTGTTGAGCAACTATGGTGTTAAATATAACACACATGCACTATAACTCCTGGTGCTTTAGTTGAAATTTTTAAATTGGCATGGTTGAAACTCTTACCTTTCCAGCTTCTGGTGTCTCAAGTTCCTTGCTTTGATTGGTCTAATCGTTGCTGCATTTTTTATCAAACATGAAAGTTTTAATAAAGGTATGCTGCATTCTACTTTTAGTAAAATCAAATAGATATAGTGCCTTCACTATGGTATTTGAGAACTAAAATTATGTTTTCATAGAGAACTATAGAAGGCTTACTCCTTTCTCCAAAGTACTTTTGCATGGAAATCTACTGGCTTTGATTTTTATATTAATTATTCTAAAATCATGTTCCCCTGAGTTTGTTTGAAAAATTGTCTTCCCAGATCTGTATTGGCTTATATTTTTAGTTCCAGCAATTTTCAACTCCCAATGGCTATTTCAACCCTCTTGACTATTATCACCCTTCCACCTCGAGATTATTTGGTACTATAGTTTAGATTCTGCTGAGGTCAATAAAAAGTTTATTATTTATTTCTCCTTCTTGTAATGAGTCCGCTAAATTACAGTTATTATTAATTAATATGTCAACCTTTCATATCTTTCAAGTGTGGATGTATATTGGAATCATTGGTGGACTGTTGTTTGTATTATTTCAAATTATATACTTGGTCGATTTTGCACACAGTTGGAATGAAAATTGGTATGCATTTTCTTTTCATTTCAAATTCCTCCAAAAAATGCAATTTACTTGCAAATGGTAGTTTAATTGAAATCTTGAGGAATTTGTTTTCAGTAGGAATAAGTCTTTAAAGAATCAGAGAAGATTACTTTGACTGAAGGACACTGTTCCTTGACTACAGTGCATTAGAAGACTCAGGGACCATACATCACCACTTATGATCCATCATCATTATCATTAAAGTGAGCCTTATAGCAGTAGATGTTGCTGGAGTGTAGGTACTTTTGTAAATACTTGTATACAAAGCTGCCAGATCATTAGCATGCAACTATAAAAAAATAAGCACAGGGTGCTGCAAGAATCCTAACTATCTGCTTTTGTGTTTTAGGACAAAGAAAGCTGAAGAAAACAGCTTCTGGTATACTGGTAAGATGTGTCAACTACACTGAAAATTGAGAACCAAACACCCTTGTACACTTAGTTTGTTGCAAGGAACATTTAGCTGTGTGTATTGCACTCATTGCAATCGTTATTCAATCGCCTTTCTCTTAGTGGATTTTAAATTCTCAAGAAAATCATTTCGCTTTTTCAGCTCTCTTTGTATTCATGCTGATCTTCTATGCCGCTGCATTAGGTGGAATCATTGTCATGTATGTCATGTTCACTGAGGTAAGTTGCCTTATGCAACTGTACAGCTACACATTCAGCTTGCACCTTGGCTTCAAGGTGTATCTTTCTTCGTACCAAGCAAGTTTTCATATATGATAATGTGACGTAAGGTATTATAGGTAAAGCTAATTAAAGAGACTCTTAAGAATGCTAAATGAAATCAAGCTTGAAGCAGCCTGCACATAGCCCTACACTATTACAATGATAAGCCTTGTGAAGACACCAACTTTTAATCATGTTTCTCAAAACGAAAGAGCACCACTGATTTCAGAAAGAAAGCCATAGCAAGGGTTTTAGAAAACTTTAACTACCCGCTATTGGGGCTTCTAAATAAAGAGGAAGCTAATTTTTTGTATTCATACTCTGAATTGTGCAGTTTCGAATCTAGTGTTCTATTGTTTTTGTTTTCTAGAGCTCGTCTTGCAATTTAAACAAAGCGTTGATCAGCCTGACCTTTGTGTTCTCCATCATTATTTCCGTCTTGTCTATTGTCCCGAAAGTGCAGGAGAGTATGTGTTGCTTTCATGTTAAAAATTGAGGGACATTTCTTTTTATCAAATTTGCATGTAGATTTGCCTCTCAGTCAAGTTTTACCAGCAAGGACAATCAAGTGTCTCGGATTGGTTATAGTGTGAGAAGCAATGCTCTAATCACTGCATTTTTCAGAAACATGTTTTTAAATTCCGCGAAATTTAGAGTCACGTAGAAATTTATGACATTACAGTAGGTTGGTTAATTTTCTAGAGGCTTGGTGACAAAATTCAAATTCATTTTTTGCAACATGAGTGAAGTTATACATTCATGCATTGCAAGTAATTTATGTGTAGAATTTTAGCAATGCATCATTTTGGCTCAGAACAAATTCTGTTTCACGAAGTTTACTCTTTCCCAAGTGTAAGCTCGCTGCTTTCTTTCGTTTTAGAATGTCCGAGATCAGGATTACTTCAGGCATCCCTTGTGTCCATGTTTGCTGTTTATCTGACTTTTTCTGCCGTATCAAGAGAACCACTCAAGAAAGGTATTGTAAGATTGCTTTAGTCTGATCAACGTGTTGCCTTTGACAGCTGTGCAAAGTAGATCCTTGATTGTAAGTTATGTGAACCAGGCCCTACGTCTAAAACGCCTGTAGCACAGAGACAAAAGGGGAGACTTTCGCCCTTGCTAATAACACCAGCAAGGACAAGATGTGTTATCTTAAAGGGAATTGTGGCATATTTAAGTGGCTCCGGGCCAGCAAGCTCGAACTGTATCCATCTACCATTTCACGTGCTCACTTCCACTGTAGATCGCACGCGATTTGCCTTTGAATCTACTTCACGTGCACAGTTACAATGTGACTACACTGCGCAGGCTCTGTACTATCTATTTTTGGAAAGTGCTTGATCTATGCTTCTATTCCCTTTAAGCAAGTATCCATCAGGAAATGTTAGAGCTGAAACAACTCTTGTCAATGTTGTTTTCTTGATGCATTTTCCTCATATAAAAAGGGTGGCTTCAAATGGCTTATCAGATTCATGAAAATCGCAAGGAATAATGTCACAGTTGACGAATTTCGGTGCCTTTTTCACAATTCCCACCCTGCCTGTTAAAAATAACTTCTTTTCGAAATGTTTTGTTGCAGAAAGCAATGGCTCAACGTTGCTGTGTGGGCAAGGGTTATCAACGGTCAATAAAGCGAACAATGCAATGACGTCAGTTGGGATAATTATCGCAGTTATGACCATTATGTACGCAAGGTAGGCGGTATAGATATTTCAATGGTGAAAACCATTTCAAAAACTGTGCAGTAGAGCAGATTTGCATTACTATTTCAAATACTTTTTGCAATGTTTTGGTTAAATTTGGATTTTGATTAGGTATAAAAAAGCTATAGTTTTATTGTAATTGTAACTTGTAATTGTAATTTTTTAAAAAGGGCCTTCTTTATACCGTCTTCTACGGACAAAAATCATTCCCTGTAATTTTACTAGGGGCGTGAACGTAAGAACGGAATTTTCAATTTCTCTGAGTTTCAATGTGGGTTTTTAATACCGCGAGACCTCTCCGCACGGCGACGCATCGCATGCATCTGACTGTAATCTTCATTATATACTTATTTTTCGATTTGGGTCTAACAATTATGAATGCGCGTATTTGTTATTTACGCGAAGGGCTCCCTTACGTGAAGGGCTCCCTTCCCTTTATAGAACTAACGAATTTCCGTAAAAAGGAAAAACCCCTTTGCACTTAGGCTTTCCTGTTTGTGACTCGTGTAAAATATTTGGTTTTTGGTTAATCATTCATCATTTTGATTCTCTTCTTTATGATTGTTGCTTACCCCTGCGTTTTTCTTTTCAGTGCAAAAGGAGCCAGCAAGCCAGATGAGAGATCCACAGGTATACGATTTGCTTGAAATGCGGGCCAATCTCTACTTTCATTAGAGCCTTATCAATGCAGCTGTCAATTGCTTGTTAGCTCAGACTGTTTTTTGAAGGCTATTTTAGGCCATCTCTGTCTTATCTTACATGTTATTCTGTGCATTTTTTCGCATTTATCTTGGTCCTTTGCAATCTTGCTGATGAATACTGATGTATCTTGCTTAAGGAAGCAGGGATGAAGAAGATCAGAAACCAGTCCAGAAGGTCGTTGATGATGAAGAAAGTGGCGTGCAGTACAGCTACAGTCTGTTTCATTTTGTCTACCTCCTTGGGGTGCTGTACATCATGATGACGCTGACAAACTGGTTCAAGTACGCATCTCTGTTCACCCTCCACTTAACAATGACATATAGCCTGCTGCAACTAGTCACAAATGCTACCTCGCGCTGTAAGGAGGGGTTAATTGGGGTGTGGTGAGGTATTCTTGGGGCTATGGGGCTGCTGAAACCTGATGATGCAGCATATTTTAGTCAAGTATGGCTCTATTTCCCCTAAGGCAATAGAATTGACAGACAATAATCACTAAGACTTTCATTTTTTATGCGCGAACCAATTTTGTACATTCAAGTCGAATAGACAGCTAAGGATGATTTACTTTATAAGCTTAATATCATATCATAAATTATTACATTATTTGCTGCAAATGATTATGGATTGGTTGCAAGGCTATCGTTTCATTTGTTTTCGAAAAAAGGGTTTCAATTTTTTGTTGTAGTATTGGCTCTCATGCAGCTCCAAATAGCCAGTATATACATTTGAGTTTTAGTAGGCGGGTGTCCGACTCATCAATCACTGATCACGAACATTTTTGTGTAGCAGTTATTCAATCCGGTTTGCATTGCTGAAATATCTAATTCTAGATTTACAGGGAAGACAATAGTACTAACTGGTTTTTTTTCTTGACATAATAATGTCAAGACACAATCTTGTAAAGTTCTACCCTGTTTTATCAAGAAGCAGAGGCTTTGTCGGCGGATAGGGCAGGTCCGTTCGTTAATGTTACCATGAACGACTCTGTGTGTAAATGTTAGAAGGCAATCAGATTTGCCCATTGTTTAAAACGCGTTTCTCCTGCGCAGGCCGACTGAGAGTGGCGATCTGCTGAGTTTCAAGCCAAGCTGGGTAAACGTCTGGATTCAGATAGTCTCTGCCTGGTTGTGCTTTTTATTCTACATCTGGACTCTGCTTGCGCCTTTCGCCTGCCCAAACAGAGATTTTACTGGTGGCTCAATGGCAGTGTAGACGGTAAGTAAAGCCTAGGTTTCAACACCTGTCTGCTGGAACAAATGTTCTGTTGAGAGCCAGTATTCCCCGTGTTTCTTGCCAAAAATGTTGGAAAACTAGCGATAATTCTTTTGCTCACATTCATTGAATTTCCTGCCCCAAGCCAGAAAGAGAGGGACTAGCAGCTACAAGGTATAGGAGAAATGCAAAAACGATTGTTTGTTACCATTGCAACAAGATAAGCATTGAAGACTGGGAACAATAATAGAGAGACGAACGTAGATATTGGCAGTGACCCAGAAGCCTGTCTTGTGTCACTGAAATGTAACCCAAATAAATCGCCTGCTTTTTTGCTGCTACTGTATTGAACATTGTCTAAACGTAAGCATGTCCTCAATTGTGTCACTGTCATTAACACTTTTCATTGTCTTCGTATCCACGTAACGTAATCAACAACACATTTGTAGCATCCCCTCGTTTTATGTGCATACGCCCAGTTTTGTATTTAATTAACTTATCAGTAAATTCATCAAGACGCAACGGTCACGCAACATCGTCTCTTGCTGGCTCCGTGTTTTCTGCACGTTAAACAAGATCATAAAATCGACAGCACACATTCATAAAATAATTTGCAGAAGTATAAATATAGGAATAAACATTATCCACTCGCGTTCCTATACTACCAAAACCTACTACTTCTGATTGTCACCATTTTCTTCTTTCTTTCTGTAGAAGCTGTTCGGAGTATGCATGGCTTACCAACACTGAGGTAGTATATGATTTAAAGTAAAGCCTCTTGGTAAGCATTTCTTCAATTTTGACCCCTAAACTGTATTTATTCAACCAAAAGTGCCTACTTTTGTAATTTACTTTTTATATGATTCTTCAAGGATTGTCAATGGTTATGTTGATAACTTTTCTCTCTAAATTATCAGAAAATGACCAACTTTATACCTGCTTTAGTCGTTTCTTCTCCATTCATCTTGAGTGATTTTGCAAGAGAAATAAGTCATTGCTAGCAGTTGTATTTGAAGTTAGAAACATATTAGCACGTACCGCAAACAGCGCCCAAACCATTTACCCACGAACTATCGACCCCGTACTATCATCCCTGAACCGTTTCCAAAATCATGCTTAAAGTTATGTCACACTCAAGCCTTTCAAATTTTCGTTGGGCTATATAACTTTTGATATCTGAATCTCTAGATAGTAGATAAATCGGTATTATTCGTTGGACCATTTTCGGCCACAGTAATGCCCCTTTAATGCAGTTTTTTATTAAGGTAAGAAAGTTTTGTGTAGATTTACCAAATGAATTTCAATATTTTAAGTTTTATTTCAAACCCAATTCTTTATTGTATAGACTTTTACTTCTCTTTAACGTACTTTTAAATGTTGTCGCCGTCATTTCTTGTGGCTTGTTTTCTTGCATTCACCTAGTTATTTATTTATCTTTTTTTAAGACGGTATCATATTATTTCATTTAATAACGTCTACATAACTAGAGAGAAGTCAAATGGTTCACTTTATGATTCGCTTTGTAATTTATTTAATTGCTCTGTGAAACCTACCGTTATTTTATGTATTATTGTAATTTCCTTGCTTATAAAAATGCTCCTTCTTTATGTATATAAAAATGTGAATTCATTTATTGACTTCAATCGTGAGTTAAAAGTCTGAAATCTAAATTGTTATCATTTCTTCAGTTTTTCGCCGTCTCCTGTCAACTCCTATAGTCCAACGTATCCCCTTATGGCCTCTGCTCACTTCGCAATCAAATTCTGAGATTAGATGTTGCATGGGAAGTCGAGCCTTTGTCCACTTTATGAAACGCCTATCTGGTAATAGGAAGTTCCTTGTTAATGAACAAACATATATTGAAAGAAACTGCAGCCAGCGAGAGTCTTTTATTTTTTTCTTGCTGTTAATTTTCTACTTTCCAATAATTGAATTGCGCTCGTTCAACCGTCTATAATGGGCAAATGATATTGCTGTTTCATCCCATGCTTTTGGTTTTGATACTCGCACCGGCGTTTGAGGCGTTCAAGAAATGCTCAAAACACTTTGCAATTGAAGGATTCGTGCGCGATGCGTTCTGAATAGACCTCAATGGTGGCATAAGGTAAGATCCATGTTGGTATTCTATCCATGCAGCACAGAGATTACGTTCTTTCACTCGCCAAAGCTCTTGTGATTAATTTTCGTTCAATGCATAAAGCCAATTTAGCAAGAACGCCAGGGGTTCATGCATCATTCTATATGGCCTACTGCAGCTCGTACGCAATTTCAATCTCAGTTTTGCGCAGATATTATCTGCATTAGTGTTTGCTAGCAACGATTCGAGCCTAGGTCTCTGTGCCGCATTACGTGTTTACCAGTCATAAGGTGAAGAAGATGAAATGTCGAAGCAGTGTAAGTGGGTGTTTGTTTTAAATAAACGGTTTATAAATAGAACGCTTTATTGTATGTCGCAGTGACTCGGATTTGCAATAAAAATGCTCTACTTTTAGGCCTGGTCTGGATGGAGTCAGATCAGGCAATATATTGTTTCGCAGTTGTTTAAGACAGGGACACGAAGCGGCCTTTCTGCAACCGTATTTCACTGCAATTTGTCCTACAATGTCCTTAGATTGGAGTTTCCTTAGTTTCCACTGAACCAAAGACGTTTCGAATTACGTTCGTCTCCACCAAGCATTTGTTTGAAACCGCTCATCCAGCTCTGCGCCGATTGTTCCTCGTCGGCAAACTATGCTTTGTGATGTCTCGCTGTATAGAGTTTCGGTATTTAGCGATGGCATATTACTCTGATTAATGAGAAGTAACCACGAAACCAATGCGAGGGACTTAGGCCTTGGCTTTTTGTCTTTTACGGAATGAACCTTCAAGATTCATCCTATTGCGAATTGCGATAATACAGAATTATTTTTTGGCAATATATCCATATTCGGCAAAAGATACCCCCACCTTACTGACATATTTTGAGGCAAGCCCTTGCTCTGACCCACTAACAACGCGTATCTGATTATGTCGAATCACCAATCGTCAAGTCTTGGCTTGTTCAAATGCAGGGTCAGGCAAGACAGAAGAACAAAATGTATTTCGAATAATTTTTCTTTGATCACGAAAATTAGATCACATTAGACCCTTAATTCGACAGTTTTTTTAAATATGGACAATAAAGCACCGAAGACGATAACGTTGAAGTTATCTATTTATTAATCGGCGATTCTTTGTTTTCGTCTTCTATTGCTGACCTGTCCTGCTGTGTGTCTCATCCTGTTATGTTGGAAGCTCCTTTGCGAAAAATGTTGTTGTGCATTTTGGGGTGGTCCTTAATCACCGTTAGCTATTGCTATACCACAAGCTTTTCAAGAGCATTGGACCCATCAGCCCCTCCTTGGCAACGGTTGTTTATTAACGATCGGGTGATAGTGATGCAGTCAATCAAACAATCATTACAGTCAATAAGTCAATTATTACATTACAGTCAATCAATCAATCAATCAATCAATCAAGCAACCAATAAGTCAACTGAAAGTTTATATCCGTTGTGATCTGCCAATTTCACTAGTTAAAACTTGGTTTCGCACAAAGCTTTCATTTGCACGTCCTCGTAGTGCCAAATTATGCATACGTGGAATAGGTGAACAAACGTTTAATAACCACAGCCAACATAGAAATTGTAGAAACAATATTTCGGATTGATAAATTAAAATTGATGGCAGAAATAGAATAAAGCTCTAACGTTTTTTGTAAACGTTTGAACCGGCAGCCTATGGATATATAAACAGCGCCGAATGTTGATTCATAAGCAATTCTCATTTTAAAAAATCAATTGATTAATCAATTTCAGTTTGCGAATCAGCGAACCAGTGCAAAAATGTTTTCTGCGATATTTGCACAAATTGGTAGCTAGGCAAGAATTCGAAGATATCGCGAATTTTTTTTCAAAAATCTTGACTCGTTTTCCAGATATACGAGCCTCAACCATCTTCATGCAATATTTCAGTCATCCTCATGCAATATATGACAACGAATTACAGCTCCAAGCAAGGTGATGATTGTAGGAATATCTAATAGTGATTGGTTAGTAAGCGTTGTCGTTTTTTAGCTGGTTGTTTAATGTTCCTCACAGGTCGAGTCACTCACAATTTGAATTCCATTGAAGATAATTCATCAAGGACTAGCTGTATCCCACCATTTTGACTTCTCCAAATTGCATCTTGGCTACTAGGATGCATTAGGATATACGAGGACCGATTATTTCTTACAAAACCTAGAGAGAGGATTCCAATGTCTTAGTACTCAAATGAAAATCGTTATTTCGGGAGAATGAGAGAAGATGTTATGACATTCTCATTTTAGAGGCCAAAAATTGCTTGGATAAGAAATCTGAAGCTTTAGGCTCAGAAACGCTCACTTTAGGCTTTGGTGACTCTCTGTTGGGCAGTCGAGATTTCCCTTCCAAGATTTTAAGCATTTCCAACAACCCTGATGATATCGCTCTAAGCAGAGAAGAAAATGCAAAGAAATTGTTTCATGAATCGACTTTCGTTAGGCCATTGTCATGAGTAGGTTATGAATAGACAACAAGGCTGTTTTTGTTTTCGATGAATTGATTAACTTCATGGGTATAGATTAACTCCATATCATGATCAACTGATTTTCTTTATCTTTGCAACTGAATATCAGTTATGGCCTAAAGGTGCCAATATCTTTTTGATAAACTTTCCGAAGTTTATCCGAAATCATATCTGATCCTATTTAGCGGAATCGATATAATAATCTTCACTATCTTAAAGATTCCATGCAAAGGTGTAAATCAATTCTGCAAAAGTTTGCTAAACGAAGCCAAAATGATTGCGGACCCCTGATAGAAGCAGGTGGTTTCCAGTTGTCTTCTCTTTTGAAAAAGGCTGTACTTTCTTAATAAGCGAGATTGTTAACTTCAAAGAATCTTGTTTCTAGAAACCAGTCGTCTTAGTATGAGCTACACAGAGAGAGGTTGTGCTGACATTGATTTGTAGTGAATTTGCATTTGGCAAGGACATATACAACATGTACTGAAGTCCTCTGAGGTAAGCAAAGAATCTTCTAATGCGTTCTTTCTTTGTAGTCAAGGAAGTGGTAGGGCAATAATCTACCATGGTCGCCCA
This sequence comes from Nemopilema nomurai, assembly GCA_003864495.1. NCBI lineage: Eukaryota > Metazoa > Cnidaria > Scyphozoa > Rhizostomeae > Rhizostomatidae > Nemopilema > Nemopilema nomurai. Next base: position 4,240,283 of record ML133471.1, on the reverse strand, counting down.
AGTCAAGAACTTACAAAATGCAGGCTGTCCACCATTCCTGGGTACAAGCGTTCTCCATACGAATTCTACTCAATAGAAACGTGTTATTTGGAGACGGCAGGCTGATAGCTAGAGACGCAACAGTTGAGGGGCTAGTGCATTTTCACGTCGAGCAATAGCAAACACGAATAGCAAACAATCTACCTATGCGAGTATTGGCTGCAAATGAATGGAACCGTATTTTTATTTCTACATGTAGGTTCCTTATAAAATGGTTCCTTATAAAAAAGCGTGTAAGCTAATTAGTGAAAGTCATATCATTTAATCTACATGCACTTGCCCGAACCACGCAGATCATGCATGGCAGTATTAAGCAACATATTTGTTTTCATTGAATTTGCTGGAACTCATTGACATTAGCGTCTTCACCTTAATTAAGTTTGATTTCCAGTTGTAAAAGTCACGGGGTCTACAATAGGTCTGCATCCATGAGTCAATGGCAGATGGCATGGCATACTTTTCTTTCCTAGATAATTGCAACCGTTGGCTGACTTCAACTTCACAGTGAGAAGTGCAGGTACCGAAGGCAATCAACTGCTGGGAGATGGATTCGAACGATTCTGCCCTGACTGGTGTTTGCAATGCAATCTTTACCGACAAGCAAATCAAGTACCATTACTTCATGTCCAGCAACCACAAAAGCCACTACTACATCAATGCTTATATGAATTCTATTCTGGTCTTGCCGACTGCATTTCTCAATTTTTCGGTTATTGTCGTGCTGCTGAGGACGAAGGCATTGCGGGCCCTGTCCAATATACCTGTAGTGTTCCTCGCTGGCTGGGACTTGCTCACTGCGATTTTCAGTCAACCAACTTTTGCGGCCTACCTCTTTTTCATGACGAAACGCGAGTTTTCCTGCGCCCTTCTCATGTCCGTTAAATATACATCCGCTATAGTGGCAATGACGTCATCGCTTATTGTGGTGGTCATATCAACTGAAAGGTATCTTGCTTTGTTCCACGTTTTCTTCTGGAGTGGGCACATAACGCGGAAAATGTTGATCATCCCGTTGTCTCTAATTTGGGTGATACCGTTGGGGCTGTGCATTGTCATGTATGACGTAATGCCAATTCTCGGCATCTCTGTGTATACGTTTCTTATTGTTGTGGCAATATTATGGATTTCAGTAAGCTACTTTAAGATGTTCAAGCTTATACGGAAAATGCAACTGCGGGTCATCCCGCAGAATAACTCGAGTCAACCCGAGAACGCCGTCCGCAACAAACAGGCAAGACTATCGAAGTTTACTTTTGCGATCGTCTGCCTTTACCTTGTTATGAACATACCGTACTGCGTGGCCGTCATTTTGTTATCGACAGTATTTAAAAATGGCTACTACACTGATGCTGTGAAGTGGTACTTTGCTACTTGGCTGATGCTGAACTCGCTCTTAAACCCCGTTGTTTACGCCTGGCAAAGCCCCCAGATAGGCCGGGGGTTGCTGCGCTTGTGGAGATTCCAAAGAGGCTACTTCAACAGGTCGGTGACGTACGACAAGAACGATGCGAGCAAGTACAAAACTGACCCCGTGTAGCGCCGAATTGCTAGGTTTTTGGCATACGTTGCCGATTATTTAACTTCGTGATCATAACGATTCGTAATAATGTCTAAGCAATGAAGTCAGACTTTGGCGAATCAGTTTTATAACTATGATTGAAAAGAATTAAGTATAAAGAAGTGAAATAGATAGTATGTAGACACGTTACAGTCCCTTTAGATGAGTATTTATCCATGGACAAATTGGCATTAAATTGGTAGAAGTTGGCTTACAAAGAACCGGTCGAAGGCATCGCAATTGATTCACATAAAATGGAAAGTGCTCCCTAGCGGTAGTATTCCCATTTTCAAACACTATTTTGCTTCCAATATTGGATTTTATGGGCTTACCCATTACACGACTCTTATTTCACTGTCTTATAGGGTCGATAGCATTTCTAGCATAAATGACTTTTAAGCCTAAGCCTGCTAAAGAATCTTTATGAATCCTGTGTTTGGAGCTTCTTTTAACAGATCAACTCAATATTGCAAATGCCCTATTCACATTCAGTGTTGCACCTCATTTTAAAGAAATATAGTTCTGAGATCAACCTTATCTGTATCCTACTCTCTTCTTCGGTTAGCTTTTGCAGGCCTTAATCATTATTATTATTATGAGAGATTATAATGCAAATGATTTTAACATTGGTCTTGTAATATACTTGTACATAATGACGAAGTTGGGACCCGACTTATTAAATGTATGCTGTAATATGCATTATAGACATTAGCTACCGTGTAACTGATTGGCAAACACATTTAGTTTGCGTTTATTAAGCTGCAAGACACTGGTTGCAAGCTTAATCTTCATTCAGTTTGATTGTAGAAATACGCAACAATGTTGGCTTAGGAATAATAAACTAAAGCGAGAAATCAAAGATTGGTTATCATTTCAACACATAGTAAAGTCTGAATTTGTACTACCAAGATAAAATTATGTAAATGAAATCAGTAAATCGTTCAGTTCTATGAAAGAGAGCGACAAAGCGACGAATGAAGGCACTATGGGATTAGGTGCTGCAATAGTGCCAGTTTCTATTTGTGACAAAAGGAGCCAATCATTAGCAAACTGTTTGAGTGATAGAGCTTACATGAATAGAGATCAAAAGGTTAGAAATTTTCTGTTTTTGATGCTGATCAATAATGAAGGGGTGGAATTCTCGATGCGTAAAAGGCTTTCATAGGGTAAATGAACACAACAGGAAATCATCCAGGATTTGATAACCTAGATGAGTTGAAAAAAGATTATACCCGGTTTACTCAAAACTTCCCAGCAAACACGCAAAGCAATATTTGGTCAACTGCGCAGAAAATTTGTCCCTTCTTGTTTGAAGAATTTTCTCTGTAAAATCAGGTCTTTCCAACGAAATTCGAGTTTGCGATTTTAATTGTATCTTACTAGAGTTATGATGCAGTTGTAAAATGGGAGCTCAATGTTGAAAAAAAATCTTTCAGAAATAGCTTGATGTCAATGCAACTTCAAAGACCTGAACGTACTTCCAAGATTTTCAAGAATTTTCGACATATGATCTTTGCTTCAGTCTCTAGCCTGAGAGAAATGCACGATTCTTTAGAAGTATTCTTATTTGTTGATAATAATCACATAACTATGTGGAACCGACGACGGAATGGAAAGGCAGACAAAATTTTTTGCCTAGGCATGTCAAATATGCAAACTGAAACTAATTTTGGCATCATTAGAGTAGATTTGAGCCTCCCATATAGGCACGTAAATACCAGGGGGCGTGACGCGAAAATCTGATTACGGTTAGAAAACGAAAGAGTTTACTTGGAATTTTTCCCTTTGAGACCCATTTTGAGACCTATTTTGAGACCCATTTTGAGACCCATTTTGAGACCCATTTTATACTTAAAGAATTTTTGGGATTTTAGATGTAAATGTCTTTAACCAGACGTAAAGTTATAGAGACAGGAGTGAACCAATCAATATCGTTTTCTACTGCAAAGCGTGGGCTCACTGGATCTCAAATTGCAAGAGTGCCTCGTTTACCCTATGTTCCTTTTATGTTATTGTCTCTTTCTGATTGAGTTTTTGTTTCTTGTCTAAGTTCAATTGAATTATTCTATCGAGTCTACACTTTTAAAAAAGCCAGACCCTGTATTGATCAGAAAGAATTAAATCGAAACATTTTAGGAAACTACGATTTGAATTCAATTTCTGTTGCCCATGAACAGTTAACTGTTTATTTGCTATCATGCCAGCAATGAAGAGCAATGGAGTTTGTGGTACTGAGTTTGATCAACACTACAGAGTGACACATAACAAAAAAGAGCATTATCATATTTTATAACAAAATAAAACTATATTTTATAGAACGAGCATAGCAGTCCTTGTGATGGAGACCTTTTGATGCAATTGATACTCAGCATATAAACTTAAAGTTGGCAAGAAAGAAAAAGCAAAGAATTGCTGCTGATTGACTTAAGAATCTTATCAGATGTTTTACATGGGCGGATCCTGAAATATTAGTGCCGATGGAAATAAGGGGGTACTAGTATTTGGCCGATGCAAATAAGTGAGTATGCAAATAAGAGAGTTTAAAGGACTTAGCCACCAGAAACTTTTTGAGACCACGCCCTCTAAACTCTCATAAATCATGGGCGCACCCTTTTAGATACAATTGGTCAAACACATTTGCCGTGCTATAATTTCAGTTTTTTTAAATAAAAATAACTCTGCTGTTAGAAAACCATTCTTTGGCCTTTTGATAGCATGGAGAGCTGCTATGAATTTCTTCTCGATTGTTGTTTGCAATGCTGTTATCTTTGGGCGGGATTTTCAGGCGAAATAGCAACGAGCAACAGCAGTGAAAGGAATATTGCTTAATATCAAACTTTGGACTGCATCGGTCAACCGACGCAAAACGCTGATTTGACTTCACTCAGAGGTCTGGGGACTGATGCAGTTTGTTCAGAACAATGGGGCTGTCAAAGCCACGATGATTGACACCGATGCACTAATCAAAATGGTTACGTAAGCGCAAGATTTGTTGAATAATGGGGTTGGCTTCATGTGAGGGTGGATAAAAGGTTGCTACGAATGTGAAGGAGGAAAGGCATGATGGAAAAGGAAAATGGGGCTGAAACTGCGCGAGTATGGCAAGGAATTGCTCAGGAAAATGTCTGACACAAAATATACAATGCGATTGAATGAACACGTGTTTACGAATAAAGAATGTAATTAAAACCAGATGAAGAAACAAATACAGATTGGATCACACCTGAAAGATTTGCAGTTATTTCTTTACCTGGAAGTTGTGATCTCCCCTAAAGATTCTGTTTAATGTCTCTTTCCACTCCTTCTTTTCCAATTAATTAATAACAACTGAAAACTATGAAGCAAAGCAACATTCAAACGAGCATGGTTCGGTTTAGAACTTTCAAAACAGTAATCTAAATTTAAAAATTTCCTTGATTGTATTAGTGTCTTTATGCTTACGGCTAGTTATTATGAGTATAATGTTGGTAATTATGAAGGAACCGGGAATGTGGAACTAGGGCTATTTCCAAATATCAATTTCCTACATACAGTAGATTTACAGTTCTTAAAAGGAATTTCTCAGATAAAGTTGGAACTTTCATCAATCTATGCGCCCCCTGAATTTATTTTCGTTCTTGCTCCCATCACAAGGGACCCCGGTTCTTCAATCCTTTCTTACGGCCTCGTGATGAAAATGGCTAAACGCGCGAAACGTCATAATAATCACTTTTCTGGAAGTTGCCGTTTGATTTCAAATGTCAGGTCAAAGGACAGATCAAAGCTTAGAAGCTTAGGTGAGTTGTCTTCCTATGTTTACAACCGCATTTCCTATCACCTCCTATCTATAAATATTGCTGTCTTTGCCCTAGCCTCTTTCAAAGTAGCAGTGTTCATATAACATCAGAATAAACAACGGTTGTTTTAGACAATGTTACTCATGGTGAATGTAGAAAGATATGCGAATGAAGCCATGATACATGTGCTCTTACTTTCTCGTCGGCTTCAAACGAGGGTTGCGTAAGATTGTACCATTGTGTGGGCACCGTAAGTTTTGCCCAGACTGTGTACTTCAGTCTATGAGGCTGGAAAAATTGAAATAAATTTTTTCATTAATGATATACTTATTCTCATTGGAAATTTTGAAAATTTGTTCTTTCTATCTATGTGAGTGAATACAAACAACTGCTTTCCACATCTTTTTTGTTAAATTATGCAAAATTTTTAAAGATAGGGTTAATATTTTTCTGCCACGTATATGATCCATAAATTTGATTTTAGTTAGATATAAACTTTATTAGAATCAAGCTACTGGCAACATAAAAGGTTAGAATCAAGCTACTGGCAACATAAGAGAACAATCATTAAATACTTCTGTGAAACACAACTTGACTTCTTGATCATAATATGGATTACAGCTTAGATACAGTAGTTGAAAATTTAAGTCAGGCAAAGAAGTAGCAGCTTGTCAATAAATACCCAAACAGCAGCTATGAAGAAAAATAAGTATTCAACAAAGTTTTTGCTTTTGACGTTGACATGAAATAACACAGACTGGCCATAAATGCATTGATCAAAGATCTTTCGTTAACTTTTTTTTAACAAACATGTTGTATTGTAATGTTATGACTCTTGTCGACAAAGTTTTTGTTTCTTGAGGCTTGTTTAATCTTCTAATGTAAAGATTATTTATATTGAAAAGAAGGAGCACAAATTTTGCAGTCATTACAAAGTACAACAAATTGTGGGTGGTTTTTTATCTGGCACCAAATTAGTAGAAGTAGCCTATTGTGGCCTATATTATATTACATAAAGCTGAGACTGGAAAAATGGAAGTTCTTGCTGGCTCCAAGGAAAAACTGCAAGCTAAGATGAACTTCAAATCTGGCAAGGGAGGGATATGTATCATAGAGAGGCATCAATGACAGCTTTTCCTGTAGGTTACAATTCTGCTCTTTTTATCACCCTCCTTATTAATGCAGTTTGGTTGACAATAGGGGTCCTATCTAAATGATCAATGTTGCAAAATAACATAATTCTGCTAAAATCTTTTAAAAGCTTTGATATACTAAAGGATATTCTAGCCCACCCTGAAGTGAGCCACTTATTTTAACTAACATGCACAATGTTGCCTGGAAGTGTTCAGTTAAAATCAACAAAGATAACTTTAATGAAGCACAATATTATCATATTGTTAAACCTTATTTCTAGTGTCTACTGAGAAGTTATCATTGACGTGCTGTAACATTGACCAATAGTCAGTTAAGCAAAGTTTATATAATATAACTACTACACAGTCATTCTCAAACGTTGATGGTAGAACAAGATTTCAGTTCAGTTGATCTTTACTTGTTTACTTGGTAGATAAACCAACTTATTATCGCTTTAAAACGTGCTGTTCATCTTCAAAAGGCAATCGAATGTTCAGCTACTTTAACTGCAAAGTTCATTTATTTATTGATGCCTTTTTCTGAAAGAGAATTCGCAGCCTTCTACAGCGCAATCAAGTGTATTGAGAGAGTAGCTGTTCAGACGCTGGGCATGCTAGCTGTTTCAGTTTCCAATCCTCAACAGTCTCTTTATGTTTCTGCCAATCTCTGGACACTGCCACGAGTAAATCAGAGGATTTACAAGCGAGTTGAGGAAAATGAAGAAGTGAACATAGTTCTGCACAGTTTTTATATATGGAACGTGTTTGAAAACGGTATGTATAAGCACAGCCGTTATGCTATATGGTGCGTTAAATGCCAGGAATGCTGCAATAACAATGAGGCTGAACTTAGAAAGTCTTGCTTGTCGTCTGCGAATGGTGGCAATATTTTCCGACTTATCGCGATTAACAACAGCTATGTCCAATACTTGCCTCTGCATTGACTTCACAAGACGGTGTATTTTGATATAAAAGACTGCTATAATGAACAATGAGCTTGTGGTCAAGACAGTGTAAGCAATCACGGCGGGCAATTTGTATTTGGTTTCGAAAATGAGGAAGCAAAGCACTACGCCTGGCACCCAAACAAGAGACAATGAAAGGACCAGATATCTCTTCAACATTGGTCTTCTCCAAAAGAAGGGTTTAAACAGCGCCAAGTATCTTTCGATGGTGATGATGAGCACTGCCAAATATGATGACGTCACGAAAATTACCCCAGCATACACGGATGTTATGAAAACAAAACAATTAGCACTTCGCTTTGGAACGGACGTAATTTGTATCACATAAAAGGCCAGGAACAGAATAGGGATGTTCGAAATGGTTTTCAGCAGGTTAGTTCTAAGCATCACGATGATGACTAATAGATTCAAAATAATTGCTGGCACTAGAGCTAGGCCGGTGAGTGTGGCTACGATGTGTGAATTTACTCTCTGCCAATATGTTAATTTGAATGCCATTTGATACTGCTTGCCAGTGATGCTGGGACACCGTAATATGTAAGTGATATTTTCCATTCTTTGCTTTTTCAAGGTGAAGTTACCTGGAATTTGAAACAAAAGACGTTTGAGATGCTTAGAGTTTTACCCCCAAAGAACACACCTGGAAATGTCACATACTTAATAAGTATATCAAGGAAGCGATAGATGTGTCTGCTTTTCAATAATCGTTTCAACTTTCAATGCCATAGCTCCTATCTTGCTTCAACTCCAGGCTTTGTGCATATCGGCTTGCGGAGAGCAATCCTAATTATATCTCCAAAATCTTTGTCTACGACATCTAGCTTGTGGCCTTTAGTCTATTGACCTCGCTTCTTCAAGAAGCGGAAAGTAGTTATCATCCAACAAACTAGTTAAAGGAGGTACTAAGTTGGTAAGATTGCAATCTTTTTTTCAAATTAAAATAATACAAATGTTACTTTATTATTGACTGTTACAAACTTTATCAGATCCTGATCTTTCATTCCTCCATACAACACAAAACAGTTCTGTTTAACGCCATGGCTTCGTCCTTGCTCTCTTCGATTTTGACTCTCTATTTAAACATTGTATGTACTTGTACTTGATTAACGTGTTGCTAGTAACAAACTGCTTGACCGAGACGGGGGTATGCTAAAAATGATCAGGCAACAAAATGATCAACAACTTTGGGCATGGCGAGTAGCTTTGGAGGGTCGAAGGACTAGGCAACCGGGGAAAACATGCAACCTGTTTTCAATAAGACACAAAAACATTTATATTATAATAGGACATCAGCCAACAAGAATTAGCAACACGAATTATTTTTGTAAACACTCAAAGTTAGAAGATGATTCTTTCTGAAAAAATTTATTTTCTTTCTTTATCTTCCGACGGTGAACTAGACATAACAAACGGGGCACTGAAGCGTCCCTGCCCCCTCTGGTGTCAGCACTGAGGCACTAATAGGTTGAGAGATTTAATGAGGTTGAGGTTGTTTAACGAGCACGTTGGAACACTGTACTATACAAGATGGTGCTGTTAGTATTTTTGTTTCCCAAACTAATGCATCTGCCAGAAATTCGCAAATTTTGACTATCAAGTAGGAAAGGATGCGTAAAAGAGCCGATGGTCTTAAACTACATTAGGTTTTATTGGTAATATCACAGAAAATTCCCAAGGCCTTCCAATTCTAGTGTCCCCCGGCAACTGAAATGCTACTTCACAGCCTGACTCGAAAGGCTTTTAACACAGCAATACAGATGCTGCTGTTTTCATCACACTTTAAGTACGAAAACGTTTAAAAAACGAGCTTTTTGTATCGTAATAGTTTGAATAAATATGTATTGGCAGGTAGCCTATTACGCTTGTGTTACTTGAGGTGGCAAGTTGAGGTGACGAGCGACCCGCAAGTACGCAGCAGCAAAGCGCCACGCCCCATCAATTTGGAAATGTCACTGAAAGCAAAGCCATTATTTGAAGCTGAACCATAATAGACGAAGTTTGACGTATGCTAAGAAGACTTGTTACCCAATCCCACCATAATTCCTGACGGAGTAAACCGTTTTTTATATATTTTCTTAGCTTCTAAAGTTTTTGCATAATTAAAAATATTGGTTTCTATAAAAAAAATGATTTTAAGTGCATTTTGAGTATTCAGTATATGCTACCCGGTCATTGGAACCCCCCCCGCTAATTAACTTTGAACATGAATTCCGACCCCCTCGTTAATTCTGATCCATCTGGAATTAGGCACCTAAGAGTACATGGACCGACGATTGTTGGACGGAAAATAGTTATTACGTAAATAGTTTTGATTCTGTGCAATCCCAATTTTGTGGTGTCGAGCTAAAAGGGTGTTGCACAAAAGAGTTGTTTAATTTTAAACAATTGCAAGCTGTAGTAGAAAATGTTAGGCCCTTTTATTACTCACTTTCGTTGTAATCCCGCCATGTCAAATCCCTTACAGTAGAATTCGTATTTTTGTCTGAATAGCGGCTTAACTTTCTTTATAGGGACACAATGTTCTTGTTTCATAGAAACGCTAGAGTGCAGAAAGACACTCATCTTTGTAAGTTAGGCCTGGCAGAAAACTCGTTTTAACGCCTCTTTTTCAAATTTGAAATCTAGTGCTTTAGAACCTACCGAATAGCGCATTCATAGCACACTCCTGCAGCAGCGGGAACTGGCTTATAATGTATTTTACAAAAAAGATAATGAAGCATTGATAGTAACCGCCATAAGGGGTAATTGAAACGCTGAATTAGGACCAATGAAATAGTTAATTGAGTATATATAGAGACATTCTTTCTTTCTTTGCATATGCTCTTTTAGTTTTTTCTAACTACCGACAGACTGAAAGCATCCAAAGTGTTTAGAAAAGAATTACCTTGTTTTGGATTTTCTGCTCTTTTACCCTTCTCCCACTGACAATCTCTAGTAGAAATTGAAAATTTCGATTTGGTTTCTACGCGTCGCTCATTTTCCGATCAATGAGAAGGAAGCTCTATGGAAGTACCTACACCACAAAAGGGGATGTGGGTAAAAGCAAACGCTTCGGGGGAGGGATAGGTATTTATTTTGAAAATTTGATGTGCGCGTACTATATGAATGGATGTAAAAAGCACTGACCAAAGAGTCAAACAGCTATTAAATCCTAATCCTCTTGCAGGTTTAATTTGCTTACTTGAAATTTGCACCAGTTTATACAGAATGGAATGGATTACGTCGAACTAGTTAGAAACGATATAGTATGGAGTTGGAAAAATGCCTTTTAGATTCTGACAAGAGGATTTGTATTAAACGGATTCTCGAGTTTCCTTCGTTTGTTTAGAAATTTTCCTGCTTTCTAGGACTGTCCCTTTGTCCTTTTGCAGGGTTTCATACTCTCTCCGCCTCTGAGAGAGAAGACGAGAATGCCTCGGTCTTCGACCCATCTAACAGGATAGTCATGTTTTTAAGTTACCGTTACCCAGGCAAAATAATCTCTTACATAGAAGTAATCTGATTGTGAGCAAGTCACTTGATCTGCCCTTTACGTGCAGTTACTGTGCGCGCCGGAGTGAATCAAGTTATTGCGGTATGCAAATGTTTCACTCTCTTCTATTTGTAAAGTCGATGGAGCCTTGAATTTGCATATGATGTTGTTTGTTTCTCTATTAGCTTTGTATCAGCTGAAGAAAAAGTTGTTGTGTGGTACAAAGATCAGCATCAATTTTTCACACCATCCACGCAGCAGGTGGGAAGTACAAACATATGCATAAATGTGAAAAATTTCGCAGCACACGAAAATGACATTTTGTCCAGCAGGCCACCAAACACAGTGATCAAAAGGCGAGAAAACTTATAGTAAATGCCGTTTTAGAGAAGAATTGATTGAAAAAATTGATTGATTGACCAAATTGACCGAAAGCCAACGTTCCTTAATAAAAATAAGAAGTAGCCAATGCTTGATACATGCATTTTGTGTATTGGGGTTTATTGTTTAAGTCCATTCATAGGCCGCTGTAATACTAAAGATATAACCTCGCTCATCAAGTCCAGAAATCTGCATCTAGCCAGGGAATCTTGACTGATGGGTAAGAATTTCCATCTAGCTTGATTATTCAAAGCCGAAATTTTTATGTTTTTGTTGAAAATCACAATCACATCACTTACAAAATGCTGTAAATTTCATTGTTTACATTATATTGTTTTGCGGAAAAATGTTTGAACATGCCTATTGAAAGGAGGAATACCACGCTGCATCACACCAATCACACCTATAGATAAAGTCCTTAAGTGTAGTACTAACTACAAGTGCTCAGGGACCAAGGTTTTAGTAATCTCAAATATTATCGAAAATCTTATAGAAAGTGTTCTTAGATACAAACAGAATGCCTTGTCACAATTCATTTCACTATGTTCTGAGAATGTATTCAGTGGTTGGGTCAACTGGTCTTCTTATAAACATAGTTGCCTACAAATAGATATCAACCTTTTGGGGTATCGCTCCCTCGGATTCCCTCTGTTTATACATTAAGGTGCTGGTTCAACCTGCAAAAGCATAACAAAACAAAGATAATTCTGTCGTCAGGTGTAAAAAACAATCGCCTATAATTGACCTTGGAGCATTGAAATGACCTTTGACCCTATCCATTGTTGTGGTTGCATGGGGGGCCCTGAAACACGGCTTGTAACACAATTTTTTTAGAAAGCCAAAGAGAGTGAACTGTCCTAAAAAAGAGAAAGACCATGGTGTCGTTCAATAGTCCAATAACGGCTTATGTTTGTTTGGCCAAATGCAGCCTTTTACAACAATAGCTGCACATGTTATTAGGAAAAGGAAAGGTATAATGATACACTAGGTCTTCGTAATATAATTTACATTTAAACAAATGTATCAAATAAGAATGTTAAACCAAAATTAAAACTCAATGTAAGACGATTGAATTCAAATAAAACTCTCTTCCTTTTCATCATAGCCAATCAATTTTGCTTCAATCTTGAATGTACTTAGTAAATCTGAGAGAGACGGATTTGACTCTGGTAAAGCATTTTGTAGATCAACCAGTATTTCTTGGGAGGCTTGTCTCCACTTCAGTATAAGTTCGTCAAGATTGCATAGATCTTCCTGCAAGAGCAAATTTCTATTCTTAAAATTTGCAGTGATTTATGCATTACTAAGGACAATTGGTTTCATCATGCTACTAGAAATGAAATTCTGTCATCATAATGATCTAACAATCTATTTTAAGATTTCTAATTTTATTTACAATTTAGAAAAATTGAGTTCAACAACGATACTGTAATGATTGCAATACCTCTTTCTTGATGAGGAATTTTTATCCCAATTTTTATGTCTTTCTGAAGCAATAAAACTTTTAGAGTTTTAGAGTCATATTTTTTTTCTGCAGAAATGATCCCTATAAATATCTATAAATACCTGTTATCTCAAGCCAATGCAGAGAAGCTCCTCACCTTTGTGCATTAAAGTTGGAAATTATTGTGGATTTCTTTGTATTTTTTCCTTTCTCATTAGCTTTAATCAAATTGCTTGTAATTTAGGTGATTTTTGGTATTTCTTAAATTAGTTTTTGGCAATGAAGGACTTTTAGGGTAATTGAACATGGGAGATAAAAATGAGATTAATAAGCTAAGTTTATTGCAATGCATCCCATCGCATTGCATTGCAATGTTTTTATATAATTTATGCAATTTGTTTAATGCATTTGGAGAGAATGCTTGGCTCTAAGGCCTGAAAAATACTTCATGCAGCTATGAAAACTAATTTTTTATTAATTCTATCGCTTCTTACATCACTTTGCTGGAGGCCATAAAACCTTTTAAAGCAAAAGTTTGAAGGGTAGCTACATTTAAATTCAATACCTGGTGGAAAGAGTGCTCTGACAGCTATCTCTTTTAAAAAATAACACCTTCAAAATGTTACCTTCTTTCTATAGAGCTCAGCCATCTTAAGTTTTCTTAATTTTTCTTCTTTACTTCTTATATCTGTCTCCAGAGCTTTCCTTTCATTGCTGAGCAATTTAACTTGATCTTCTTCACAAATTTTATCAGTGAGCTTTTCACAATGTAATGAAGATGTTCCTTTTTCCTCACTAACATTCAGTTTGTGGTGAACCTCGCCTTGAAAAAAACATATAAACATTTAAATGGTTCCATGTTTCTTGAAACACCAGATAATCAATATTGTAATATTTGCTAATCATTATCAGAATTTTACAGACTTGCAAATGCTACTTTACCTGACCAGTGCTGGTCATATACACAAAGTGATAGCAGTGTGGGATATAGCACAGTATGTGACAGTGACTAAAAAATTGATAGTGTAGTAACTTGCACTAATTATATGCTGCCTTATTATTGATTTGCCTGATATATCTGAAATACCAAACTGTATATAGTGGCTGAATTTTGTCATTCCATAGATGTAGCCTTATCTCTTTATCTCTGCACTACTTTTTCATGCTTATTTAGTCTAAAGTAATTTGGCCCAAATGACTTATCTAAAATTTCATATTCTCTTTATTAGTATTTTATATATATATATATATATATATACATTATATTCTCTTTCCTAATCTTGACATTTCTGCCCCCTCCCCCCCTCCCACTATCAAATACAAATTGCAGGTCCTGACCAAAGATAAACCTCAACTGGAAATTATTGTACATTAATTCATACAGTTGCAATTCTTCTGCCAAAACTTGCACATGTTTGCAAACTTACAAAACTTTCCTAATCTTGACATTTCTGCCCCCTCCCCCCCTCCCACTATCAAATACAAATTGCAGGTCCTGACCAAAGATAAACCTCAACTGGAAATTATTGTACATTAATTCATACAGTTGCAATTCTTCTGCCAAAACTTGCACATGTTTGCAAACTTACAAAACTTGCATTTTTTAGTAAAATAATGCCTTGGTCACACTCACTAATCCCCACATTCACATATTCTGTCAAATTCATGGTGCAGTTTATCAAAATATTTTCTATGATACTGAATAAAGATGTTTTCCATATGAAGTTCGATTAAATTGTACATTAAATACCATTGGTGTACGACAAAATACTGGGAATTCTATTGAATAGAGAAACATAACATAATGATATGATGTATATTGTCAATCCTTATTGCTCACCTAAATATGGTCCCTTTGTAAATTGAGCATATTAGAAAGACGAAGAGAAAACAATTTTTTTCAGTTACCTTCTATGGGGTCCATTTTCAAAGTTTCTTCTATCGGGTTTGATTTACCTGCCAGATGCGAACTTATGGATCAGCCTCTCTTCAGGAATGAAAAGTAGCGGGAAAACTGAAAAAGGTTTAAAGTCGTTCTCTGTTTAAAGTTGAAAATGTGTTGAAGATATAAATATAACGTTGAGATCGATTGTTGTCAAAACGATAGGATTTGTTGTAACTGTTATCCAAAAAGAGTTTCGAGGTTAAGAACAGCAAACTTCAAGCATGACCATTTCCAGCTCTCAACTAGCGACTGTTGTTACGCGGGTATGACGTTTTTTGGACAGGCGTGCTTCACATGCCAGGTATGGATTCCATGGCTGCTGCACTTCCGAGAAAATTTTCTAAAAATTTGCACACACCCGATTTATGGGTGTGGTTTTGGCGTAGTCTTGGGAGTGGCTCAAATTTACAGGGTTTCCTTACAGATTGCAAAATATCTCTCTAAATTTGTTTGCAACAGGGAGTGGAAAAAGTATGTTGTTATAAACTGACTGAACATGTGGAAAATAGATGACTTCTGTCCTTTTTAAATAATGTAATCAATATTGTGTAAAAATAAACAATTTTCTGTTTAGAAGTAGAAGCTTAATGAGGTGTAAGTCAAGAGAAAGAAAGTCTCATCATAAATATTAAACACAATATTAATAGACAAACAAAGACTCTTTTTCCATGGATTCTCTTCAGGTTACCTTTACAGTTGTAATATTTACTTTTGTTCCAATGGTTTTTCTTTAAAAATTATAGGCATTTGAATTACAGATGCTAATGGCAGTGGTAGGTAAGCTTAGTTTTAAGAAATTTCCAAGGTATAATTTTTAGCAAGTGAAGTAGAATAACCAAATTTTTATATAAGTTTTTCAATTCTTGTACTCGTAAACCATTATTATTTCACTTAAAATAAATTTCTCAAGTTAAGCTCCACTTGTTTTGATGAAACATATAACTTGCACACACCCAAGACTCTTTGTGAAATTTAGTGCACACACACATAAATGTGCAAACTTATCACAAATGCACTCTTGTCCACCTGAGATCACATCAAAAACTGCCATGAAATCCAGATCGTCTCGCATGTGACGCAAAAAATTCAGATTTTAAACAAGGGGTTTTTAAGGCAAACTTCCGAAACTGGTAAACTGACAAACTGGCTCCAAGTAGCTACTTTGTAGGAGGTGTCTACATCTCCAGTTATTTCATCCTTTTATGCAGGCATCTTTTTACATATTTGATATTCAATGATTTTTCATCAGTAATGAAGAGAAAACCTTTTAAAAAATTTCGTATTTAGCATTATTTCCATACTTTGTCAACATATGATGGCTGTTCTCCTCATTTGATTACGCAGCTGTTATAATAAACCGCATGTCAACAAGAAATCTAATGTTGTAGTGTACACAAGCTTTTACCTGTCATTAATGTTATCTCTATTTTTCATGTCTAGCCTAAGGTTGGCAGTTTCAGTGTTTTCTATATTTCGATATCATATAAATATGGCAAGATGTATGATTAAAACGATCATAACATTGGTTCATACCAATCTGCATTTTCTTAAATTTTCTGCTTTTTCTTTTCAGATTGGATTTATTCTAAGGCTCTTCTAACATATTTCCCATACATAAAACAGAAAAGAAATTCTGACAGACCCACATATAAGGTAAGGTAAGACAATATGCTTTTTCTTCAATGAAACTTCACATGATTGATTAAAGAAGTGGTATGATTGTAGTTTATGATAAACTGTAAGTAAACATCGGTGATGGTAAAAATGGTGATAACAAAAATAGAGATCTGTTAATTTTCATTTTAGTGGTAGTGGAATCTTGGTTTACTGTTGATCAAAGCTTTCTTTTTCATTCATATCTTTATTCCTTTATTACAGTAAATGCTGCCTATGTAAATTTACTCATAATTTGAGGCTTCAGTTATAAAATTTTAGTAAATTTCCTTGAAAAAACAATTTCAGTTTCAGTTAATGACTTCCATTTTATTCTGATTTCCCAATCAAAGCTAACATGACCAAATTAACCATATTCTTTGGCTGAATTAACAAAATTACATTAAAATTTCTACCATCTATTGAGATGTCTTTGATTAGACTTTAGGCACAATTGAATATAGATTGTCTACTACTGTCACATAGCCCATTTCCCTTCACCCATCCTGATGTATTTTCATGTTCACCCCAAACAACTGTTCTGACTTCTAAGCCAGGATGTGCTGATTTTCAATTTTTGTATTATTCTACCTTACCCCGCCAAAATACCTTAGAAATATGCCCCAAAAGTCACTATTCCAGTTCAACCATCTCCAACTCTATCTTATGTCAAAATGAATATGTCAGTTTTGGCTAAGTCTGTCCCTCAACCTGCAAACCATTTTGTTAAAGATTGAAGAAATTGAAACTGGATATAGAATAGAAATCGGAGAGAAACACTAGAAGTTCATAAACTAATAGAGTGAGCTAAGCAGAAGAATGTTAACCCAAAGGAAAATTGGAAATGAAACAATTTATCTAGTGGGACTCTGGCATTATTCCTTTGTTCATGCTTCTTTTGATGAAAAGTGCAACCAAGACTTTGTATTAACAGCACCTTAGCTGAGTACTGAAAATTTTCTAGCAAATGTTTGACATCTGTTTTTAGAATTTTGAAAAGTAAAATGAAGTAACAAGCAATAGATGGATTGTGAGTATCTTTGATGACAGCTGAAAATTAATTATGATTAGAGTAGGGGAAAGTAATGCGAAACTATGCGTAAAAGAGCAACTTAAAATGAATTAATCATGCATTCCTTACCAGTTATCAATCCAGTATTAAAAATTTCTGATATTGTACTGCACTTAGAAACTGGCTTCCCCACTGAGAACTTCCTTTGCTGCTTCCTGCTCTTTGCAAAATCTATGGTAAGGATGAATATTTGTCCAAATTCAGTCAAAAAGCGTTTTTTCATTTTTCTTGTTGTCAATTATTAGTTTTTTGTCAGTGTTTTCCATATGTTACAGCTTTTCATGAGAAATAACATAAAACTTTAAAGTAATAGTAAATTCTGCAAGTTACATTCTTTGCTGCAACTTTGCATATTTCTTGATAATCAATCAAATCTTTAATCACTGCCTAAATTTGCCATCATTTCCCAATGAATTGCCACCCTGATTTTGAATGGCCCTTTCAAAAATTGCTTAATGAATGAAGTGACATTCTTTTTCTTCGAGTTCTTGAGTGAAGTATTGGCCCTAATGACGCCCCTCCAGAGTCATTCCGTGGCTTTCCACAGTTACCTGTTGTTCATCCTACTTTAAACCATGGCTTTACAGAAAAATAGGCAAGGTTTTTAGCTTTTGTGCCAATTTTTTGCAAACGGAAACAGGTTTTTTCATTTTCGCTTCTGCTTCCTTCCACTTTTAGGAGATCAGCAGATCATTGCCATATTGTATACAATTTAGTGCAAATTTAAGAGCAGGACCCTATCCTGCTTTAAGTAATGGTGAAGTAATCGACTATCTTGCTCAAAATATAACGGCCTGCTTCTAAATAAAGAAAATGTAATTAAGCGATTATTCCACTACATAAAACCATGTCTGATTGAAGAAAAGTGGATCGAAGGAAAATTTAATCTGAAATACAACGGCAAGAAAAAACAGCTTTGAATAAAGGCCAAAAATGAACTTGAGCTTGATCAATGCATTAAGAGGATATGCAATAAAGCTGGAAAAATTAATTGCCCTTACCATAATCACACCTTGCTTGAACGAGGAGAGAATGAAACTGCTGACTGAAACATTTATCACTTCCCATTTCAATTTCTGCCTTATTGTCTGGGTGCTTTAAAGCCAAATAATGAATAATTCGATCAAAAAGATTAGTTAAGGAACGCTTACAGTAGCATACAATGACCATGAATCTAGCTTTTGATGTGCTATAACAATACGTTACCTAAACCTACAGATGATGAGCTAAAGCCAAATCCCTAGGACAATGCCTTTTGATTAACTCAATTTTTAAACAATCGTTGAAATAAAGGCTTGCTTTTAATGATCAAACGATGTTTCTCGTGGAATTCAAACCTTCTCCCTTAGGCGTGGTCTAAAGGTGGAGTATCATCCAAGGGAGTTCAGGAAAGTCTTTTTCCATAAAATGCTCAAGTACTGATTGCAGGAAAACTAGTCTTTCCAGCAGTAATGTTTTCAATTCATTTGCTGGATCTGTCAAAAAGTGCGGGTGTCTGGATTTACTTTCACCCTATGCAGGCCTCATGCTTTCGAAGCTCAAACGTGCGATTAATTTGTATGACACGACGGCGCGTTGGCTTGAGTAATAACTTAGTGATGTGTATGCAGTGTGCGCGAAGTGTTTCACAACAGACAGTTGGTTTAGGTCAACCTGCGGCCCACATCAATGACGTCTGTATAGGACTATTTTAAGGTTGCACGAGCTCTACAACTACGATTTAGGACTAACAATACAAAAGCCAGCCTAGTTTTTAGAGCTCAGTGAACATCTTTGTGGAACAGGTGGAAGATGACGTATGCGTGGATCAACTACATGCTTGCCCATAGATCATAGTGATATACACAGTAAGCAGGGACCAAAATACACTGTTACTATAAACGAACAAGTTATTCGAGATAATTTTGATCAGCAATTATGATCCTGTCCGATTTAGTCAACCTCTTGGCTAAGCAATAGAGCAGCAGGCTCGAGATTGGTAAGGAAATATTGAGGAAATCAAAGAGGAAAGGAAATTTTCATACGAGAATGTAATTTTGTTAATAATAGAATGGTAGCCAACTCAATTTTCGGCTGTTTCTAAGACTTGAGCAAGGGACATGTTTTCAACGTCTGCTTCGATATGCGTCTGTTTATAACGGAGCTCAAAGAATATTTCTCTAGAAGTTTGGAATATTTCTCTAGAAGTGACAATCCCCAAATAGCTTAATACCAGAACTGTTCATTTCACTTAAGGAGCATTTAATGATTTCTCAATAAATATGAGTAGAATTTATAACAACCGTTATTTTAACCAAGTATGTATTAGTAAGTTGAATGTATGATGGAAGAGGAAAAAACCAAAAATATTTTTGAGCGCTTAACCAACTTACCCTTATGTCCGGTTTTTAATGAACGGGAAAGTTGATATACGTGTATAGTACACATGTAGAAAGCATGAAGAAAAACACATTTTTTAAAGCAATTTACCTTAAATCAGCTCAAATGTTAGCATTGTGGAGAGCATCTTATCTGCTCTTTACACTGTGGCCGTACACTACCAAAATTTTTCTACCATGCCATGGTCCTGTATCTCTCGTATTTCAGTTTAGGTAAGTCGTAGAATGAATTTGTGACAGGGAATGAGAAATACGTATAAATTTCATTAAGGAACTAGACACGTTTAATTTAATTAAATTTGGCTTCGGAAGGGAAGCCATAAAGTTGGAGCAGAGGCTTTCACTTGCTTGAGGCTCTACTCGCAAACAAGCGGTAGTTTTTTCTAGGACTTCTTTAAAGACTTCTTTGAAGACCAAAAAGTTTTAGGTTGATTTTAGGGTTGGAACTGATAGCTATCAGAATCCAGGCATTTGAGGCCGGAATTCATTGATGCATCTTTTATAAAACATTAAATGTTTCGTTGTAACACCGTAAGTAGCTAAGTATTCTTGGGAACAAGCGGCTATATTTTCTCTTTTCATACTAGATTCCTACAAAATTAACGCAGCCACGATTTTTCCCTGCAGGCTTCCTACTTTTTTCTTTCTTTCGCCCAAAAGTGATCAGAATGCATCGTGGAATCGTTCTCCTGCCGATGCTTTCGGTTTGTATTGAAGATGAGATCTAAATTTAAATAAGGGCTTGGTCATTTCTGCTGCATATATGTTTTATACCAGAAAGAGAATTCTCGCATGATGCAGCAATTAAAGCTGACATATGAAGTCAGAATTCTTTTCATATGAATAAATCTAATATCAACTCAAATGAATCGCAAACTGCATCAAACGCGAAATGAATGCAATGCCATGTAAACAAAGTCTTGGTAACTATGGGCTTCTTCATTCGTCGTAGTAATTCGCAGAATAATGAAATGATAAAATGCTCAAGATGCACTTTTGAACCAAGGCTCTTTTGAATCGCCATTAGATTTTTCTGAAATGAGATTAAAGACTGTTTTATGGCGTCGCAAATGTGTATGTTTTGGCTGTATATGTACCGCGTACGATAATTGCTAAGGAAGTCATAACAAAACTTCCTTTATCTTTTGCTCCTTCTGATTTTCAACTTTCATAATTCTTTGCATTGAGTGTTGGAAACCAAGTTAAAACGCTCCAATTTCCTGCTAATGTGCTTTTTGCTCGTTTTATTTGATTATGGTCGCTGTATCCGTATGGTTATTGCATTGGACCAGTATGCGTTCCGGGTTCGTTCCCGGTTCACGGATGTCCCTAATTCCACTCAGTTATACTCGAGTGCCTAGTTGGAATATTCTGAGGAAGAAAAGGCGGGATTGAAAGGTACTAGCCACCCTACCACACGATGCCTTGACTAGAAGTGAATTGAAAGCATTGTAGGATGAATTTCTTTTTGCCGTGTACATTTTTGCCATACTGGGCTATAGCTAATCCGGTCCTTCCTATCCTTATCAGATGTGTTTAATAATGAGACAGATGTTTGGAAAGTGTTTAAATGGGACAAATAAAATCATTGATGAGCGAAATGCTTGAAATTCAGTACAGTACCTCCTCATTATTTGCAACCAGCAAAAAGACACTGCAGAAAATTGAAAATTCGTATCAACGCTTCAACTGATTCTACGCATGCGACAAGGAACTTTTCACGTGCATGAAGATCTCCCTAAAGCAACCTAGAAGTATCAACCTTGCTACGGTCATGCTTTTTTGCTGCAGTCCTGATTATCTTTAATGATAAAACATAAGAAAAAGTGAAATAACGATCTTCAAACAGCTGTTTGTCTAATTTTGTGGCTAACCAAGTCGAAGAACGCTTCCCTGTCTGGATATGCCTATGCGAAGCGTATCTCTGTAACGCCTAAAGCCGTGTGCAAGAAGTGATGTACAAATTTTGTTTGCGCTAACAGGGCCTACGTATACTTTACCTGCTTTCTTTGTCTTTTGACGTGAAGAGAAAGGCTTAAACATGAAATTATTAGCAAACAATTGCTCTGCCATTGTGTTTCTAGTACACCTGCTTCCAGTTGCCAGGCGCAACCCCCGGATACCATTCTTATATGTTGATCACGCCAAAAGACTGACAACATTTCGAGCATGTTGGAGTACCGGGCACTAGGCCAGGCCATTATCCACAGCTTCATTCTTGTTGCGTTTAATCGTTGATGCAGGAGGCATTCGTCAGTGAAAACACCTTGCTGCTAGGTCAGAGCAACAAAAAACATTGCGTTTGGCAAGAAATGAACTCTTTCAAGAAGCAATGCTACTGAAGTTTGGAATTCAGAAAGGACAGCTGATTTGAAAATGAGAACATTTCGATTGGGTTTCCAAATTTGCTTGCAAGCGCTGATGTGATAAAATCAGGACCTTGATGAAAAGATTTGAAATGCCTTCAAACCAGATCAAACTTAACGAGCAGCAGTTGATATATCTGGCTGAAAAGGCGAAAAACAATGCAGCGAAGTCCGGAAACCTGTGGGTGAAGTTAGCTGATGGTAGCACGAACAAGTGGAATCTACGATATTTTGTTTTGCATATGAACTTTCTTTTCGAGTTCCAGAACCAGGATTCATCCAAGCCGAGCAACACATTTTTGCTGGAACAGTGTCAGTTTGAGAGGACAGGCATGAAGAACATCCACGATTTTGAGCACCAGGTACAGAAAATACGCTTCTCACATCGCTCTGCTTTCTGTAGGCGAATATTCGCTGCAAAAACTGTAGACAATTTTTTATTTGTTTGTGCTAAGAATGTTTGGCGCAGGCTCTTGCTATTTGATAGCAAACCCAAATATTTGCGATATTATTGGCTAAACAACGTTTTATGTCAATGTGTTATGTTTTAAGTGCTGGTTTTCTTGCGTACAAAAAGCGACGAACACAACCTGTAATGCGAAATCAAGTCTATACAATTTTAATTGAATAGGATTTTGAAGAGAAAGCAAATGCAAATATAGATCGGAAGATGCGAAGCAATCTGCGTTTTGGCAAATATGCCCTGAGGTACATT
The DNA here is from genome assembly GCA_003864495.1 of Nemopilema nomurai. Taxonomy (NCBI): domain Eukaryota; kingdom Metazoa; phylum Cnidaria; class Scyphozoa; order Rhizostomeae; family Rhizostomatidae; genus Nemopilema; species Nemopilema nomurai. The sequence continues at coordinate 4,217,386 of ML133471.1, read as the reverse complement.
GCTTTTGTTAAAAACACAGTACGCCTTGGCGAAGGCAAAACTTTTCTTCGCAGAAAGTAAAATGTTTCTATTGTCGTGGTGCAATCGTGATGAGCAATGTTGGACCCTTGGAGATGTGATGCTTTGATTCGGATAAAGGCGGCTGATGTTTCATGTTCTTTTACTTGCGATTATGATGCTGATGATAGTGGTGATTGTCATAATAATCATAATGATGGTGTTTATGGTAATCTCGCTGTTAGTCATTCACAGTGATACAGTGATCATGATAGTGATTGATTATGATTTCGATTGGTTATGATTGTGATGCGGAGATTGTGATGATGACGATCAGTTATCGAGAGCTCCTAACTGATTGTGCTGGTTTGATTATGATATTAGTAATTGTAACGATGTTTATTTTATATATTGGCTGCAGTGGAGTGATTAGGATCACATCAATATACAATGATTGAGATTTTGTGATGCTAGCGATGTTGATTATTACTCGCTGTTAAGAATGGTGTAATGATGTCATGATTGTCACAAGAATTGCTAAGCGACTATGGTATAGTAATTGTAATACTTTCATAATAGTGTGCAATACTTCCATTTCTATGCTTTTATATATAGCTAAGCTTCTCGCTCTAATCAAGCCAAATTTTTGTGCTACCAATGCACTTCACCTTTGCTAAGACAATGATACAGCTATAGGTTTTTCTTTATTCACTTGCTTCAATTTAGCTCTTTAAAGTTTTTTGGGGACTGTAGAGCTGTTATCGATCAAATGCTTTAGACAGATTGCATATTTTTAATGGATTGACATGTCACTATTGAAAATCAAGTTAAGCAAATAGTAATTTAAATTAGTGTTTATGAGCTGGGGCTACATGGTTTTTGCCACAATAGCACGTTTAGCAAAGGTGTTTTACCAAGCTTTTAAACTCTAGGCCCAGATAATGATAATTTTGTTTAGCCCAGGCATTTCAGACAATGAGCAGTGCATCTCAATTCAAAATTAATTGTTCTGTGACAAAGGCACTGTCTGACAGGTCCCAAGCCTTATCAAAGTGAAAGACCTTCAGCTTATCAAAATCTCACCAAAAAACTTTTACAGCTGTGACGATAAAGGCTTTGTCTTTATAGTTTAGACAATATTTTTGTTGAAAGTTTGTTGACAAGACTCAAACCGCGAATTTTTTAACTTAGCGTCAAGGGTAAGGCTTCTTGGAAAGCACTGTACATGCAACTAATTTTTATTTTGCGCCGCGAAGAGTGTGTCGGTTGTTTGTCCAGACCCAATAATGCTATTGATTGAGATTAATTCAGTAATTGTAACCTGAAAGTTGCAGTTAGTTGTTGTGGTAATTTCAGCTAAAGCTCACAAAAAAATTTTTGATGATAAAAAAGAGGTCTATGTCTGGAAAATTTGTATCCGACAAGAAAAGGTCCTAGCAGACATCCTGTTCGAAACTGAAGCTTGTTATTTACACTTGAGCCGACACCCGTGTGTAATGTAAATAAGCGACACGAGGAAAGCAAATCCGCGGCGAAACAATGGAACGTGTAGAACAGGACAATGGGCAGGTTGTTATAGTGACCTCGTTTCTTTCGAACACATTTTTAGAAAACAAAGCAGGATGCAACGATCCACTCACCAGAGTTTGTTAGTATTTGCAGTGCAGCTGGTCGACTGACCTTTCACTTATCGATATACCCAGATATATTATCCAGTAATGTACTTCCTGAATCAATGCGGAAATTACCAGCGAAAATCAAATCCAGGTTGTGCTCTCTTCAGCAAAGAACAAGAAGCCAAGCACCCGAGCAGTTTTATACTTCCTTATTGCGAACATGTTCTGTTGTCTTTTTCAGGAGTTGAGTAACATGGCATTCTACATCATACTGATTTTTTAAATGAGATCGCCTCTCAGTAATATTATATTACACTGTACCATTTATATTATATCATATTGTATTGAATTACATTTCGTTGTATCCTATTATGTTACATTTTATTATTATATTATACTTTATTATATTATATCATAATATATTATATTTTATTAAACATATTATATTATATTACATTATATTAAACTGATTATCTTTGTTATGTTTTGTTGATGCAAAATTACGGTGGAGGTCATTAGCGAACTTGATAATGACTGATGACTAAGCCGTTTTATAGATGACTATATGACTCTTTGTGACTTCAGATGAAAACTCATCAGCTGCTTCCAAAGCTGCTATTCTTCGATTGTTCTAAACTTGACATTGCAAGAATTGAATCCATTACTGGTTATCTTTTTTTCACAGGTTATTTTATGGCGAGCTAAAAATTTATTTTCTCAAAGTCCATTTCAGAGCTTTCGTTCGTTCTTCCTCTTTTGCTCCGACCTTTATGGTAAATTTAGGCGTCATGCTTTGTAAAGCGTAAAAGCGTGCAGTCATTCTGTTGTTCGATCGAATCTTCTTAAGTATGTCATAACCATCAAAATGTAGATGTACGCATGCAATGTCAGGTCACCATTCACTATTTGCCTTGTGCCTTAATTTGATTGTATTGTAGCTGACCGTCAACTGTGGTCGTATGGAAGACTATAACCAAAACACGAACGCTTTTCAGCTTAACCTGAAGCCTTTCTTATAGGCGTAATTGCCGTTTCTATTCATCTACATTTTACAAGCTGCAATTCATTTTTGGCCCGAGCTCAAAGTTCGACCAATCATTTAGCACGAGTTTATGTTTCAACGGTATGGCGATTCGTATAAGAGAGCTCCCATAGTCGCATTACCACAGTCTTACTATATCTTCAAATGATCGTAAGCACCATGATTATGTAATTAAGCCCAACTAGGCTCTTCGTTGCACATTTCTTCCTTTATTTCTGACAATAATTACAAGCGCAATGCAAATCATTGGGAGCGTGTGCCTTTTCCCCACTAGTTATGGCTTGCTTTAGAGCCTTTTATCAGCTTGCAGCATATGATTCCTCGTTATTTCAGTTGCTGAATTTCCATATCTATTCCATTCCCTGTCTCCTCCGATTTGTTTGCTTATGGTTCTTGGAAATAGGATTTCGGTGTCATTAATTTTGATACACATCTCTAGAATGTATCCAACACAACTGCATTTGGCACCGCGAATCTCGTATTTGAAGGAACCTGTACAAACCTCCCACTTGTATGTAAATACAACTCTTTTCAACTGGCAGAACACTTCCTTTTTAGTTTTGTTTCTGCATCCTTGTGCCTGGAATGACTTCTTGCCAAAGAATAACGCTCAGAGCAGAAAACGAGAATGATTGCACAGTTTGGTACCAGAAAATCACCCAGTCCGGGTATGGCCTATGGCTTCAATTTTTAATTTGAACGTATAGCAACATCAGCATAGAAGCTGTAGTAAGGATAGCATCGAAGCATAGAAGCATAGAATAGCTAATAGAATAGTAGAATAGAATATCTATTCTACTGAAAGGTGGACATTAATATATAGCAGCCTGTCTTTAGCTGTCATTACCATATTTTAAGCATTATCGAATACGTCAATAACAGTTGAGGAATATTAAGACGTGTCAAGGTGTCTTGATATGACTTTCAGTTGATTACAGATACTTCTAAGTCACTGTCAACTACAACTCCATTCCTAGTGTCTTTGGCAAAAAATGTCACATGAATAGAAGAATTGGCAAGAATCGACATGCAGAATGTTGTTTTTCAATTCCACTTAAATTTGCACAACTTCTTACTTATTGTGTCCCCCTTTTCGGCTTTCTAATCAATGACCATTTTCCCACTACCAAAAACATCAGCACTCGTGCTGAATTCCTTTCCCCTTGCTTTGTATCGGTTCCTGTCATCATGATTTCATCTGAATTTTTCGCCAGCTACGCGTTGCTTCAGACTAAGAAGGAAGACTTCGAGCACAAGTACTCCCATGTCGTCCAGATACTGGAAAGTGAGCGAGCCGGAGCGTGGCAACTGCTTCAACAATGCCAGGACCAGGCACACCAGCTCAAGGACCTGAGGCAGGAGGTATCCCACTGGTTTCGAGTTCTGTTATAGCACGATACTCATACTCTGGGTTCTTAATTTGAAAAATTTCATCATTTGAAAAAGCTCGCAACAGTGGAGCCACAATACGACCTAGCTTGTCAAATGATGCGTACACCATCATCGGAAAATGTTTTGGCACAATCTGAGAGATGTTGCCCGATAGTTTATATTTCATTTTGTCATTAGAGTCTTTTCATTAAGGAGTTTTAGAGTCTATCTAAATGTCAATGCAAAATCCCATTCTATTTTCTATGTTTTACCTGTACTCTTCTAAAAGAAGTGTACGCTTATTGGTCATTAGACAGCCAATCATGCGCCCTTTTTACAACTATCTCGTAGTTCGTGTTCCGCATGCTATTTATTTTGTCAGCTTTTGGTCATTCTCTAATGTTAGCATACTCCTACGAGTGTTGGAGGAAAAGTGTTTTATTTATACAAAGGCTATGTTTCCGCTGTTCTGTGCTGTTATGGCGTTTTGTAGCTCAAAACACATGCCCAAAAGTTTATCATCATTTCTCAATCTAAGCCTTTCATTTGCTGAAAACCTCTCCACAAACATAAGTAGGTAAGCAATTTTGCTCGTCTAAATGAGTTTCCTCCTGGTCCATGGCTAAATGTTCGCCTCGTTTCTGGTGTCACTAGCGCAAACTATGGGGCCACCAACTTGGTATTTGAAAAATTCATATGCGAAGATGCAAGGGAATTATCACATTTCCGCTGCTAGTGAAACATTACTGGCTGATACGAACCCATAAGGGTCTACCGGGGCAGTACCAATATTTGTATAATGAACAAATGAATCGAACATGACTCCTTGATCAAGTCATAGGTGAAACGCTTGTTGTTATATATTGTTAAGTTTTGAGCCAAGAGGAAAGTGTAGTAGAACGCCGTTTTATGCGTCTAATCAAAATATTTAACTGACAGATCAAGAATTGTGTCGAGCTTTGCAAGTTGTCTGATCTGGTCTTTGAGCATAACGGGTTGTCAGTGTATCAAAATATTTTGTTTGCTTGCAATCATCGTGTTCCATAAACTGTTCCTTTTAGATTGCAGGGTTCAGAAAGCGTGAGATTCAAGTAAACGTTGACAAAGACAAAGAAACAGATGACAATGAAACAGAAGAAATAAAAAAAGTTAAAAAGGTACTAATAAGAAGACCAAGACATGTCAATCACACTTGATGATGATGATTGATTGATTGATGAGCTCACTTAACGCATTAAAGTGCTGTCGCTTCTAGTTGATGCTAAAACGTCTTCGAACTCTAAAAGTTGTTATTACATTGAATTACCACGAAGACAGAAAGATTCTGCTTTAGATGATATCCAGAATTAGTTAGTTTAAAAGTGTTTGAGAATGTTTGCAATTCAATGCAGCCTTTAGATGATGGGATTGAACAGCAATTGACAAGCTTCGTTTTTTACAACTATTTTGCAAAAGCAGTTGCCTGTTTAAAAATTGGCTGCCAAGGCAACAATTGCAGCTGCAATATTAAAGTCTGGGAATGCTCTGATATCTTCGTCACATTTGTAGCCATCTGTTGCAAAGATAATAGCTTTGATAATGGCGGATTGGGGCGAATTTCATCCCTATATATGCCAATTTAGATTCTATTGCGTTCCGGATGTAGCAAACTGACTAAGTTTTTTCTTCATAAGGGACTTTTCATCATAGTGAGCTTTGAATAAGTAAACCTTGCTTTTGGTGGTGTTAACCAGAAACCTTCTAGGACCTTGAAGCTTAGGCTTAATTCTTACTAGCTTTCTTGCTGTATCATCAATTTAAACAACATCTATACAAAGATTGCTTTTCATTGAACTGGTTTAATTGGTTGAAGATGCAGCAATTTGCGGTATCTATATGCAGTAAAAAAGTTACCTTATTCAGTGCCCTCTAGAGAACACGGAAACGGTAGGAAAAACTTTGGGTAGTTGTGAATTCTAGGAAATACTCTTAGGAATGTAGATGCTATTACTAAATTTTCAGTCTTCTCTTGCTCACGGTTAAAGCGACACAGCCAGAATAATAAGTAAGACAGGGAAAGGTGAAGTATGCATGATCAGGCCATCAGAATTGCAAGCGTGTGTTAGCTAATATCGGTTACCTGTCTAAATCTCTCTCCTAACTCCAGGTTCAGAGCATTTTTCGCGGACTGCTGTGCAGGCGACGATGGCACAATATCGTTCAAGACTACATCCGATCTCCCCATGCCCAGAGCATGCGCAAACGAAACCAAATTGTCTTCGAACTCGTGCGGTCAGAAGAGGAATACCTGCAGACACTCTCTACTCTCGTGACATCATTCTTCAGGCCTTTAAAGATGGCTGCCAGCTCAAAGAAGCCTCCTTTGTCGCACGAAGAAGTCAATTCGATATTTCTCAACAGGTTAGTAAGATTAGTGCCTTTAAAACCCAAGAAGGCCACATTTTTGCATGTCATAAGAAGCCAGCAAAAGCAATCAAGGCCATCAGATTAGAAAATATGATCATGCTAAGAGACAATTTATAGATGGTACATACAAAATCAACTTTGTCTGGCTTTATGGAAAGGTGTTAATAGAGTGCTTTCTCCTCTTGATCAAAGGGTCTGGCTTTGCATGCTGGTTAGGGCTGTACTCGAGGCATGGTCACTACTTCGAGGCCGCTCTGAATCATACTACCATGTCATCTCTTAGCTACTAATGCTCCTTGGTCCTACTAATGCTCCTTTAAAGTTGATAAAGCTTACACTGTTTCTCTTTCACTACCTAAATGTACATCTGTCATATAACCTTCAGTGGTGAATGATTTGAATCTGCAATCACTTCAAGTTATGTATTGGTACTTTAACTCTGCAGTGAAACGTTGATGTTTCTGCACCAAATCTTTTTCAATGGTCTTCAGACGAGAATGGAAAGCTGGCCGACGTTAGTATTAGGTGAGTGTAGTGAGCAATTGATCACGCATCATCCAATGCCTCTCATAGTTATTAAGCTTCTTGATGTGAAATTCAAATTGCCTTGATTAACTAGCTAACTGTATACTGAGTAATGTTGATGCCTGTTTTATGACATGTCCGTTGTTAATGATAAAATAGGGGAATCAATTTTCTACAAAAGTGAAGAAATTTCCACTTGAGTTGATCGTGTATTGCTATGTTTACAGAAAGGAGCTCTCGTAATAGCTGAGCGTCCTTTGCAACTTCAAGCCATCTTTGGATACTTTCTGTTTGTTCCTCTCATTTTCATGTTGTAACGAAATTACTCAATATTCTGCCGGTATCCCATTGCAGGTGACCTCTTTGACATGCTCTTGCCAATGCTAAGTATTTACCAGGAATATGTCAGGAATCACCATTACAGCTTACAGGTATGTTCACATCTCAAGTACTTTGCCGATTTTTTTAATCAGCATGCCTATATATTCATGCACTCTACCTCATTGGCGATATAAAGCACCATGCTAAGTACTTTACAGACCATATAAATTTCACCTTTGCTCTGTTTGCTATGAAAACCTTTAAAAGAATGTTTCAATGCACCAAATGTTACTGCTTCTTTGAAAGCACTCCTCTATTCTTTTTCAGACTCTTGCCGATTGCAAACAGAGAGACGCTTTCAGAAGGGTCCTTAAGGTCCACGAGGAGAGACCTCCCTGCGTAGGCCGTACATTGGAAAATTTCCTTACCATTCCCATGTACAGGGTAAATCAAAGCTTCATATTTGGTAGTAGGCAGTCTTTCAACGTTGTCTTATGTGACTAGATATGAGCATGTATAGTACAAATGTATAGGCTTTTCTTTAAGGGTCCTTGTTTTTACCCACTTGTGTATGGATATTTGAGATGCGCTTTCTGCTCAGCAAGTGGCTGATGTCTACACCCAATCTCCCATCAATCACAAAACGCAATAGGCCAGGCCGGAATCTGCAGCAATCACAACTCGTTGTTGCCATCTCCATCACTTTTGTTGGACACTTCGGCAGCCTACCAATCCAGCCTCAAAGTCATCATTATTTATCCAATTATCAGTTTAATGAACATTACGAGATAATAATCGACGGATTGGAGTTCTTATGCAGCGTTAGATTCGAATCTTGATAACTTGACGGCATGAATTGCTCTGACTGAAAATCGCTTTGCAGATTCCAAACTACATCATCACGCTTCACCAGTTAGTTTCGCTGACGCCACCTGATCACGTGGAACGAAAGTCTCTAGAGCATGCGCAAAGTGTGCTGGAAGAATTATCAACGGTATTTGATTTTAAAGGTGTTTTTGATTACTGTTGAAAATACGATCCATAAAAGCCAGTGCAGAAATTGATATCCAGTCATTCTAAGCAATTTTTGCAGACGTCAAAAACTCACTGAGAGCCTCGCACAATGCATGCTTTGTTTCGAAAGACATTGTTGCAGAAGAATAAAGGCTAACCTTCTTATCTGCATTGACAAACATTTCTTCATCTCGACACTAACGATTTACAGCTGCTGTAATTTTGTGTTTTGATTTCCTGATAGACAGCGCGTCTAGTTATGGCACTGGTTTAGTCTACGCATCATTCGGTGTTCTTTGCACTTAGGTTATGCAAGATGAAGTCAGTGAAACGGAGAATATTCGCCGCAATCTTTCAATTGAACGGCAATTTGCTGAAGGCTGCGAGGAGCTACTGGATGTAGACCAGATTTTCATTCGCCAAGGTAAATTTAGGAGCATGCCTTTAGGCTGCTTGGCTTTGCAATGAAAACATCTTGACGACAGATGAAGATACTCTCTTTCTCTCTATTGAATAGACACTGCAGGGTCTTAGTTTATCATTCCGGCAAACAGAATCCCGTGCCAATTAGATTCTGTCGCTATTTTTAATTGTTTCAGGAACTAGCTTAATATTTTGTGATTTGTCAGACTTCTTTTTATCGTGAAGTAATCGGATTCTTCCATCAAAGATGAGCAAAGCGAGCTTGTGTTTTAGGCCCACTTCTGCAGGTTGGCGGCAACGAGTTCCAAGCGAATCGACGCAAATCATTTTCCACGTTATCGCTCAAATCTCACGACCGAAAGGACAGCATAAGGCAGTGCTTTTTGTTCTCCAAATGTCTCCTAGTGACAAGCAGGGCTTCCAACGGCAAGTTACAAATTGTGCCGGTGAGTGGAAATGGCTTTCAATACTTCGCATGTAAAGAAAGGCCTGCCTTCAAGAGATGTAGGTTGGTAGATTTAGGCCTTAAGGTGAAGGAAGAAAATCCACAGCCTGATTGAGTGGCTACTGCGATTCAAATGATTCTATTGCTGGGATGGTTCCATGATCAGTAATGTCTTACACGCTTCCAATATTTTGTAGCCTAGATGTTGGTGTGGGGTGAATAGGGTTTTGAAATTTGGGTGACCAAGCACATTTTAGATTTAGGAACATGTCACATACGATAGGGATAATGCCAAGGAAGGGCGGTATATAGCTATAGGCCCAAGATCCAATTAATGAGTATTATTGATGCGTAATTCTTAATTCTTCCAATGTAACTTATTTTTCAGAATGGAAAGACAGACCTGCAGAACACAGCTCTGGTAGAAGATGTCGTCGATGAAGGTGAGAATGGACAAGGTTTTGCGGAGACATGAATGGTCCCATATTTGTAGGCCCTTTTTCAGTTATCAATTAGAATATGAAACCATTTCAGGAAAACTGAACTGATTATTCACGTGTACTGACAATAGCTGAGTTACGATTGCATTCTCCCATCAAACGCTATAATTGTGGATTTAATAGAAATGGTGAGAGGTGTTGAAGGATGTACTGCCCTTCATCGCTTGGTGCTGGTTCCTTTTGCAAATAAAGAAGGTCGGGCCTGTCCGGGAGTTGAACCCGGGACCTCTCGCACCCTAAGCGAGAATCATACCACTAGACCAACAGGCCATATATCCCCCCTTGAAGTGTAATGCTTGACATTTTTCAAGAGTTCTGGTACCCGTATCTCTATTTAAGAGAACAAGGTCACTGATGTTAAAGTTTGAGGTAGATTATTGATGAACAGATTAATGATTCAATAGAGAGTTGTCCTTATTTCGCAGTGGCGGGCGAAAAAGTAAACACTGTGTTAGGCCAAGATTGAGCTTGATACAATGTCTCGAATTGATACCGGTGTATTATTTTCTGGCTTTTCTGCTGGGTATGCATTTTGTTATCACTACCTTTTGGCCACGACTGTAGTTGCAATACCCATGCAGCATTTGCATTGTGTACACCCTACATCTTTGATGCCAGATGCACAGATGATGCCTCTAAATGATTCTCTTCCTTTACTTGTTTCAGACATTGACTTTCTCAGCTTGCCCAGTGCATCTGAAGGTGGTAACCTCGTTTTCAAGCTTGTTGTCAATCACCCAGACGACAACCAGAGCTTTAAGCTTCTGTTTTTGGCTGCTTCTCCTGAAGACAAAGCTTCGTGGGCAAGCGATATAAGCCAGGTAAACAATAAAGAAACCATTGGTTCTTCCATCAAACTTCATTCGTACATCACCATCGTTTTTCCTCAACTAGCCTTGCAGTGACACACTATTTCTATTTCTTACAGTGTATTGAAAACCTGAAATCGCCAGAAACTGAGCACGCAGTCTCGATAACATCCAGACAAAGCCTTTTGAGCATCAGGTACCATCGTTAACTGCATTCCATATTTGAAGTACACACTTTCCAGCCGATTAATGTCCTTTAAAATATAAACCATTCTTTTCAGTGCAAATTTATAAAAAGGTCTCATTTATGGAAAATTGAATATCAGAAATATCTTATTCCTTTTCGGGCCAAACTGAAATCTAAATCTGTTACCTACTTATGTCCTTGGTTTCAACTTTCGTTATACTTTTAGTTAGAATTCAATAGTCGACATTCTTATAAGTGAAGATGATGTCGACTAGCATTTCTGTATAACAGTTTGTTGTCTTGTGAGTTCTTATTCCTAGCATGAGTTTTCCCCGACCTTTGCACGCCTTTCTAAGTTAATTCTTTTTTGCTAGATCCGACTCAAGACTTTTCACTAACGATCGTGATATCAAATACAGCAAGGCCCTTGACTCATCACGGTTGCCTCGTGTAAGTAATCTTATAGGAGCGCATGGACAATGGGAGCTATTAAAGGTACTTTTGGGTCATTTAAGGCTAGGGATACCAAGAAGTGTAGGCAGTTGATCATAACGCACAAGGCGACTATATATGGGTTGCATGCAATACTTTGACATCATTGTGTACATGTTGCCTAATGATATGATTACTCGGTGTGAAACTCGGACTTACAACTATAATATTATACTATACTATATATAGAATGAACTATAATATTCTCTAAAGTAAAAAGCATGTACAGCTCTACCTAGTGCAAAGTTGAGAACTTTCTAACAGTTTGCAAGCAATTATCTTAAATATTCATTTATGTATACTATATACATTACAGTATATGATCAAGGATCACTATGTGGGTACCGAGTGGTGTACATGCATTTTGTGTACACAATCAACTACTAGTTACCCACCACATCGATCATTTTCTTCGCATTATCAATGTGCATGAACAGTGTTCAGTTCATTTAGCTACAAAGGAATACCCAGTTAAGGAGCATGCTGGGGAAGTAAAAAGCGGACTGGAAAGGAAGTGGCCTCCCCACCATGCCGGTGACCCAGATGATACATTCCTTCCAGTGAATTCCCCAGCCATCGTTTATAAAAATAATATGATGGATATGATGAATATGATGAATACGGCGTAGATCTTGTGGCATAAGGCAATGTGAAGATGTAAAAATGATCTCAAATATTTGACTTCCAAACATTGTGAATGGGAAATGTGTCTATAAATGAAAATCAGTTGCCACAGTATCTAACTTTGCTTGCCTCTTGATTTTCAACAAAGATCTTCAGTAAACTTACTTGCCATTCCTCTGATTAACACCTGCAGATTCAATATGGCAGCGTGGAACGTCTCTTGGAGCGTCTTATGGATGTTAGATTTCTCAGCGTGGAGTTCCTCAACACGTACCTGACGACCTACCGTGTCTTCTCTGATGCCATCGTCCTGTTCGACACGCTCCTCCAGTGGTACTACACCAAGGCGCAGTTCGAGTACCCTAGAGCTGATCTACCACCAGATCTACCAACCAAGCCTATCGAGTTCTCGCCAAAGGGTATTACACTGTTATATATCCAGACCTTGAAGCCAGCTGTTGTTTTAATATTTTGTTTTGTCTGGCTTGTAAAATCTGTTAATGAAGGTCCCCAGTTATATTACTACCATTAGTTATATTACTAGATATATTACCATAAGATGTATGAGCAAAATAACGACATCTTAATCAGTATTTCTAACTCCTGGGAATTTTTGTTTATAAACTTTAAGGCAACCGGCATTGAATCGAGAAAGACAGCAAAGAAGTGCAGATAGTAAACTATTGTCTCTATTTAACCACATTGTATGATGCCTTTTTCCCGAGAGAATGATGAGAGTCACTTGTTAAATGCGTCTTGCATTCAATAGCTACAAGAAGTTTCCCTGCCCAGGAATTTGATAATGATGTTAAAAAAGGCCCTTGATATCATAAATTTCCATATTTCCCTGAATTGAAACGTTCCGAAGGCCTTCCAACCGACCTTTGCATTGTCTCTTCTTGGAGACAGAACTGGCAGATTGTTTTGCTAAGAAAACATGATGGTCCGTGTTTTGTTCTTGACCAGGCGCCACCGCAGCACTAAGATTCGGTGTTTTCGTTTCAGTTGCCTCGCACAGAAACAGCTGCCCCAGCGCCGTGAGCAGCTCCATTAACTTCGACGCGAGAACCCGCCGGTTGCGCACCCATCGACATAGTGCTATTCCGTTTACGCGTGATCTCAAGTCCCCCACCACCCTTTACCCCCCGACAGTCTTATCCAATCGACGTCATTCGTCGCCATCTGCACTGTACGAAGAAGCGGCCTTTATCTTCCCAAATAAGACTTCACCGCAGTCCTACCGATACAGCGTAACAGGCTCCCCAAGCCAGAGGCAACATCGGTTTCGAAGTACCTCTGGTCCGTCGCTCTCCGAATCAGACAGTTGTCAGGAGGCTTTTACAGAAAGCATGGAACTGCCAGTTAGCGAGAAGGGCGGCAAGGACTCCCCTGAGGCCAAGGGGTCCGGCGAGGATTTGAAAAATGCCGACCTCGAATCCGTCAACGCCTCGGAATGCCCAACCTCCGCTTTCACAGGGATCCAAGAGGCTGATTCGGAGCGAGTTCCGATGCTGAAGCTTGACTCTCCCCCCAAAATGAAGAAGCGCGACTCGAAGCGACGAGGCTCATCAACAATGGCCTATTCCAACTGCTGCGTTGGCGGTGAAAGGAGCGAGTCGGCATTGACCGTGTCGGAAAGTCCGTCGATTGATCGCCAGCACAGAGACTCCGATACGATCATCAGTACGGTTGGGGTGACTGTTACGCCTGCTACCAGCCCCATCTCTAATTCGCCACCTGAAGGCTTCAAGGGGTTTTGGAGAGAGTTTTCTTGCGAAAGTGCAAGCTCGAGAGACTCGAATTCAAGCAACTTCAAGCACGATGGACTTGCCGGCCAATCGAGAAGTCAGCATTCCTTTGAGCAAAGCATTACCGTAAGGAAGAAACCGGGCGGACGATATGAAACGGTGTTTGACGCCGTCCTCTCACCCAGCCCGCCGTCCCCATCACCAAGGAATTCGCCCAGGACATCCCCCTTGACCCCTCCACGGTCGCCTGGGAGGAAGTCACCTCAGACACCTCGAAGCCCTGTAATGAGGTATCGGACGGGAAAGGAGAAGTGCTTCGAGCTCAGGAGTGGGGAGTTTGGAAGGACAAGCCCCTTCGAAGCTCTGAGATCGCCGACTTTCAATCGGAGTCCGAATTCATCGCCACCTTCTCCTGCACCCGGCGTTGTCGTTACGTCACACCGGTCGTCAAGGCGACGATCCAGCATTTCGTCAGCAGCTGTAGCCTTCGCAGCGGCAACGGCAGGAGCGTCTGTTTCCCCCGCAGCTTCGCCTACCTCGGCTAGTCGATTTAGGTTCGGATTCAATTTTCAGTTCTCAGAGAACCTCGACGGACATATTGTCACAATGAGAGTCCTGAAGATCTTGAAGCACTGGATTTCAAAGCAAATTGAGGTCAGTCAAAACAAGGATATTCCATTTCATTCGTTTTGACTTGAAGTTCATAATTTATGCGATTCATTAAAGCGGTTTCTTGGAGTTCATTGCAATCGCAGATGATTGCATTTCAACAAGATAGCACATTCACAAAAGCAGATCTCTTTTGGGTGTTTGTTTTTAACTACCGTTCACGTTCTGCCAATTAAGCATTGAAAATTTTAAACAACTTTTCTTTTTTGAAGGATTTTAAAACTAATGAAGAGCTGAGGAAGAAATCGAGCGACTTTCTAAAAGAGGTTTTGGACAGTGAAGACTCAAGTCAGGCAGAATGCAAGGCTGCCAAGGCACTTCTCAAGCAAGTTACAAATTATACCTTGACCTTCTGCTGGTCTCTGGTGCCTTCGGACTCATATTGGTGCACTAGGAGCTTCTTTTCCCTGGTCACACTCGTTGTCACAAATTGAATATCAATCAATAAATTGTATTGGACTTTCTGTAAATTATTATCGATTAATGTCGAAATTGTAGACAGAAAGTGGGTTCCGTTAAGGAATATCATCAGTGCTTGGAACTTTCCCGCCCATTAAAGTCAACGGGTTTTGCTTCCAATTTTCAAAACGTTGCCGGTCGACTTTTAGTGATCCATGAAAATCTGTTAACTTTCTTTCATGTAATGAGTCATTTTAAAAAGTTGTGAAAGTCTTTACACTTTGGCTCCTAGGACTTTGCAGTCAGATGAGAATGAAGCAAGGAAGCTAGCCCAGATGTTGATATTGGTTCCTTCAGTAAGTGCATACACCGTAAAATTGTCATTTTCCATGCTTAAAGGGAAAATGCGTTAACCTAAGTTGACGAATACTGGCGTATGTTGATAGATATTCTAAAAAAATTTTTAACTGAGTATAATTCCGTGCTGTGATTCGATGTCATTCTGATAGAAGATACGAATTTGTACATGATGTCTCGTGATCATTTTTGACCAAGCTAATAAGTCAAAGCTAAATCAACAAATCGACGCCATATTGCCTAATATTTATTTCGCTAAGTTTAGAAGATTGAAAAGGAAGAAGAATAACTTAGATCATTTGACCTAGAAGATCTTTTCCTCCTCTAGAAGATCTTTTCTTACTCCAGAAGATCTTTTCTTATGGATCCTTTTTCTTATTGAGTGATTCGTTGTATGGGAAGCAATGCATGTGAGATGACGTCAATGAGTTTTTAAAATAGGAAACAAAACCTTTACGCATAAAGATTTTTTAGAAATGATCGCAAACTAATCTCTGACCGGTTGAAACTAAGCTGCATACATGCATACTGCAACGTAAAGAAGATCACAAATCTTGCAGTGCGGAATTTGGATCAGCTCAACATCGCTTTAATCTTTTGCTTTTCGTGTGCCTCAAATATTAAATTTTCAACAAAATCTCTGATCAGTCTCTCAAATCTAGATTATCAACTAACCACTACCTGTTCTGGTGTTTGTAACGACTTTTATAACGTTATCGACTTCGTTTACTTCCACTGTTGGGACACAATTTAATCTTACCAAAATGATCATCTACATGTTTGAATCAAAGTTGCCTAGACTCCAGGCTGAATGTAGATAATAATACAATGAGATTTTAAAGCCATGGATGCTTTTATTTGTAGAAACTAATCAATAGTATTTAATATTGGCCATTGACATTTGAAGTTTTATCGCTTCCGAAGTATCATTGCTGTAAGATGGCCGTTTCATTTACTTAAGGCATCACCATATTTTTTGTTTGTTGATTTTCAGTTGTATCTGAAATTATTCCGCTTTTCCTTCAAGGTGTCTGAAAGAACTAAAACAGGATCTCCGATTGCTGAAAAATTCTCAACGCTTCAATTGGCGGAGCAGCTAACTTACATCCATTACACTTTGCTGTCCATCATTCCTGCCAGGTACTCATTCATTTGTTTACACTTTGATAAGACCACGTGGATTCGAATTTTGTCTCCTTTGACCCAAAGTAAAGACTAGGCGACTAATTTTATTGAATTTTTCGACCAGATAAGCTTCTTGATGGTCTCGTTTGTATCTATATAAGTTTTTGCAATAATATTTGCATATGCAGCCATCTCTTATTCTAAAATATATTCAAGTTCCTCTAATCCAATCAAAATGATCTGGGCAATAAAGCTAGCCGAATTCTACCTTTACTTGGAATCTCCACTTTTAAGTCCTCGGGTGAGTATATGAGATAAAGTATGCTAAAAATACTTGTAAGTAAAAAGGTTAATAGTTTAACTCATAATATACTTGATACCGATTGGAGGTCTGGGTAAATGAATAGGAAAATACTTAGCGTGAAATTTGATTAATTTAAGCCAATTTAAAGGTTGAGCAAGGCCAACAGTGTTACAAAAAAAGAGTGTTTGAACAACAAAATGTCTTCCAAGAAATTTCTCTACAATTAGTCACTAATTCAATTGTCATATGAGATTTATTTCCATTTTAATTCATTTAGTGTAAAATAATTCTATAATTTGTGGTGTAAGCAAAATCTTGATATTCGATAGAGTGATAATTATAGAAGTTTATTAAACCCATAAAACTTGCATAATTTTTCTAGGATATGGAAATCCGATTTTGTTTTTTGTTGTTGAAAGTTGTTGACTTTCAGGAACGTAATTTGAGCAAAATAGCAATGTTGCAAGTTGGGATTCCCTTTGTTTAGATTGGAGCAAGAGACTTCCAGTTGTGGCTATATATCATGTCATATAACAAGAGGATTTGTTTTCAGGGAATTTCTTGATACGGCGTGGATGAAGGATGATAAAGATGTTGCAGCACCTAACATACTTCGTGTAATCGCAAATTTCAACATGGTAAAACTAAAACATTAATATTGTAAACTCCTAATCATTTATAATTACTTTAAATCAAATAAATAACCTTTTTGAAGACCGATAATTGTTGCTCAGGTGAACTGCCTTTTGATTTACGTTGATGATGTAGCCTCCTTAATTGATGTACCCACCTTATTCCAGGGTAATCATCTTTAAACCGCCCTTTAGAGTAAGGAACCTACAGCAAACCAGTTGCTTTTAAAGCGTCTCAAACGAACAAAATTTAAATGAAACAGCAAACAAATTTAAATTTACTTTTTAGCAAACACGCTTTAAATTTTTTTTACAGCAAATAAATTTACTTTTGATTAAAAAGCCATTTGACAGTGAATGCCGAGACTTTATCGAAAGTCTTATAAACAATGAAAGAATGCCCTAATTTGAGTTTACACCGAACGAAATTTGTTAAACCCGTAAACAACTGGGCCTTAAAACCTAGAATATGCCTTTCGTAAAACTAAGCAAAGCCCTATGTTTTACTTAGCTTAAAAACAAAGAACCACATTTCGCATGATGAGCTTTCGCGTTGTCATGTTATCTCGGTTTCTTTTCTATGAAACAACTGATTGTGTTTCTGTTTCGTAGACTAGTCGATTGATCGCTTCTGACATTCTCTCCAAACAATCTGCGTCCCTTCGGTCAGCGGCCATCGAGAAGTGGGCCGTTGTTGCTGACGTATGCAGATGCATGCATAATTTCAATGGCCTCCTGGCCGTGATAACTTCGTTCACAAGTTCCGCAGTTTATCGACTCAAGAAAACTTGGGAGAAAGTTTCTAAACAGGTAGGTCTAAGGCCTAAACGTCCATTCATTATTCATCTCTTGAGACAGTGCTCTCCCTAGTGCATTAACTTTCTCGTCTTGGGTCATTGTAGGGATAATTTGAGAGTTGGTTATATTTTGAGCTCGGCGACACAGTCATCGGGCTAGTTGTAATGGCAATGACGTCACAGCTACGCATCTGCCTCTCTTTGGCGTAATGATTGTGCCGTGTCAGTTGTATTTTTGTACTACATGTTTTATTTAGTAACACTTTATTACAGAATTAGAGTCGTCTGACTGGTACAAGTCAATAATTCAGAAGGTCATTTCTAGAAAACGTCGCTATTATTAGCAGCTCACGTCAAAAGTGCTTTACAAGGGGAACACTGAGACGGCTTCTCCACAGAGACTGTATTATTCATTTGCTTCAAGAAAGACTACTTAATTCAAAGTATTTTGGGACGAAACGCTTTGTGTCAGGAGCATAAGTTCGAAAAGATGGCTTACATTGCCATGTTCTGCAAAATTAATGAAAGCTGCTTCTAAAATAATATAACGCCTACTTAAGAAGCTGAATAATGATCAAGCAAGTACGCAAAATGTTGGCACAAGTCTTTTCATGCATTCAAGACCCTTTGAACAGATCTCCTTTCCACTTCAAAAGGCATGAACACAAATTCTTGCAATTTTATTTGCTTATCATCTCATATTCTAGAGTCTTTCTTCTATAATTTCCTATAGTATGTAACAATCAAAATGGCTACCGCTAAGCATCCTTAACGTCTTTTCTTTTTGCTTAATTTCTTTGCTAGTTATCTTTGCTAGTAATAAACACATCGACATCATTTTGCAGACAAGGATTCTACTAGAAAAGCTCCAAAGTATCGTTTCAGCAGAAGGCCGCTTTAGGAATATGAGAGAAGCTCTACGGAGGTAACTTTTAACTTAAACTTATTTTGTTGACGTAGACGCAAGTCAGGGCCTAGGCAACAACTCCTTCCAATGTGATTGGCAGGTTGGTCGTACATCGACAGCATCCAAGACACGACAAGCAAGCTTTAAAAATCAACACTACTAATTGTTGTTGACTCTAACTACACCTGTTGTAAACAGTGATTATCGTGGAAACACATTCAACATCAAGGACAGCTGCAATGACAAGGCCACACTTACCTTAGCCAAGGGCTTGTCGCGAAATTAAACAGTTAGAAATTGGCATGACTAACCATCCCTCTGTTTTGCTCGAAAAATTATGTTTTTGTTAAACTTCGTTTTAAGTTCTTCGAGTTTCTCTTGCATTTGTTCGACTTGTAACATGAAACTGGATATGAATTTATGAATTCACTCTGATTTTTACGTTTTTTTTTGCTTATCATTAACAAAAATGTGAAAAAACTTTTTGACGAAGATTTTCCAATGCTCAAGTGAATGGCTTCTTTTTCATAGCTGTGATCCACCCTGCGTACCCTACCTTGGGTATTACCTCACCGATCTTGCGTTCATCGAAGAAGGAACACCAAACTTCAACGATGCTGGTTTAATTAATTTTTCAAAGATGAGAATGGTAAGTATCGTATACCTTCATTCTCGTGTGCAGTGGGGTTTCTAATTCTAAAAAGTTCCTAACCTTTGATTCGTTTATCAGAGCATGGATCTAATCCCCTGGCGTGGTCTATTAATTCCAATGTGATTGTTCCAGCGCATCTGAGTTGTGGATTTCTTCAAGCTCCATGAAGTTCGAAAATAGTTCCAACAGTTATACTGTCCATTTTTAAAGACCTTAGAAATATTAATTGTCATTTAATACATCATTCTTTTTTAATTCCCTTTAATACGTTAATAGTAGTACAATATTCTCTAAATTGCCATGATATGAATCGCCATTAAAAGTATGACATTGAGTACTTGTCACGCGTTCTATTGTTAGGGAAGGGGGGATCTCATTCCTATTGTTGCACACAAAGGGCTTAATGATCTGTTTGAGCCAATCAACACCAAAGGACCATGACGCATGCGTTTTTAGCAATTGTCTCATCTTTTACTTGTCTAATTTCTTTGCAGGTGAATTTTCCAAGAAATTCTGACTAAAATTTTAGTGCAAACAGAAAAATTTGAACTCAAGCAATTTTTTTTATTTCAGATTGCAAACGTCATACAAGAAATTCGAAGTTTCCAGCAAACGCCGTACAAGATAAAACCTGATGAAAAAGTATGATTCCGTATTGCTGCTCTTTCTTCAAGAGATCTCTATTGTGAAGGAGACTTTTGCAAAATCCGAAAGCAAAATTTATTCTCGGCTAATGTTGCTATCCTACCCGCCACGTGTGATGCTTTTCAGAGAATGAGTAGAATTTTCTCAGAGTTATTTGTTACAAAAAACAACGTCACTTGATACTGTCTTAAAACATATTAGAATATTACCTAATAATACTAAAGACATATTACCTATTATCTCCAGCAACTTTTGCAAAGAATCCCATTCTCCCCGTTGGTTTTCTGCTTGGAGCGATTGCTTATGCAAGTCCTCCACTTTTAAAAAAGTTACCCTAAAAGTATTCCCCCCCTCTCTCTAATTGAAGAATCTGCTTTACCTTGGGATGGTATTTGGCTACAAAGCTTCGTATCAACCAACAGAACGTATTTGTCCTTAGGGTGCTAATGGGATTAGTTACGCTTCATTCAGCTAATCGTATGTCGATTCTAGGTAATCGGTTACCTCGTTGGCCGTGACTCCCTTACCACCGATGAAGAGCTCTACCAGCTGTCTTTGCAACTTGAGCCAAGGAGAAGAGGCTCCAGTTCTCGTTCCCAAAGACCAGGCGTAACATTCATTTGATTTGTCGAGCATTTGCTAACAACACCCAGAGCAAAGATCGAGCACCTTGCATGCTCGTACGATTGACAACAGCTTTGACACAACGACTGCCAATTAATTGAAGAATTGGAGGGCGATTGGTATGTTGCAGGGTACGGTGTGCTCTGAGGAACAGGAAGAATTGAAGATGAGCCTCAATTCTGGCTTCAGGCATTGATGGAAATGATGCCAATGTGTCAAATATGACATTTGAACGTTGAAATTTTGATGGTGGCATTTCGGAGTTTGCCATTTCAATGCATTATCAAGCGTTCTATTGATATTGTTTTATATAAGCTGTTTTCAAATGGTATCAAAAGGTTTAGTTCTATTCCTCTAAATGGAAAGTATACTATTGTAGTTGGGTGCCATCAGTCATAATCTAGAAGCAATGGCCTAAAATTAATGGGATTTTGCATGAAAAATCATGGGTGACCTAATCAGTTGTTATCTTCATTAGTCACCCAAACAGTACCTTGTTCACTGCAAAAGGAAAATCCATTCTCCTTTTAAATTCAGCACAGAAACTGCAAAGGATAGTCGATATATAATCATGAAGTCCAAAACAAAGGAAACAAGGCGGGGAAGTATTAGTAGGGAATAAGAGTAATCTGTTTTCATGGGAGCCTGCATCATTATTGGCAATATTTCGTGCCCCCAAAAAGAAAAGCATCATAAAGAGAAGTCTACCGATTTCAAGTTTGCTATGCCCAAGACTTCAGTTCAACTCTGAAAACAGTTCAAAGCCTGCTATTTTCATCATGAAGTCTGTAAACATGAATATATATTTCTCATTGGTGCAACCGCATGTCCAAAAGCTTTGTTACTATTTAAGAAAAAGGCAATGCTACATTTTTATTTTTATGGGTTCTTTGTGAACAATTTACCCGCACCAATTTATCTTGCATCATCCTGTTAGCTCCGCCTTTGCTTCTACTCGAAGATGGCCAAATTGCATTGAGTGCAGTCATCCAAAATGTTCCTTTTATTTCGTTAAAATAGACCTTTAGAAGGAATCTCATCGTAGACTAGACTGAGAATGTATAACTCATCTGGTAATTTTTATGACAAAGGGCTAGAAACTCATCACATGGCATAATTTACAGAAATCGTTGAATTGCTAATTTAAATGAATTTTGAATATGATCTTAGGACACTGTAGCTACGTTGGAGCGTTTTCATAGAATATATGACATCATATTCAAACGAGCCAAAAAGACATGTAATTGAATAAGAGCTGAAACGGTATACTAAATCATGTTTAAGATATATTTCAAAATAGAATTCTACCGCAAAATGCTTTTACGTCGTGACTTTCTATCATTGCGAAATGGGATGTTGTTTCTAGTATTTTTTCCCTCCTTGGCAAACATTTTTAGACATATCACGACGTCCAAGATATTCATAATACCTATCATTACCCATAATACGAATGTCAGGTGGGAGCGCAAAGGCATTCTGCAAATGAATATCAGCTTGCCATGGGTTCTTTGATTTGCTAAGTTTGTTCCAAAATGTACCTGTGTCAATCACATTTACTCAAATTAGTTTGCATCTCTTCAGATGGTGCTTCCTTGCATTTATTTGAAATTTCTTCACCCAGGTTGTGTCACCAATTTATGGCGGAAAAGCTCTTGAAAATCCAAGGTTAAATCTAAACCCACAAAAAATATTTGCAGCATCAGTATTGTGCTTGAAATTTAGAAGGAGTTTAGAAACTATGTATATTGGCTTATCAGATATGACTCTTGTTATAGACAAATTTCAAGATATAGTTCTCAGTGAAATTTAAAGTTTCGCAAGCTAACTTAGTGTTGCAAATCAAACTAATTTTTGTGCAAATAAGCTCAAATAAACGCTAGTTTTTCACGAGAATTTTCAATTTTGCATGACAACACGTATACCTACTCAAGCAACCAGAATACCTGCTTCATGAATATTTCATTGCACACATCAAGGTTAAGCTAGGAGTTCACATTTACAATCAACGGCGGAGCAGCTGATTCGAAGCAAAATCGAGAAATGAATCGTTTATAGGTCTTTTAACCTCTGCAAACCATGTTTATTGAATTACTTGAGCATGAACTGGAGGAGTCTTAGCTAAAGCTATTGAACCTGTGTTCTTTCTACAGAACCATCAAAGTTAAAGTTTAGCTGGCAAAACGCTTTTTTCTCGGGAAACGCTTTTCTCAAATCGTAGAAAACACTTTTTCTCGGGCTGAAGTAAAGAGTTTCTACAAAGGAATAGCTCTTAATTCAGTTTAGTTTTGCACAAAGCCAGAAACAATTGGTACCGAATTCTTGAAAATCTAGATCTGCTGTCGAAATTGAAGATACGTAAAGCCTGTTTAGTAGGTTTCCAACATGACGGTGGGCATAAAATATGGCTTAAATATTAATGTTTGGAATGAATGGTAAGTGACCCACGTAATGCATACACGTAGATAGTTTATGCATACATATGGATAAAATAGATGGTTTAAATCGAGATGTCGGCATAGGGTAGAGGAGGGGGGAAGTTGGAGGATGAACTGACATCAAGAGGTAGACAGATGTACCATAATATAACCCATATCAAGCCAAAGCTAAACATTGAATAAAATGACTGTCTTTAACAGATAAAAGTACTACCATTTCATTTCAGGCGATTCTCATTTTGCTTCTCCGAATAAAAACCAAAGAGTTTCATTAAAATTTTCATTTCATTAGAATATTCATTACACTGAATTAAATGATTATTTTAAAGAAACGTAGCCAATTTATGATACACAAACTTAACATTTTTCTAAGCTATAAATTTTAATTTGCTTGAATATTAAAGATGGAAAGATTATTTGTTTTGAGGTTTGAGGCACTACGTTTGTCAGTGAGTTATTAGTCATTTTTTAGCGAATGGCTAACTGCTTGTGGAAAATTCTCCCATACTTCATCCATGCCATTCCCATGCTTCTTATTCCCAATCGCCTCATGCTTCCAGTTCCTAATCTCTCCATTCCAATTCTTCCCATTCTTCCCATTCCTTTTCCCATTCCACTTCTTCCCATTGCCATTCTTCCCCATTCCCACTTTTTCTATTCCCATTCTTCCCATTCTCTTTCTTCCCTTTCCCACTTTTCCCATTCCCACTCTTCCCATTCCCACTCTTCCCAGTCCCACTCTTCCCATTCCACTTCTTCCCATTGCCATTCTTCCCATTGCCATTCTTCCCCATTCCCACTTTTCCATTCCCATTCTTCCAATTCTCATTCTTCCCTTTCCCACTTTTCCCATTCCCATTCTTCCGATTTCCACCTTACCCATTCCCATTCTTCCGATTCCCACTCTTCCCATTCCCACTCTTCCCTTTCCCACTTTTTCCATTCCCACTCTTCCCATTCCCACTTCTTCCACTCTTCCATTCCCATTTTTCCCATTCCCACTCTTCCCATTCCACTTCTTCCCATTGCCATTCTTCCCCATTCCCACTTTTTCTATTCCCATTCTCATTCTTCCCTTTCCCATTTTTCCCATTCCCATTCTTCCGATTTACACCTTACCCATTCCCATTCTTCCGATTCCCACTCTTCCCATTCCCACTCTTCCCATTAATAAATAAAGCTTGCGCTAAAATCTTCCGTACGAAGCAGCTAAAATATTCTGCATGATCTTCCGAATCAAGCAGCCCAATGATCTTCCGTATCAACCAGTCCAATGATCTTCCGTTCAATCAGCGTGCTGGTCTTCCGTTCAATCAGCGTGCTGGTCTTCCGTTCAATCAGCGTGCTGGTCTTCCGTTCAATCAGCGTTATGGTCTTCTGTTCAATCAGCGCTATGGTCTTCTGTAGAAATCCGCCCAATCATCTTCCTTGTCAAGTAACGCTATGATATTCCGTGTCAATCAGCGCAGTAATCTCCCGTATCAGTCTGCCAAGAGGTCTTCAGCATAAGTGCTACGCATTAGTATTTCGTATCAATCAGAGATATAAAGTATCAATCAGTACAATGAACCTCTGTGCCAATCAGTGCTATGATTAGCCAACTTAATCAGCTCTCCCCTAATCAACTAGTACTCCCCTGATTCAGCCACGTGGAAACATTGCGGTTACATGACAATAAACGTTCCTTTTGCTAGGGCCAATATGTCCCATAGAGGATATTTATCAAGACTTGGAATTTTGTCTGCAAAGTTTACAGATTTAACAATATGTTGGAAACGTTGGACTTGCTTTAACCCCACCGAACTGTGTTTATCAGACATCTTAATATCACCGTTCCAAAATACCCAAAGCAGAGCGCCATAGTCAGGGAATGCTAATCCTTGAATTCATACTATTTGAAGATAACAGTTGGATGTTATTGATGCATTATGAAGAAATCAATAAATCTCGCTGTCGAAAAATTCTTACACATTCAAAATGTCGACTGGAAAATGCAATGAATGTCACATTTTACTCTGCTAATCAACCACATTGGCAAAGTGAATGACAACAAGAGACATTTTTGGACCTACATTAACTCTTCGAGACACTAAGAATCGAAGTTGAAAAGGGAACAATTGGATGACCATTTTTTAGGTGAAAGTGATCTCTTTCTATCAATAAAACTATGCCTTTGGTGTAAAAACATCATTCGCATATAGCCTTGAGAATAGACTTGAGAAAGCTTTTAAGCTGCCCATGGAAGTTTGTTATACATCTAAGGGATTCTGTACAGGTTTAGAGACAGCCAAGACAAATAGTTGTATGACAGTATTTAGGTATCCTCATCTCTGCGTTGTTGCCATTTGACAATTATATTCTGACTTCCAACCTTGATTCTCCTTGGTATCAAAAACATTCAAACACAATACTCAAGATAGACATACTTGACAAGTCATATTGCTCTTGGATCCGTTTCTTTGTTAAAGGGTAAGAATGAATTTCCCATTAGAACTGAATTTGAAGCTTGTTGACTTGATGAAATAAAGGCAATGCAGATAAATTTTGCTTTCCAAGAATCTTTCTTAAAAAGCTGAGTAGTTACTACTTAAACCAAATTTTTTCCTGAAAATTGGATTCCTTCTCTTCAATCCAGAATTCTACTACAATTCTATCTATCAAAAATTGAAACCACCATCAAATGTTTCTCTTGTTGAAGCTTATAAATTTATGCCATAAGACAAATTATGCACATCTTAAAAAACCGTTTTATCTTTCAATTTAACTTGAAGCTAAGTTTTGATTTGCACTACTTAGAAAATTTTTTGATGCCACATGCTGTAATTTAAAAAATATTCTGATACTAAATATGGCTTCTCTCTTCTTCTTAAACCTCCTTACTAGAAACATACTGACAAGACAGAAATGCTTTTAAGAAAAACGGCCATCTTGACTGTGAATTTGCAAGATAATGTTTACTAAAATTAACACTCAATGCTGAAGAGCAATATACAATGGAATACAATCAACAATCTGATGTATCAGGCTGAAGAATCAATCAGAGGTCTCTTGCGCATTCTATTTTGTGGAGCTTCTTGTGCGCTTATTCCATGAAAAATTGGCACCATAACTCTTTGGTTTTATTGATGTTGTCTTTGGCTCGTCAACTTCATAGTTCCAGCCTTGAAAAGATGGAACAATACAAAATTTGATCATCAATGAATAATGATGGTAAAATTGTGAACCAGAAAGGAACATTTCCTTTTACTGTTACTGTTCCTAAAGATAAAATTTTTTTTGGCCTTTGACAGCATTGATTTGTTAAAAAGCTATAATTAACGACAGTGCCACACTAACCTTGAGTTTCTGCATATCTAATAGCAGATTCTCTTGTATCAAATTGTAATTCCATATTTGACAAAGGGTCAGCTCTAGAAAACAAAGCAACTTTGTAGTTAATCTGAACTATACTCATTCATTCATAATAAGTTGCAAACCTCTTTAAATCTCTCTTGCTTAGATTTTCTGATTAACCAGTGATGTAGTAGTTGTTAGATGAATATTTTAGATTCACATGGTGCTAGAACAGCTTTTGCTCTTCCGTTTTATGGGCTGAATCTATGTATTGACAACAAAATCAAATCAAAGTAAGATGTATCAAGCAAGACTTTTTAGACAGCCGAATGCAAAGTATTCATAAAAAAAGAGATAAACTTTTCAAAACACCCTACCAACATTTTCAGGTTCTAACATCATAGGCAAAATTACGCAATATGCATGATTTTAGGCTTACGTTGAGCCCCATCCCATCAAAGGATTCTCCCATCTCTCTTGAGTGTCAAAGTCCATAGTCCATTTGCGAGTATTATATGTCCCAGATTGCATTGCTGTTCTTGCAGGCACGGTTATTCTGACTTTTCTACTTTTCACAAGCTCTTCTGGTACACCAGTGACTGGATATATGTTTTTCTGAAATTGGACAAAACACCCTTCTTAAAAAGGAACAAAAGCCTTGCACAATCTGAGCCCCTTGCCTGGCATCCCTGTGGCAGATGTCTAATATTCAGGGCATCTTTTCTGTTTATGGTTTACAGGATATCTTTTCTCTTTTATTGTCCTATTTTTGCAGGAAAATTATGCATGATCTTTTTCTGATTCAGGGTCTAAAATGTATTATTAACATTTGTAACATTTATTCAACAGTCAACTTTGTTCTTTCATCCTCACAAAAAACAGGGCATGAACTATTATTATAGGCTCCATACTGATCATACAATTCTGTTTTACAAACATATTTTCTCAAAGTTTTTCAGTGATATCACTGCTATATTTTCAATTGCTGTCCTTGTGTTTCCATGAACCAAATCCTTCCTTCCTCTAGAATTGCAAGCCACTGACCTCTTTAGTTCGAATCACATAAGCAGCATTTTTTGTTTTTTTTTGTCTCCTATCTGAATTTCTTGCCTTTGTTGGGTGAAGAGTCATCCTTGCTTGACATTATTTTATTGATGGAGGTTAGACAGTTTTTGATAAACACCAATATATGTACTTTATTAAGTCAAGATACATATCTACCATCAATTTATCTGTAAAATTTACAGACAGACTTGTGGGGGAGTGCACCAAGCCCCCAAACCCCCCTGTAGGAAGGCCCCCATGTACATCTCAACTGGTTTCCTGGTCAATATCTATGTGATTATCTCATATTTTCAACTGCACACCATTTAACATCTTAAATATTCTAGGAGTGTCTTTGAACACACACTTTCAAAATTTTTCCCAATAAGGCTAGAGTAACATTTATTCATTTTAGCAATGTTTACTACAAGCTCCTACCATAAAATTCTCTAAAAAGATTTTTGAAACTATCATGTATTTGTTCAAAAAGTTATATATTTCAATGTCTTGTATTTCATACTAGACAAACAAAGTTGTGAGAAATAGATAAATAAAGATCCTTTTTGGCACTCTGATTACTGATAGAGAAAACTTTGCCATTAAACAACATTTATAATGCTGCTTTACCAATTCAGAAAAAATTTCAAACTTTCTGCAGCAAATTAGAATGAGTACTTTTTCTAGGGTCCTATTTGGAGACAAGGTCGATATAAGAATGGAGGAACGAAACAATTTACCATGAAAAACTGTTACCAACCACATTAAAATCACCACCTGGCTCTGTTGAGTGGATAATGCCATGGCTATTTCAATCAGATGCAGGAATGGCCCAGAAGTTAAAAACTTTCTTGGAAATAAATCGACAGCTTACCTCTTCTGCCTCAAAAATTTTAACATCCTTTGGGTCTTTTCTTTCGATAAGTGCTCGGCTGACACTACTTGTCGACAACAGTCGTGCATAACAGGCAAGAGATTGAAGTGGCCTAGCTCTAAATCTTATGACGCCCGCCATCTTCAACAACACACGTACCTCTTTGCTTCCCTGTGAGTATCCATCACCTCGTTCTGATTTTCAAGCCTCCATCCCTCGTTTCTATGACCACGGCACAAGAAATATATTTTGTATTTTTATAAATAAAAGGCAAATTTACCTTAAAGCAAAGATAGAAATATGGATGTATCAAACAGCTCTTGGAACGGAGATGCCAATGAAAATGATGGACCTAATTATGAAGTCAAATTTGGCAATACTCTCTTAGAAAATTGGGTCGAAGAAGTAGGCATAATAATTTACTTCGTTTGTATACCTTTAGGCTTTACGACATTTCTTACAACTGGTGCAATTTTCAGAAAAATATCAGCATCATCGTGGCAACCTTCTACCTGTTTACTTCAAGAAGACGCTACATCTTATTTTATTGTTCGGTTGACACAATATACCCCTTTGCTTCTTTCTCTACTTACCAAGTCCAAGTCCAACAACCTTTTTATATAACCAATAACCCAAGTTCCCCTTACTATTTATGGCTATTGTTAGGGCAGAGTTAAGTCATATTTCCGTAAATCTTTACAAAATCTTGCGATACACCCGTCTGCTTTTTCAGCGTCAGTGCGCAGGTATCGACAAAGAGCCGAAAAATATAAAGGCCTTGCATGTAGAAGGCCACCGGGTAAGTGAAATCCTAGTCATTTTGGAAGATCTATTGTTCCATATCTCTCTGCGCTTTGGTATTAGCCCAGTATGTGTCATTTTGAAACACTGGTAAAGAAAAAAACGTATTTAAAAGTTGGTAATTCACCCATATTAGGGTAAACTATTTTAAGCTAATTTTTATTCATTCAAAATAATGTAATCATTCATATCACATTTGTTTCAATAAGAAAGTAATAATAACTTTTCTTATCTCAATTACATCTATATATATATTTAAAAACTTTGTCATTTCAGGGAATACTGACAAAAGAATTTGATGCAACAGTTTCAAATTTGTCAACATGCAAAGACTCGTATAGAGAGCCACAGAAGAACAATGTCCGCCATAAAGGGAAAAGGCTGCAAATGCTTGAAAAACAATTGTATGAGCAAATAAGGTAAGATTTACAAACACAAAGTTTTGGAAGTGAGCAAAAAAATTTATAATGCCTTCATTGCAAAAGCCTTATACTTACGTATAGCTTTGTGAATACTATAGCTTAAAGCAAATGAAAATTTTTTTTATTTGGGGTAAATATTAACTTTGTTAGCCATGTACAAAACTCTAAAGAAAAGAGGCAAGGAATTTGCATACAACTCTTGGATTTTAAACAACATGCACAGTCTCAGGCAACCAGCTAAACTTGTTTTTGTTTGCTTCTATTTATTTATCATGGAAACAAGACACATTCTTGAATAGTTTAAAACAAGAAGCCTGAGTAAAATTAATATACATACATTGAGAGCAATACAACAACTTAAAGTCAGAAGCATTAATCTCCTGCATTTCAATACATTAAAAGTTGTTCACATACCTTAATCTATCAGAATTCCTTGGCTTTTCTACTTTGCAAGTTTAATTAGCAACTTAACAACAACTGGGCAGTAATTAATTTTCACTTAATCTTTGCCCTATGTGGATGAATCAAAATGATAACAAACCTCTATGTTTGTTGTGCATTTGCAGTTTGCAGGATAATTGGTAAAATTTCTAATCATTAGTTAGCTGAATAAAGCAAGATTTTTCTTGTACAACTTGAAAAAGTGCAATTAATTCTGCTTTAAATAACTGCTAAGATGATAAAATAACTGCTAGCTGCTCCTCTGATTTTCAAGGGATAGATTGACCTGTATGAGTCAAGCTGATACATCTTCTGGTGTAATTTGGTCGGTCTGATGGGGTTTCCCATTCTGTATTGCTGTAGCAAAAAGGCCTACGTTAACCTCTTTTCATTCCCTACAGCATGCCTCCTTATCAACCATCTTCTCCTCATTAACCTAAAGATATTCCTATTTGAAAGTAGTTTGCTCTGAACTTAACTGATTAGCCCATCCCTTTTAGCAATGAAGTGAGGCAAGAATTCAACCCTCCCCCTCCACAAGTTGATTACACATCAACAACTAAAAAAGACTTCAGCAAAGGTATTTAAACAATTTGCATCATTACAAGTTATGCAGCAGAACCTGAAATGTGATGTGTCTACTTTACTATGGTGTGGTGATTCAATTTACTGCAGAAGATTAAAAACAGATATTCTGCCAATTTCATATAGTGCAAGACAATTGTTCTTAATTCTTTAATGAAATCGTTTAAAAGCTTACCATTAAGCATGAGCAAAAGCGAATTTAATTGGTTTCTGTTTTTATTGTATCCGTTTTAGAGTGGATTCAAATCATTAAAACAATTAACTTCAAATGTCCAAAGTCTTGATTTAAGCAAACTCCTCTTATTCATCAAAATAATAGGGTCAAAGTTTTTCTTTCATAATTTCAGCTCTAATTATATCTTTTTATTAAAAAAACAAAGTGCATTTCACTAGAAGGTGTTTTCAATTGCCTTCTTTTGCAGATTTTCAGCCACTAGAACGACCTCCTACAATGGTAAGGCAACTTAAAATTTTCTATGCTTCTTGAGATCGACATTTCTCTGTTAATAAGAACATATCTGAAAGATTATTCCATTAAGTTAATAGAAGATTTTTGGACAATCTTTATTTTCAATACACTAAAGTAACAAGACAAAGGATATACTCATACTGGCATAAGGTAGCCTCCTATTCATGATCTACTCATTTAGAAGCTATCTTACAACCTGTCATTGTAATGTCATCTCAATTTTGTTCGTTAGAAATGTTTCGTTGTATATGATGCTTGCGTGCATGCAGCCCAGTTCTTCCCAACAATGTCCACCCTAGCTTCCAAATACTTTTGACCTATGATTTCGACGTCTTGACCCAGGGAGTACTGCCCTTCATTCAAAAATCGTTAAGCAAAATTCTAGTTTATCGCAAGAATGTAAATATGGAGTCGAAAAGGAAATAAGCAATGACCTAGGGCGGATCAGATTTGTTTAATCTTGGATTAGAGCTTTTCATACACACAAAGCTTAAATGCTACGTACTTGGTGGTTTTCGGCAAATATTTAGCTTTGATTCTGCTTTTGACTAAATTATGCTCTTTAGTATTCAAATTAGGTTTTAGTAATTAATATTCAGATTTTTGTTTATTAATGCATAAACACTGGCAAAAAATCATCAACAACTAATTTACTTTTACAAACAACGATTCTATTGCACAATAGTTCTGTCATTTTAGCATCAAAGTTGAATCGCAAAATGATATCTTGAGTTATGCAATACCGGCCTATCGAACTTCAATCTGTAGTGGGCGTATTATTAGAAAAAACGATACACCCATCATATTAAAGTCTTTGCCAAAACCTTTAAATATTTCACCAACTTAGATTCGTGGTATTTAAGAGTGATGCTTCAGTTGCGTGCAAGCACAGGTACAAGTGTACGGTCCCTTCTATTTTTGGGCACATACGCCGTTGCTCTTCGTTAATTATAGTGTCTAGTAACCTCTATTTGACAACCAATATTTCTACATAAACTACTCAACCAAAGGTCACTTCTCTAATTCTCGTCTTGTGGATTACGTTTTTAAAAATTGAGAGTTTTTTTTAGTTCAGTTCATTTGTATTCGTTTTTGCATTTGCGGTGAAACTTTACGATGGAGACAGTAGCCCCGTTGTTGGGTAACTTGCGTGGCGTCATAAACCAATCTCTATCTAAAGCTATTTGGTGCACTGATTGACTTTTAATGGCGAGTCGGAATATCTCATTTCTGAACGTCAGTTCATTGTCCTTTGAGTTGAATTTTTAAAATTCAATGCATTCTGATTTCCATTTCTTTGACGAATCCCTTTTGCTCTCGATTGATCCCAGACACATGATGTAAATGCGGACCAGCCATTAACATTCTGGAACCAGAATCTAAACCAAGTTCATGTAAGTATCATCTTAATTGTCCATTGTTCAAGATACATTCTCTTGATAGCGAGAAAACAAGATTTTCTTTCAAGACAAGATTTTCCCTAAAATGGGTAGCAAACAAATTTTTTGAATTACTCTATACATTAAGGGTTTTTTCGGGAAGGAATCAAGGAATCATCTAAATTGGCACGCTGCTCTTGACAGCAGAGGCATCTGACTAATGCTGTTGCTGTTGTTTTTAATGCTGTTGCTGCTGGATGCTGTTTAACAGAGGCATCTGACTTATTGTACCAGGAACTTAATCCTTGGTCCTTGCCAATAAGCCGGCCAGTCATTTGCGTATTTTGTTTTTACTATTCTTGTGCCATGTTCCAGTTTATTGTACCATGAACTACCAGTTTATTGTAACATGAACTACCATTGTGAGCGCAGTCTGATATGTTAAGAGACCAAAGCTACCATTCCAAATGCGTGCACGTGGTAACATCAAATAATCACCAGCCTTCCCAAAGCTACAGCAAAGCCTGTTAGGCGACCGAGATAAGGCGAATTCATCAAAATTTTTGACATAAACTGGATGTTTGAACCAGAGCCACAAAACTTGGACAATCTTATGATCATTAAAGTCCAACTGTCTAACGCTACTTAGGTCTGACTTATCAATGGTAGGTCAAAACGTTGTTCCATCTATTTGGGGCATTCGGAATTGCGCAGACGTCCCCACAATAGACCAAACTGCTGGCTGGAAAGAAATAAGATACGAATGCCTTGTCATGTTCACTCCTCACCTACCAAGGCGCAGTTTTTTGTATTTTCATTATCTCCTATAGGGTGTATCTCAGGTGCGCACAAACGACACGCCATTCAAGAAAAACACAGCCTTCAGCACTCCGATTGATGAATACACAGATGCACCAAAGCCTGGCGAAGGATGGAACTATTAAACACCCAAGTGCCAGGATTCTATTTTAGATTAAATTGTATATATCTACTGTCCTATCAGATTTACTTTCCTGTTTTTTCTTATTTTGACGTAACATTGAAACGAAGATGTTTCTTACGTGGCGTCACTTGAGCTGCAAAAAGAAGTGAGACCAATTTATGGCATCCCTTCTAAACATTCTTTTTACCGGGATACCACACCCTCAATTAACAGTAGATGCTTATAAAGGGCGTGAATCTGTCTGAAAGGACGAAGAGATATTTTGAATAAGCTAAATCTCATGTTTCCTTTTCAATAGGAGTTCTCCATTACTGTTTTGTCATATTTCTTGATAAGTTTGAACTGTTTTTGGTTTCAAGGCAGACCAAAGCTAACGATAATATGAAAGCATTTATCATTAAAATAACAGCTAATTGCTTAAAGAGTTGCGTGCTTACCCTAATTGAAGCACAAAATGAAACAGACGGGGAATGGCTAACTGTCACATAAATGTCGACATTTGCCATTCCAGTGTGTATGAGGGTTTACCGCAAGAACCCGTAATTGAGCTTATGCTTTGGCGATTGTGCTCCAGAGAAATTGGTGCGGACAGCGCTTGGCCGTTGTGTTACCAACGCAACATCGATGCATAAGTTCTTGAAAACAAAACAGCCAATGTTAGCTCAAATTCGCATGCCATGGAATCACAAAATGGAATGAACTTGGAATGTCAAATTATATTTGGTTTGCATGCATGTGTTCCAGATATCAAGTACCGATTCAAGGTTCTTTTAGATACCTTACTGGACTTGTGGTAGATTAGTTTGACTATTGCCCACTTGAAACAAAGAGCCCTGTCAAATAAGGAGCGCATATACTAAAACCAATTTTTGAGAATATAAACACTAAACGTGAAGTCGAAGTAAAGTTAATTGACATCAGTGTCTGTGTCTCTAAATGCGCATTCCCAGAAATCGAAATTGTCACTTTTGATCCTACACTTAATCGCATACTGTTCCATCGAGAAATCTCCCTGATTGAGTTGCTCTTCCAACGTTTCGGGTTCTGACTCCTTTGAGGACGCCAAGATGCCGAGAGACAGGGGAGTGTTAGCTTCTCTTCTACTTGATAAAATCTCTTATTTTGAATCAAATCTAGCAAGGTGTTCATACCTACTTTAATGCTATGTTAATAACGTGTTTTGAATGCAGTAGTAGAAGGCCTAATATAGTGATGATATGGGTGTAGTGAGAATTGGGAAAGGAATGATGCATTAGAATTAGAAAAGGTATGAGTTAATATGGTATGTGTTAATGATATGAGTAGCTATCATAAGATGTTTATGCCTTTTTGATGATTAATGCAATGTGAGGAAAGATTAGGGTTTGGAGAATGACTGGATGTTAGATTGAATGAGTTGATGATTAGAGGTGAGAAAATGTTCAATGTGTAAAAGTAGTTAAGAATTCAAATGCGGAGTGCGCAGTAGTAAGTAAGTCTATCTGGAAAGTGAACGGTTCGTTCGGAATGAGCTTTGTGGGGAGGGAAGATCGCGCGGTTGTTGTTGGAGTGGCCGATGTCTTGCTTGGCAGGTTGTTGTCTGGCGGACGGAGAATTTCGGTGTCGAAGTACGCGGGCTTGGGACGGTCGATATTGTTGTCTTTTCCGTTTATTTCGAGAGTAAAATACCTCTCATGGCGGGCGCGAACTTTGAATGGTCCGGTGTAAGGTGCTTTGAAGTTTTCCGGACGGAGTCACTGCGGACAAAGGCATGGGTGCCAGGTGTGAAATCGGTTGGAACATGCACGGAGCGATGTCGAAGATGCGGTAAAACGGGTGATAGACGTCCATGGAATAATGAGGACGATCTGAATGAATTCTAGGGTCAAGATTGGTGATGGATGTTGGAGAAAAGGTATGATGGGGGAAGGCGAAGAATAGACGAGTTGTGCAGGTGTGCAGTGAATCAGACTTTAATATGTTAGGTATGCCAAGGAGAACGAGAGGGAGGACTTGAAAGGATTGTTGTAATTTCAAGGGAAGTTTTGAGATGATGATGAAAACACTTAACCACATCATTGGAGGTTGGAAGGTAGGCGGTGGTGCGGTGGCCGTGAATGCATGCATAGAGAAGATGCAATCCAATGGGCGGTGATCGCGGGGAACGGCAGCGGGCCAACGGGTGTAACGGTCGGCGATCGTGAGAAGGTAGCGGAAATTCTGTGAAGGAGGCAATGGACCGACGATGGCGAGTGACCAAAGCGAGCGTCTGGCGACAGAAAAGTTCTGAATAGGTTGAGAAACATTTTGAATCTTGGTTTTCCGACA
The DNA here is from genome assembly GCA_003864495.1 of Nemopilema nomurai. NCBI lineage: Eukaryota > Metazoa > Cnidaria > Scyphozoa > Rhizostomeae > Rhizostomatidae > Nemopilema > Nemopilema nomurai. The sequence goes on along the minus strand of ML133471.1, from coordinate 4,181,725 downwards.
GCGTTGACACATGCAAGCCCAACGATGTACATCTTGGTTGACGTGAGGCCAAAGTTAGCGTGCGGTGATGAAATGCTGAGTGGCGCGTATTCCGGGGTGGGATAGACTGTGAAGGCTGCCAAAAACCGCGCGGCGGAACATACGGATGCTACAACTCTCTTCTTCAATCCCGGGCTTGAACGGGTCACTATATTCTCTTCTCTAATCCTCGCTCCACTTTGGAAGTTTAGCTAACAGGCACCGTTACTGGATATAATTTAAAGCATTTCACTCATTTTGATTTAAAAGTAGTAAGAAGCGTGGCCTTGCAAAACTTTTGGCTTTCCACCCTTAACACGTCCAGGAATTCGTAAATTGCTAGATAATATGATTGCCAATCTTGGTATTCATTGTTTTGCATCGGCAGCAATGCAGATGCATAAATGAGCATTATTGACTTTGAAATGGGAAACTGCGTTTACTTTCTTTGCTTTGTAAAATTTGCAATTGATTTTGTGAAATTAATGAAGTGAAATTGAAAATTGAAACAGTTTTAGGAGATATGAGACAGAACTTAAACAAACGGTTTAAAAGGCAATTTTAACAAAGAATACCATTTCACCTAAATACTTTTGCACTCAGGGCTCTAACTGCAGGAAAAGCACCAAGAACATTTTACGACTCAGAAGAGCTGAAATCAAAGTGCAAGGCACCACCTTAATCAAACGGTTTTTCCTTGAATAGTAGTTGTTGTTGTCAATGTGGTATGGAGGTAAGCAGAGGCACCCTTATTGTTTTCAAAAGCCCCCCAGTTGTAAACAAATGCACCCTTAATAAGGACAAGGAGATAGGTAAGTACCCCATCAGCATTTGTAGATTTGCGAGAAATGTGAGACCTTAAAAATGTGACTTAACGACCTAAACGAATCGCTTCCACCTCTCTTGTCAAAATGGGGGTTATCTAACTGTAAAGTTACGCAAAATCTAAAAGAGCTTTTGAAATCTGAAGTTGTGAAGATGGAAGGCTGCGGCTTAAATTCATTATACTTTCTTGGAGGTAGTGCACACAAGTAACTTGTAATGAATTGCTGAAATATTGTATTAATTTAAAGGCTTATAATGAAAAAACCTTTTCACTGTTCAATAGTTTTTCCAAGAGTGAATGGTGGTATAGAAGATTAAAAAGAAAGCAGTTATCAACTAACGAAAAGAAAATTTATTCGTGGCAGTATTCATGGTCCAGATGGAAGTTTGGTTCCTCTATGCAGGAAAACTTCACTGAACGCTCTGCTAAAATCTCTCTGTTATCATTTTCAAAAAGCAGCACTGCTGGAATTTACCCTTTTGATGCAGTTATTATATTTTGTTTTAATGAATTATAACAGAGCTGATGAAATCAAATGATAAACCTGAGAATAGATGTAGACACTAAAATCACACTTTCATGTACAGATACCCCTGAGCCATACAACAGAGGACGCAATCTAAAATGGAAAGGCATCAAGCTTGTTCCTGGCAAAGATTCTAAGCATTGCAAGTTCAAATGTTGCAGTGGATGTAATAGCGAGTCAACACCAAGTGAATCAACCTTAGTTTTGCAGTGTGATCAACAGGAAGCAACCAGTGCCTTTGATGTATTTAGAAAACAAACTACTGACAATATAGAAGGAGGCTACTTTTTGAATAGGTATGGAAAGAGAAGGAAATGCTTTGATGACCACAGAAAAATTGGCAGTAGCGATGAAACATTTGATGAAATGGAACAAATATTTCAAAAAATATCCCAAGAAGAACAAAAGTTAGATAATAAACTTGAAGAAGCAGCTAAGTTCAGAGATGCAGAGAAAATTGAAGAGGAAGACAAATATGAAGACTGGTCTTGTGATTTGTTTGATTCCTACACTGACATGTATTCAACCCAAGCCAGTCAAACTTCGGGCCATAGAAGTCAATACTCATCAAAGGAGCAGCCATTGTTAGGTTCTTCCCATGGATACAGTGAAAAGAGTTATGATATTCAAGCGCTGTGTAAACCAGGAAGGATTGGAAAATTCAATATCCTTGCATTAGTATTACAAGTATGCTTATTTTCTGCTTAATTTTTATAGTATGTTTCAGTTTATTTGATTTCCCTTTTTCCCTTAAGTATTACCAGAACATGCAGAACACCCATTGCTGGATGTGATCCAGCAAACCCTTAAATTTAATTTCTTGTGTGCCTTTCTTGTGTGTGCACTTTGGACATTAAGTGAGTGAGTTGAATTTGTATCTGTTTCAATTAGTATGCTCATCTTATGAGCTATCATGAAGCTTTTTATGGTCTAGCAAAAACTACTCTCTTGGTCTGTATAAGATTATCTTATTGTTGTTAGTAATTTTTAACAGGTCAATGCTGAGGATGTAGTTGCACTAAAGAATGGTGACTTTGCAACATTCACATCACTCCTTGTTACTGATGAGCAATCACAATATGTCCAGCTTACTTTCTGGCACCACATGAAAGAATGGGTGAACAAGATAGATTCTGGCTCTGTAATTCTTGTAACCGATGTCATTCAAAAGTGTTGGAAGGATAAGTTGTCACTTGCAACAACAGACGAGTCTAAATTGTTTAATTTCCATCAGCCAAAAGAGCCCTTTCCAAAATTTTGTAAGTTTGCATTCTTTTTCTTTAGACACAACAAATAGTGTAGTCAATTAGGCCACATTTTTGAAAAATAAATCATCGCAAATTAAAATCATAAGTCCAAGTACACTTAAAATTTTGAATGAATATTTTCCACTCAGAGAAATCAAATTTGATTAAAAATTAACTATGTTAGGTGCAAAGAGCCTTTGAATTAATTAAGTTAAAAGAGGCTTTTCTTTAGTATCTTATCTGATGATGACAATAACAATGAACTCCTAATTTCTTGTTCAAAATATTATTTAGGGTAAACATTAGGGTTTTTGTGTAAAGATAGTTTACTATTTGACCCCTTTCTTCTCCCTGCACCTTAAAATCGCCAAAATAAAGCACCTGCTTCCTTCACTTCCAGTTGGATTAAATATGCTTTTCTTCTTTATATCAAAAACAAACTTGATGCTTAGAATTCATGGGAACAACAACAACTTTAGTGCATGGTCAGTTTTACGACCAATTTCTCTCAAATCAATTAACATTTCTTTCATTTCTAACATTTTTTATTAAAGTGACAGTTTTTCCATTAATTTAAGGGGGCACTGTGATCAGAGCAGATGTTCTCAAGGATTTTGTTTGCCTCATGAAGAAAAAATACAATACAATGTTCGAAGGAGACAAGGCCAGATATGTTCAATCGCTAGGAAAAGCACACACAGTTGGATCATTTGAATCTTTAATGCCTGGTACAATTGTTAATTTCATTGGCAGTGTCATAAGCATTAATGTTTTTCCAAACCACTCAAAGAAGGGAGCCTTGAAACAGAAAAAGCAGCCATTTATTGTTCTCAGTGAGTATATACTTGACAGATTTACACTGTTGCTAACTTATAATAACAAGTCTCAACTATAAGTTACAAAACTGTTGCTCATAGTGTTGCCATCATTTTACTCCTTCCTGATATAGCTATTTGTTTTATTACAATCATCAAAGAGATTCAATTGTTATACAAAGAATTCTCATCAAATCATTTTGGCTAGCATGAATCAAAGACTGGTGAAAATCTAAAGTGAATTTGACTTCAAATTGATAGCTAAAAATATTTTTTCTAATAAAGAGACATTGTTTTTCCTGCACAAATTGTTAACTTACATTTTTTTGGTTTCCTAACAAGTGAATAACATTACAGGAATTTGTAAACAAATTCTTAAGATTTTCCCCAAAAAACATTTCTTCAAAATTTTTGGAAATAATCTAAATGTTTCAAATTTTTATCAACAAATATCCAAGGACTACCAAAGATTAGAGCATTAATAAATTTTTAAAGAATGTAGCCCACATAGTGAAAGTGTTTTTTTTGATATGTGAATATTTACTTGTAACTTTTACCATGATTTAGCAAGGAACAAAGTTAGATTTGCCAATTATGCAAACAAGGTTTCCAAAGTTGCCAAGCCTAATCACCAACCTCCTGTTTTCTTAAACCCTACTGACTACCCTACATTTTTGTCCCCTATCTTCAAGCCACCGACCCTTCAACCTCCTCACCCACTCCACATTCCCTGATTTTCCTAAATCGCGCTTTGCTCTTCCCCACTACAATCCTTCTAGTTCCCCGTTTGTTCCATCTCCTTTGCTACTTCTGCCTTTTTTAATCAGCTTGAAAATCAAATTTACTTTTATTGGTTTTGTTGATATCACCACTCATCCATCTAATGCTGTGACACAAAACCTTCCTTTCGCATGGAATTTAATTTGACAGCCAGACATTAGCCCCGAAAGATCCATAATAGAACCATACCAACAATTGGGTAAACAAGGTCTGCATAATTAGACATGGTCAATTCATGCATCCTCTATCCGATTGCTTTCATTCCAAAACAAAAGCAAGAACAGTGGCTTTAAATTAACAGTAATATAAGTGTAGGATTAGTAGACTGCCACAAATTAAGTCTTATCGAAAAGTTCTCCTCTGTTCTCGGCCGTTCAAATCTTCCAGTCTACCACCCATACTTCATTAGATTGAAATGATTTACCAAGAAATAACATCCTCGAAAGAAAAAACACGATAGGTCAAGCTCAATAAAAGTTTGGAACAGAATCGCCAGGAAATATTAAATCAATGAGTTCGATTAGTAAAGCGTTATTCAAGGTTTTGGGATTTTTGATAGTGAACCACTCGTGCTGTACAAAACCACTATGTCTGTGAAACGGCCAAGCGGGAGATAGGAGGATTCGTCTTTTTATTAGGGTTGAGCAGGATTTTATTATCTATTAAATAACTTATCAGGGAAATCAGTTGGTTTCATACAAGATAGCTGCATATATTTTTCTTACAAATATTCCTCGAGGTCCTAGCCTATTGGACCCAAAAAATTGAATAAAACGTTTTGAAAAATTGCACTCCATCGTAGGTTTCTGTAGAAAAGATCAGAAATTCTTGACTTACTCAAAAGCAATTTCTAGTAGACCACTAAGCACATTGTAGTACTACTATAAGTTGAGATGTACCAAAAGCACCATACCTGAAACAGCTATATAATATTTATTGACCGCTATCCAAAGATAATCTGGGTGATGCCTTCATTGAAGGATCGCTATAATCGTATACAAAACCCTTGTAAGGCTTAAATTCATTTCGCATTATTGCATAATTGTTAATGTCGAATTCAGTCTTCAACGACCCTTAAAAACTGTATGTAGCCTAATCCAGCGAAAAATGTATGCGGTTCAAATATAAAGCGAACTTATGATTCAGTTAAAAGCGATTAAAATTGCTTCAGGTTTCGATGCACGAGGGTATGCCTGAGTGGAAACAGAAGGCTAATGTGATTACGCTTCCAGAGACGGCCATTATTCATCTGTGATGAACGAAGGTTGGCAGAGTCACTGCCGACATACTCTAAAAAATGACAGGCTTCGTCCTTGTTTTTTACATAAACAGATCTTTATCTTTGTCCGCAAAGGATAAATCTCACTTCCTTGTTAAATCCAAATTTAGTTTTTGATCGAATTACCGCTTCCCAATAACGGATAGCCCTAGTTTGCATTGGATAGAAATTAAACATCGATTCCGGGCAAGATGCGAGTGATAGATTAGTGATGTATTAGAGAAAAGGCGCGTCGTGCGGATCTTTTGGGCATAATGATCGATCAAAATGTCAGGACTTTACATTTCCAAATTGACATATTGGGAAGTTATTGAGATACGCTTTTATCAAAGCACCCAAATAGATTAAGATAGTTAATTCAACCCTCAAAACATTGTAGTGGTGTTTGAGCATCTGTAGCTCAGAATATGGTTGTGTCACCAAAATCTGGTGTCTCTTATTTGGTTGGAAAAGTCTAAACTAACTGTTGAATAATAATCGTTTATGCACGAGATAAGTACGCGGTTGAGCAATTAGAAATGCAAGGGGTACTAAAATGAATCACATGATCGAATAGATCGAATAGTCGGGTCAAATAGATCAAAGAAATGTTAATGGCAGATACTGCCGAAAATGTTTATACAACCATGTTCATTCTACAGAACAGTGTACTTTGGGTAGAAGTAGACAAAACCAGTAATTAATTGAAATGCTTTCTGTTTTTAAGGTTTACGAGATGGCCATGAAAAAAAAGCCAGCATGTTTGTCTGGGGCAATAGAACGACGTTGCTGTCAACACTACGTAAATATCAGGGGCTTTGGATGGAGTTTTCCTCAGTAGCCGTCAAATCTGGATTGTCCGGAGATGTTCTAGAGCTGCACTCTATTTCCAGCACAAAGATAAGTTTAACCCAGGACAGTGATGTGTTTGATGTAAGGACAAATGTTTGGCCACAATGGAAGAGTTCTGTGACTGGGAATTTAGAAAACATCAAAGGTCACGTAACAGGTTTAGAGATTACAGACAGGCAAGGGCGCTGTGGAAGATTATCCGTGGACACGTTTAAGGGGCAACAAAGAGAGGGTTCTTGGGATGCTATGATCGAGGCTAGTGATGTACTTGAGAAACTGACTGACTTGAGATACATAGGATGCAGACAATGTTTTTGTGAATTGGAACAATCGCCAGACGGTACCACACACGCTTGTGAACGATGCCTCTCTCTGTCGTGGAAATACGATTTCTCTAAAGTCGAAACATTACGTCCTTTTCGCTTGCTCGTCAAGACAAAGTGCCGCATAGAGGTCCCAGTTATGGTTTTTCCTGATGTTTTCAATAGGCTTAAAAGCTCAGATCTTATCGAAAACGTATTTTACCTCAGCAAAGTAGCAACGCACGGGTTGGAAAATAAATCTGAACTCACAACCAGTTGTGAGAAAATATTTGATGGCAAAGAAAGAGTTTTCTTAGTTTTGCAAGAGAACACTGGGGAAACTGACACAGTTATTAGAGAGGAAGTCTATTTGCTGAAAGATATAGAAGAACTATAGTTGTAAATCCTCAATAATTGATATGCGATTAAATGTGTACATCTTTAGCAGTGTATCCTGAAGAAGGAAAGCGTCGAAATCAGCTTTAAATTCTTTGTGCATTTGAGCCCTGATGATCTGCAGAGAAGCTGCTAGAATAACAAGCGAAGGCAGGCGCAAAGAAGGAAAGTACATTCTTCCAAATCAATCTACAGGCAGATTCTAAAGAAAATAATTATGTGGAGTCCTTTGCCAAACTGGATGATTGCGGATTGGAAGTATTTTAATTGCATCAGCATTAGCTGGCAGTGTTTGTTTATTTGCACTGGAATGCAAGGCCAAGGCCCTTAGGAGATGTACGCCAGTGCCACAAATGCTGGTGGAACAAGTTTAAGAGAACAACAGCCGTCATTAATTACATGGGCTTTGTTTCCGTTCATTAAGTCGTTCTTGTGGAATGTATTAAAGCAGGGAAAAGCATGAATGTTCTTAAAAGGCTTATTTTTCTTAAACTTCCAAAACATGGAGGAATTGTGAAAGGCTAACTTCATGGTGAAAAATACCTTAGGCATAAGCTCCTGATATAATATTTCGACAATTTTCACAATAATTGGACAAGGTGTTTCTTCATCCTCATTGAGATCACGTGTAGGGCGATAACACCAATTGCTATAGACTTCGACGGAACAGATTAATTTTCTCTATAACAGTAAATAGCCAGCAAAGGGAATTTACCCAAGTTAAGACTTCTTGTATAAACTGTTTGTTAAATTTGTGCCCATTTGCCAGGAGCAATAAGCTTTGACGCACATGAATGAATTCAAAATCAAATATTCACATTTTGAATTTATTTAATTTAGAAACTTTGCACAGTCCTTTGTACCAACACGTGAGAAACACACTGAATAGTTAACACGCATTTTAATTTATTCAACTGGTTTGAGAGAGCAAGCACGATTTTCATTGAAATAAAAACTTAAAAGTACACAAACTTACAACATAGATTTTATTACAGGATTGCAGCTAGAAGTCCATCTTCGACTCTCCGCTTTGCCAATTCTGCGAGTGACTAGAAATAAGACAAGTCATGGTCAACTAAAAATTACACAATAGCTTTGATTATTATATTTCAGGTCAGTCATCCAAATCATTTGTTCGCTGAAAAGATACGAGAAAATCTACTAAGACAGGGATGAGGCGAAAAGCAATCATCAGTAGAGAGGGGAAAGATTAAGCGAGTTAATTGAAGCGATTTGCAGTGAAGCGATTTTAAAAGCGGTCTATTTATTGGAGGAATGTGGAAAGATTGTTCCAAGCGGCAAAACTGAGGCGGGCCTTGCTCTAAAGAAAATGAAGGCGCTACATAAAAAGAGCTTCTCGAAAACTATTGGTGATTTTTTCTCACCCCTTAAAAATTTGTCCCAAAAAGAGTCTCAAATTAGTAAAGAAGCAGGGAACAATAGTCAAGAGAGAATCAATTCTTCTTTGCATTTAGTGTTTCTCTTTCAGGATCTTTCTGAAAGAATAGGGATAAAATTGCTTCCCGCCAGTACAACTGTTACTTTTCTGCAATAGATTCTGCTATACAACTGATAAAATCCTATTTTCATAAGTTTTCCCCACCCGTTTTATCAGTGAAAGGTTTTTGCACAGATCGCAACAGTCGTGATAGACCAAAACAGGCAGTTTCCATTAATACCAAATGATAGCGAATCGCAATTTCAGCCATCTTTGCGTCACGTGCATTCCTTGCGACCATAAGCGATTTATCCCGTCTTTGGCAACTGTTGCGACTTTGCGATCGTGATAGGAAATCGCAGATCACAAATCACGAGTTACTTGCGATCAGCGGAAACCAGGGTTTAGAAGATTGTCTATGCTTGATCAAGATTACTTCAAAAAGTCCAAACAGCTTTTTGCCCCCTTGCAACATCGTGTTCACCTTCCGTGGGGCTCGATAAATCGCTCTGGAATACCATTTTGCCTTCACGGGCAAGGCCTGTTGAGGTCCAGAGGAAAAGCACGAATAAAGTAGAAGAGAAGGAGGCTTGGCTAGGCAATTAGCTTACAGGATTCGAGAGATTTCCCCTGATCAATTACTAAATAAACATTGGTCGTTGTGCCAATAAAAAGGGTAAATTCAAGCAGACAGTTAAAAAAATCAAAGGCGAACAAGTAAAGGAGCAAGGGCTTGCCCTAAACATAAAGGAAACACCACACTTTTATGTAAGAGATGTATCTCTCACTTGAGCTGCTTGATAATACACAAATGACACAAATTGGTGCAATTTAATAATTACTTAAAAAAAAGATTAGCACCCAGTTAAAAGGTTCTGTGGACCATCTGCCAGTACCATTCTTATTTCAGAAATCTAATTTGATAGGGAAGCAGTCACATAACTTTAAATAATATTTTGTTTAGCAAATGATAATCAATTGAGTTTTTGTAATCAATGTTTAATCAACAATATTTCTTGGCCTTCTCTTTGTTCCATTTGCAATCAATTTAAGTAAAGAAGTAGTTCTTTTCAACAGCAGGTGTCTAAATATTTGCAAAAGTTGTGCCACAAAAATTCAAGGCACAAAAATTACACAACTAAACAAATTGATAAATAAAATTACAGATAAAATTAATAAAAACAAACATTTAAACTTACTTGAAAAGATCTAGGCTCATGGATAGATAACTCAGAAAGGACTTTTCGATTTAGAAGAATATCTTCCTAGAAGCAAAAAAGGATTAATACTCCATTTCTCCATAAATCTTCGAGGTTTGCTTGCAAGTTAATAATATTCATAACACAAACCATAACACACGGCTGAAGAACTGCATGAATTCATAAATAGGTTGCATACAACAGAGCAAGAAATCAATTAAGAGTTTTTATCAAATCATGATACAATACTTGATATTCAATAATTGCTATCATTTCTTTATATGATTCTGATATTCAATAATTCTAAGAAAGATTTTCCTTTTCCCCTGTCTCCTAAGACCAACTATGGTGATAAACCCTGTAGGATCTTTTCTAAGAGCCAACATTGGATCCAATTAGAGTGTGCACAAGATTTTTGCAATCAACGATGTCCTATTGTTGTACATGTAAAGGATCCTTTTATTATATGTTATGGTCCTGACAGGATATTGACAATAAATCAGGATGATCTTTTTTCTTTTCCTTACCCTAGATTGACATTATTGACATAAAACAGTCTTTAGCTGAGAAAAAAGCTTCTATACATATAGATATATTTATTTCCTATATCATTAATACTACTAATAAAATAATGATCATTGCTCTTATGCAATAACATCACTTTGAGTACACAAAGGCTTGTTATCTCTGTTTCTATCAAGGTAAAAAGATTATTTGAAATCAGACTATCAAGGAGTTGTGAAACGTTATGTTAAATGGATAGCACAAATTGAGGTAACATACCCTTGCCATCACTGTTGCAAAGTATGAATATCCTATGTTGTGTTCTCTTGCTGCAATATTTATTCTTGTAATCCACAACTGATTGGAAAAAACACTTATCTTAGTTTGATCTAAGAAAATAAATTTTCGCAACATATTGGCATCAGAATTGAAAGTATAATACTAATTCACAATATTTATACTAGTAATGTTTCAAATCTGCAAATGAAAACATTTTACACAAACAACCTAGATGAAATGCTATCTACAAAACAAGAAAAATGTGGACCATGAAACAAAAGCTACTTAGTCTTGTACACTCATTGCATCTTTAACATTTGTAACTTTCTAATTTAAATCCTTAGACACTTAAACATAACCAAATTCAAAACTAGTGAAAATATTTTTGCAGGGAGAACTTTTCTGCTCTCTGGAGGATAGAATTTCTAATTTCTATGCTCAAGGTTACAGTAAACGTTTTCAACATGAAATTTGGTTTTCCTTCCTAAAGGCCAAACTGCTCATGAAATCTGGGTAAACTATATATCATTTGATGCACAAGATTGTGGTGTATCCAGCCAGATCAAAACTATTGGCAAATAAATGTTAAATGATAATTTCCATGCGACTTTATTGCTCAAAAAGTGTACCACCTTCAAAAGCTATATTGTACCCTTGGGTTTGAGGTAACAAAATCTGAATTTACCAGCAGGAAGTGCAGATCCTAAGCTACCAAAGTGTGTCTCAGATTTTTTAAATTTTTCCTCTTGAAACTATACCCTGTCAAAAATTGGCAAACAATTTTTCTCCCTCTTGCAGCTGTATTTGGGTATAAAAAACAGACCAGAGCAAACAAAAATTTTTTGAGACACCCTTTGTTTGCCCCATATCTGCCCTGGCCATGTGCAAATTTTCGAGCCATTGGATTGGTTCCTTGGGTATAAAAAATTTTCTTTTGTAGCTGTTTTTAGAGGGATTTTGAGTCCGGAGAAAACAGGATTTTACTGTTCGCACTTGCAAGATACACATCTGAATCATGTTACCAACAATGTAATCCGGGTCAAGTAGTTTAAGCTTTAAGATCAGTTAGTGTCTTGAAATAAGCACAACTGCAGCAGGGGTTTGAAAACTGCCGCTAGAAACTTTGATAAGGAAATTATGGAAACCTTCACCTATGTGAGATTTTCTCAATTTCCAAAACTTCTTTTAGTTTCAAACATGGTTTCATTATGTTCTTTATCAATTCGACTATCAGAATGTGAAGAAATCAAAAATGGATGTTTTCATCCAGAAAATGTTTACCGTAACCTCAAAATACTTGACTAATCAACAACGCATACAAAATTACAAAGTAAGAAGATATTTGCAGAAAGAAACATAGATGATGAAAGAATTAATGATGAAAAACTTGAAGACTTACTTTTCTCATATCTCTCTTTTTAAGTTTTCTGCTCACATATTGATACTGTAACTTTTTGTGCACAGCTCTAACAGCAATGCTGTAGCAATTTTTTCTTTTTCCAAAAAATCCCTGGAATAATTTATGAAAAAGTTTCAAATAAAATTCAGCCACAATAACCACTTCCTAGTTTATGGATAGTGGAATAGAGAGTAACAGAGTCATACATGTTCAAGTTGCATAGAAAATTAGCTATGTACCCATATGAGTGTTGGGCTCTGGAGCCTGCAACCTTGGCCTCAGTCACGTGACCCTGATGCAGGGGTATACTCATCTAGAAAAAGTAGCAGCACCTGCACACTCAAAATCTTGTAAGGAAAATAACTACACATGAAATAAAAACGATTGTGTCTCATATGGAAATAGTTGGTAAGGAATAACATTCAGATCTTTGAGGATCTCAGTGTTCGTGAATTCACAAGGGAAAAATTGTAATTTGTAATTGTAATTCCCCCTGACTTGGGAGGGATTCTGACTCTTCCAAAACCTACAGACTGTTACCAATGGCTGTTATTCAACCCCAAAATTTTCAGAAAAAGCAGTCTTGCAACTTTGTTTTTTCGAATACATAAGAAGATTTTCCTGCAACTAGTGATTTTAATCTTGTTCACTCATTTTGTTAATTCCAGACAAAAACAAAGTCTCGAAATGCACACGCTTTGACAGAAGACTTGAAAATTCCCAGCTTAAAACCTTACCTTTGCAAGCTCAAATATTCTTGCCTTTTTAAGGGCTCTGTTGGGTCGTCCACCTCTCATGTTTAGATCTGTTTTGACCAGTACGAACGTATTGGACAACTAGGCCAGTTACATTCACATGCCTTTTCACTGTTGTTGTGGTTGTTGCAAATGTCTTCTGCATTATATTTTTGTTGTTGTTGCACGGCGTCATCTGTTCATCAAATTCAACCTCAAGAAAATTGTTCACCACACTGAGTTAATCGAACGTTACATCAATGTTCAGCTGTTTGATTACAAAAGCCAATTTAAACTTCGAGAAAAAGGACAGCTAGAGTAAACAACATAAATTTTACTAGTGAGTTAGTTGGTGGGCCTTTGGGAAAAAACTAAAGACAGCTATCGAAGCCATTTGGCGAAATATGTACCAAACGTGGTCTGAACATGGTAATTAGTGATGATTTTAGGAGATCACAAGTGTTGGACCAGATGGTTTTTTCAGTAACGAAACTTTCTACCGCTTTAATTACAATTGGCATAGTATCCACAATTTTTAAAATTTTTGTTTTGGATAAACGGTAAATCTGAGTTAACGACGATATGACTTGACTACTCTCATTGCAGACATTTTCAATACTATGCGCATAGTAAATGATGTAATATTTCAATGGATCTTCGAATTAAAAGCTCTAGCTGAAACCCAAGCAATGATAAACCAATGGTAAAATCAACAGAAGCGATGTATGCCAGTTTTTATATGTAGGAAAGTGTAGGAGCATTGGCGTCAGGGTTTTGCTAGTTAAATTATGGGGGTTTTGAAGCAGCTGTTCCTTGTTGCGGGAAGGGGTTCCTTGTTGCGGTAAAGGGCTTTGAAGCAGCGGTTTTCGTAGAAAACCATCAGAACGAGAAGTCATCCCTGCTAAGATAGGGAAATCACCTCTTCACAGCCAAAAAGCCGCGAAGATAGCTGTAGGCTATCATGGGGTACAAACGACGCCATACTATCATGGAAAATAAATGACAAGTTATATATATAAATATTCTTTTGTATAACTATGAAGGCTTGTATAAAGCTATCATATATATTTATGTATTTTTAAGTATATCAACAAGAGAAAATCCTACATCACCTCATAATGTAATGCATGCATAAATGAATTTTCCATCAATATTGAAGCTGACAGCCGATAAACAATGATAAGCGCCCTGGGGAAATCATTAATCAAGAAATGCCAAGGCCAGTATGCCATAATTGAATTGAGTTGGACCATCTACCACACAGAGACTAGTTAAAAGTTGCACAAACCAATACCATCATAATATGGGGAAGTTGTTTGAAGGGGTCCCAAGTGACTTCAAGAGCTGTAACTTTCATTACGATAGTTGATCATTTTTAGCTAGTTGTTAAGGCCGTGCGAAAACACTTTCGAAGAACTACGGCCTAAATTGAGGAATTTCAACATCCAATATTTGCTTATTTGAACGACTTGATAATAAATTTCAGACAAATCAGTCACAGCGCTTGTAATATTTTTCTTTGAATATATTTGTATGGAGACTTAGGTTGGCGTAAAACTGACAATCAAAGAACTGATTGGGAATATGACCGTAGGCGGATCGGAGGGGCAATTACACTGAGCCAACAGAGATACCAATAAGAGCACCAAATTGACTCCCAGTCACCGAGCTTAGAAGATAATCTAATGAGTCTGGCAGCCAGGGAAGATAACTTTAGAATACTGAGAAGATATATAGATTGGGAATTCTTGTTAAACCTAATGAAGAACCCGACTAATATTCCTTTATACAGCAGTATAGAGATTACGCATTGTTCGCAACAGATTGGCTGGACGCAACGTAGACAAATAATATCTGAGAACTTTTTATCTTGCTCCGAGCGACCAATCTAAAATAGAATATAGATTCAGGGAAGATATGCAGAGGTGGGCTACTTTGTGGCTCTACGGAACATCCTATGCAGGTAGATAGGGTTTTAAAGATACGAATCTCTATGATTGTCACGAACCAATCACATTTCAATTTGCGTAATTGAGGTTGACATTTATCTGCTTAAACTCTTGATTGTATTTAAAGTAGAGAGATAACCAACAAAGGGGCGGGTGATAGCAGATATACTTAAGTGGAAAAGCGCCAGTAATCACATACAGATGGTTCGCTTTGCTAACAGAACGTTCTACCACTAGAATCATAACTGACGTAATGTGCCAGTCCCATTCGGGCGCTAAGAAATGCCACACAGAATGATGTGATTTTGATTAGAGAATGCTCCTAAATGAGTTAAGTTCTGCCTCTAGGGTGTTTGAATTGAAAGGTAAAGGTACCGCTGTACTGGCAAAAAGAATAACCACAAGCTATTAGAGACCACAAGCTATTAGAGAAAAGCAACTATGAACATTGATGGATGAGTTTAAATAGTGGCAAGTCATCCCAAGATCTCTGTGCAGCCTACGATAGAATTAAAACTGCTTACCAGAAAGAGTCTTTAAGAAAAAACACCAAAAACAACAAAATCGTTTTTGCAGAGACAGCACTAATTTACGATGCTTTTTCGGAAAGAGGTTGGTGTAGCTATGAAGTTGATCCTTAAACGCCTTGCTTAAAATACCCAAACAGTTGTTGTTGTTGTTGTTGTTGTTGTTGTGCCTATATTCTCCAAAACATCCAGTAAAGATCTTCTTGAATTTTATATATTGAACAGGAACTTGCTTTGCGACATTGGAGTTTACTAAATTCCTTCAAAGTTATGTCCTTTGTAGTTATTGGGTGATGATAAGAGACAAAGAAATACTTAAGCAAATGACTGACTTTAGCCGCCTATCTTGACAATCAGCACCAGTCATTAACAAAATGATAGCAAGGATTAAGAACTTGAATGTTTGCTAAATGGTCTAGCATCAGGCGCCACGCGTGCCTTTCTCCCATGCAAGCAGAAATCGGGGAACTTAACTTGTAGCTGCAATGCTTCAATGATTATTTACATCTGAGCTTGTCAGAATTAGGTGTGATGACTTTTGAACGGTTTTTTATTGGGTTTAGTTCCAGAGTGACAGGCAAGAACATGTGAACTGGAGTTTTGATCTTATTCTTTCTATGGAAACGAGCAGTTAAGACTTTACTTAGTAAAGACCCATTTGCGAGAAACGAACACAAGCTTTTGTCACAATCTTTTGTTAAGGATTGAGCGGTTGGATTATGGTCCACCAAATATCAAAATATCTACACGCAAGTTGTCTTTGAATCACAGACTACATATAAAGTCTTGGTGTGTACTGAAACATAATGTCCCTTAAAAATCCTTGCGGCAAGAACTGGACTTTAGTCTGGCCCCGTTCGGTAACCCGTTTGGAAACAACTATTGTCATTACAACCAAAGGCCGTTGTTGCTGTTGGTTTGCTGTACCAATCTCTTTGGCGTTAAAACTTTTATCATACAGTTCTAGACCTTCCCGAATGCAGCAAATGTCTTCAAACGTAAACGTAATAATATTCTGTCTAAAAGCTCAATCTATTGCCAAAAAAGATTAATACTAATCTTTTTTGCAGTGTTAATTATTCATAGCAACCAAAGGGATTTATGCTTTAAGAGAGATAGTATTTCTTTGCAGAAAGAATGAAAGTAAATCTGGTTGGTGAATAATTGACAATATGCAATTTGGTTGACCAATCCCTAGTTATCGCTAGGAGTTGATTTTTCGCACGAAACGTAAATGGCACTAAAACAGGAATTGAGATTACTTTGAACTAAGCATTACATTTGGTTTGAATCTCATAAAACATCGAATGGAGCTTCTGTTAATTAGGATTTCAAACACGGTAAGGAAGGTCATGTATTAGTTTGTGAATCAAGGATTAAAGAAAGTTGCATAAGGTCCAGTTTGAGAAAAGCCCAGTTTGTTGCTACAAATATTGTCACTTGAAGGTTTTATTAAAAAGGACAACAACTGTTTGTAAAGTTGCTAGGAGAGCTGTATTTGAGAACAATGCTGTTATTGTTATTTCATCATTTGTTTCAAAACATGAACACGATAATCAATGCGACATTCAATTTTTGAGACATTCAATCCCCCCCACTCGAACGCTCACAGAAATCAGTCAATCCAAGTAGCAGAGAAGCGAGGGCCTTTGGGTGGTGTGGGGGATGTGGTGTAGCAAAAAGGGATGTTCTCTTGGCGAGTCTTTACTCCACTGTACACTGCAGGAATCTTTAAGCTTACAACTCTGTAGAAGTTAATATTTAATATGAAGTTTAGAAGAACAGATATTTGCATGAAAAATCAACTTTTTAAATCAGGGCCAAAAATAGTCTTTGGTCGCTACAATAACACGGGTTATGAGCTGAACGACGAAAATCCGGCCATGTTATCGGTCTTCAAAACTTGCAACAGTCAAAATTGTCGCATTGTCAACCAAAGACGCCTGCTCATCCAGGCCATAACGCCAGTTTCCTTGACACCTGTAGAAGTAAGTACAATCTCTGCCAAAAGTAGTTGGAACACCGTGAGATTTTTTTGATTTTGCGACCCCGTTCTATTTCCGTCTCTCCTTGGTAGCTGCAGCCCCCTTAACAATGTTACATCTTTAGGGAAAGGCCATAGGTACATGAGAATACTTCACTTTGGTTTTTATGACTATTCACTTTTGCGCTACACAACATTGTTTGCGGGGCGAGAGGATTTGGTAACTTGCGCGATGCGTAAATTAGAGCAAGTGTTCCAAGACTTTTGGCAGAGATTGTAGCAAACAAGCGAGAGGTTTGACTTCAAGAAATGACGGCCTAGGAATAATGCGCCCCCATCTTCAATAAGATTACAGTTGCTCTAGATCTTGCGGCTTCAGTCTTGCGAACAATCGATCGCCTGCCCCTCGCATCGCTGCGCAGGCAAACCAGAAGCTTGCAGTTTAAACCGTTCTGTTTATGATCGAGTCACTGCTCAAAATTTCGACACCCGTGTTTCGGGGTTTGTTTATACACAGCCTTCCTCGGTGAGAATTTGTCGTATAAAGAGATAGGAATAAGACGGAAAAACCTTTACAGTATTTCAAAGCACTGAATGGTCATTGAGGGGATAATGTCAATACAATTATTCAAAAGTTAAAGACAAACAGGATTGCAATGAAGAAGTGTACTCCCGGAAACTATTGCAAGATATGCGAGAAGGCAATTCTCTCATCATTACCAATCTTAGGCTCTTTCAATTGAATAAGTAATGTTGTTAAAAGTGAAGAGGTCATCCACTTTCTCAGACCGTTTTTGTCTTTCAAAAAGCCTTTCAAATCTACACAGGAGATTCTCTATTGGTACATATCGGTTTTTACAGTTAAGAATTACATCATTTCAAAGTAAAATTTTGTAAATTTTGGTTTTAAGTTGATTCACAACCCTAAAGGCGGCAAGAAATTGTTTACTCGGTGCTTAATTGAAGCAAAAGATTCATGCATCGAGGCTTGCACCACAAAATCGATATTCATATGCAATGAAGTGGAGACTCGAATAGGATGAAAACGTCAGCTCTCCTTTTCCATTTCAATCGATTTGCGTTACTTATTTTAGGAACTTTCCTAAATATTTATACCGATGTGGTTTTGCTATCAGCCTGATAATTAATAAGAGATTATTACTTTTAGCTTTATGAAATCATTTGAGACAATCCCTAAGGCTTTATCAGGTTCGCACCAGCTGAAATTAGATGCTCCAATCAAAGATAAACTCGAGTAGCACGTCTAATATTGGGGCAATTGAAAGATGTTAACACATTACGGCCTTTTTCTGATTTCCTGCATCGAAATGAAGCCAAACACAGACCCCCCCCCCCCCCTCCTGCTCATCCCCATTATTATAACCCTGTGGCGCAACTCATATAGCTCTAGCTCCTTTAAAGATGTTTTAGTTTAGCGAAAGAAGCTTAGTAGTGGAAGACTGCAATAGCTTGTGACACCTCATAGCCACTGCATCAGGCTGAACAACTTCATAAAACATCAAAAGGTAGTAATAAGGGAAGGTTTTATTGTTCCGGAAAAGCTTTTCATCTTATCTTCATTTTGGCTCAACATTGAAGTAGTACTACAACTTAACATTACTGATGATGCAATAGAATAAACATATTTTTCATCAAGCACCGATCCTTTTCATCGAATCAGCATTACAAATTATTATCGATGCTAAAAGTAAATCAACGGAGTTAAAACGCTGTTTTGCTCAGGGGACTGGGCAATCTAAAAATAGAAATTCGTACCTATCCAATCAAGCTTGAGAACAGCAAATGTTCATGTGACCCCTTCGTATTTTGCTTCACACCCTATCTACAAAGTGACAAAATGGCGGACTGTGTGTGTGTATGATCTTGTTCTATGACGTCACCTTCGAGTGACCTTCAGTCCATTGGGGAGGGGTTTGTGCGAATGCTGACATACTAAATCCTCTAAAAGGTGATACTTTGAATAACACTGATAATTGATGCAGAGTGCTTCAAGTTAGCCAGAGTTCATGTTGATGACAAAGTTTATAGAAACAACTAAAATAAAACGATGATAAACAATACAAATTCAAAAACAAACACGCAATTTGGTTCGCTTAAAAAACCCATTAATATTTCATCCTTTTCATCGTTATCTCGTTAGTTTCTGAAATGCATACAAAAGTGGATGACAAGCTGACGCTCTCGCCAAGAGAAACATATTTGGAGAAGAAGGTCAATCGCTAGAAGTACATTCTTTGGACAGAAGGTGAGCTCAAACTTTTGAACAAATAACTTGCATAAGGTGTGTCCATCGCTTTTCTTTTACTGCATGTTACACAGGAACACAGTTGGAAAGAAGTATAGCTCGAAAGGGTTACTCAGGTTTTGTTATAAGCCAACAAAGTATATTAAAGAAACGTTCTGCGTGAAAGGAAACGTTTCAGCTCCAATGTTTCAGTTTGGTTTCAATGTTTCTGCGTAAACACAATGTCTTAAAGACTTCGAACCTCTTTTACGATCTTTTCTTATCTGTTTTTGTTAGTTTCATTACTGGTCTTCAAGAAATTTGACTCTCACATCATCCTTGTTAGTAGTAGTATATTCTTTAAGGAAAAGGTCATCCTTCAAAACAAGGTTTGGCATTTGCAAATTACTTTTTTCAAGTTTAAGACTGCCTAGTCTAACTATTTTACCGTGAGACTCACGGATATTCACCTCTTCTCGCAGTCTTACGACGGGAGTTACTTTCTCACGGATTCCTTCCTGGGCCTCATTCTCCTTTCAATCTAGATCAAATGCCTCAGTGGTTGCTGAACACATTCCATTCAACTACAGTGTTTATGACGAAATCGCCAAAAACTTTAGACTTGCGGTCTCTTTTACACATAAGTGCGCATTCTTGTCAATTCATTATACATTATGCGATTGTTTTTCGTACGTTTAAAAGCCTATTCTTTATGTTTTTTTAGGAATAGTTTTGAATGGGAAATAAACAAACGTTTAGGCATTTTGAATGGTCTAGTTTTTAGCAATTTGATCACTCCAGATCTACTCAAATTCGGAATTCTTCTGTCCCCTACCCTGTATCCAAGTTCAATTGTTCACTAGTTGCGATCGTGAAATCTCACAGGTATTATTTTTCAAAATTTGGCCACCTTGAAGTGAGATTTGCAATCGTTTTTTAAGTTGCATTGAAATGGTATGCTTCCATTATCATTACCACAACAATTAATATTATAATTATTATTTATTAGTGGCTGACTAGTAATACTATCGCTATAACTACCTGGGTTTGTCAAATGTCATTATTCCATGCACTTACTTTACATATTGCTATAGAAGCAAATCTTGGCCTTAACGAGAACTATTTTTCATCTAGTATTTTGTCACCACCACCACTATGATCTTTATTATATCTATTTTCACTACTTTTGATACCCTCAACACCATGCCTATATATTGTTCTATGTGCAACTGTTTTATTTTTTTGTATTTTGTGATCGCTCTTGCTTGCTGAAATGTGCCATCTACGAATTACCTTGTAGTAGTAGGACTTGTAAGTGTGCGTTTTTGTTATTATTGGTTTATTCTCTATTGAGAGTTGACATTTAACAGCTATAAATCAAGGAAGTGAACGATATGGCTTGCTCGATATGTTCTTCCCTTAGTGAAAAGGTCTTGTAGGTATGAAAAAGTTTTCAACGAAAAGTTTATGCCATCTGCTTTGGTATGTATTTATTTGGACCTTAGAATTTGAGATCGTTATCATAATAAAAGTCTGGTATTATGCTAGAAAATCTTCAAGAAGACTTTTTGCAGAAATTAGATCTTTGACTCTAGACACTCATAGCCAGAGGTCTACGTCTGGAAAACCAAGTTTGAGAAATGAGCTTAGTTTTAGACATCTATCCGGCGCTTGTTTCTCATGGTTGGAACCTATTTCTCAAATAGAGAGGATATGAGTTCATGCTCAATATGTCTACAATTCGTGATGCGCGGGGAAGGAAAGCTTTCAGCACACCTTAAAAGATTCTAGCAAACTCTAAATGGTCACAGCTCATGTCAAGCCAAAATCGTCTTTTCAATTTCGAAACAGGATTCCTAATTTTACATTGAAGCTGCATTGAAATAACACACAATTGTTTGTTCCTAAGATGCAGGTCTCTCCGAAGAATTTATAATGATCCCACATATAGTTATATTACCGTGAGTTTGTCTACTATCCAAAATAAAATTGTTTTTTGCATTTTTATTATTAGCAATCATAACCAGATTCGGGTTTACAGTTATCTTTCTTTGGCCTTCTTCTAGTCTTCTGCTATTAGAAGCCTAGCTCTATGGGGATTGACGGGCAATATCGGTGGAAAACATGTTGACAGTTTGTTAGGCTGTCGCAACAGTCTTGAATGCGTGGGTTCGGTACGCAGCCGTACTACGCATGCGCTAGCTACTCTGGTATACGTAGATCTTTGATAACGAGACTCTGGTTTGGCAGATAAAGTTTCATAGGCTTTCATAGTTAAAACTTTGATATAATCAGGGTACAAATGGGCACTAGGGAGCATTTCATGTGATCTATGCTGTGCTAAATTGGTGTTTTAAACAAATTTCTTAGAAAGAGAGAAGTGGTGTACAAAGTGTGTGTTGGATGGCGCTTGTGCTCTCAATAATCGGTTTGACTTAGACAGGAATGGTCACCGGCATTTTCCATCGACTTCGAAAAATTTCCAAATTGTCTTTGGCCTTTGGCCGTCCGTTTTTATGGCTCTGCGTCGGAGTATTCTTAACCTTCATAAACTGTTGGCACTATAAGATATTTTTGTGTTTTAATATAATAAACAGTCTGGTTATAGCTGAGTAGTTGATTCTACGTGCACGTGCCTTCATGTATGCCTTGTAATAATCGTGTCAAGGAACGTCTATGCAGAAACTATCAAGGATGCAGAGTTTGATAACGCACAAGTAGAGTGGTTAAAGTGAGGTCATTGAGGCTAACATGACATCCTTTGGAAGGGGTCTTTGTTGATAATTAATTGGTACCAGTACAAACTAAATCAAGCGACATTCTCACAAGACGAAGTTAAATCTCACATAAAAAACTGGGCATATTTACTGGCGACAAAAACCCTTAAAATGTGATGTTCGTTCGAGAAACGCATTTTCATCTTTCAAGAAAGGCAGGCAGAAATTCTCCTGGATACCACCCAGATAAAACATACTTGCAGCAACATCTTTGCATATGTGCAGCAACAACCTCTTTGTGTTTGCGCAACAATGAATGCAGAGAATTGCATGCAGCTTTTCTGCGGTGATCGCGTTGGCGATCATCATGCAGCGCGAAAGCGAGACTTCATAACTTCAAACGAGACCTACAGATGCTGAGCTACGCTTCCATTCGCGTGTGATTGCAATGCTCTTAGGTCGTAATCAAATTTAATCACGAAGTCTTAGCTAATCTCAAGGGCACGGTGTTCTCAGAACAGAGAGTGGTGGTATAGAATGAATGGTTCTTATCGCGCCCAAGAGAACACACCGCGGGCTTATCCATTCATGCAAATGAAGAAATGTGGGGGAGAGTAAAAGGCGAGGATAGCATTGATATGGTCGCAAGGTACTAAGGCAGATTCTGTTATTAATTAAACACAAAGGTTATGGTGATATTTAAATTTCTTGTTCAAACATAGCAACTCAATAATTCTTAATGAAAATCCAAACCCTTTTTTAAAGAAATAAGCGAATAAAGCCATTTGAACTTTATTCTCCAGATGCTGTTTACGTTTGGATTTCGAATTTTATGAAAATCTCTCTCCATGTGGTCGAAAAAGCAGAAAATTTAACGAGACGTTATCAATCTTGTTAGCATAAATAGTTTGTTTCTGAGACACAATATTAATAGCAATTATATTTTTCGGGCTACAAAGAATGATATTGTATGTTCCACCTCAACTAATCTTTACTTAGACAAAGACTAGAGGCTGATTTGGGGAACAATAATTCTTTATTAAATGAGAACCCAATGTTGAGGGTTATGAGACTGACAACCCTCTCTTTTATTAGAAACCACAACATGATTGGTTGATTTGCATCCAGTGACAACCTTTGAGAACGTTTAACAAGGTTAGAGAGAGAGATTTAATGTACGAAGTTTAGAGAAACCAAGACCATTAGAGTTGCCATGCTCGGCCAAAACAAATTTCCATGCAGGACGAAGGGGATTGATTGGCATTTGGAGGCAGTAACTGTTGACAATGCCTGCGATTAGGAGGCCCCAAATGAATAAAACAATCGAAAAAGTCAAACAGAGTTTCCGTTAGAACGAGGCAGTCTCCCAATTTTCCAATGACTTTCTGAACAGGAATTTTGATTGTTGTGGAATTAATATAACAGTTGAATTAAAATAGTGAATTGCAATTTCGGGGAATAACGGATAGATTAATAAATGATGAAGCCATGCAGTATTTCAGTCATCTCAATGTTGCTTCAAAGCCAAAGCGCTGTAGCAAAAGAACACGTGGTTAAGAAAGAATGGTTTGAGACCACCGACATTTTCAAGTTGCAGTCAAGGTGTTCTGAATGGTATTGGGTTGCAGTGGAAAGGTGAGGGCCTCAGGAATAATGATTTCACAATTTTATGCTCAGTCCAAAACCTTTCAAGCTCCTCTTTGTCTTAGCAATGTATTTCGCATGCTGGTATCTTCCACAAAGTCAAAACTCTCCATCCCGTATCCCCTGTGTTTAGGATAAGTACGAGCCTAAGAACTTTTCAATCACGTGATCTGTTATAAAGGGTATTTCACACACATCCGTCAGCCTGATATCCTGATTGGTGGATATTTGGACCAACCATTTGGGACTCTTAAGTTTCCTCATTGATTAGTAAAGATATGATCGTATTCTGCATTAAACACTCACTTGATCAATGAACCTTCTGGTACATTTAGAAAAAAACACTAATGAACAAAGAATATAATTCATAAGTCCGTCAACCTTGATGGTAAATAATACGCGTATTGCATAATTTTTTCACGCTGATGGCCCACATATACCCAGCACGTGCTTGATATTTTCATTGACCGATTTCGGGACGCTTCCGATGATTTCAGCCGTTCGCATCCCATAGAGCTACTTTTAAGCACGGATTTCTATTAAGATAAATACACAAAGCTTTGATCAAGTGCTCTTGCATGCTGCTTTCTACGAATTGCTGCATACACTTCCGCAAGCACGGGCAGTCACGAAACATTAAATCGGTTTACTCGACTTATAGGTTGCCCTTCCAGCATAAAAGACATGGTCTCCGGATAAACTGATCTTTTTCTAAATTGAGAGGGTGGCCGCAGGTTTTGAACCAACTAGGAAGCGACATGCGCTGAGCGGAGGCTGAATACCCTAAGCCCATTATGAGTCTGTGGTAGAGCTCTTTCTAAGCGCTGTTCACTGACTGTTGTTTGGCAACAAAAGCAGAGGATATGACAGATTCATTTTGAACAACGTAATGAAAACAAATCGATGGGACAGCACAGGGGAACAGAGTCAACAGTATCTCTTTGTAGCACCCTCTAATAAAAGATTTTTAAAAATTTCAATAGAAAAGCTTATGATGTTTCAATCTCTACCTTACTATTATGAAGGATAGTACTAAAGCAATAAGGTTGACATTTTTCATTATTTGATTACATTGACTACTCAGTAACAACAAGAAGATTTTTCTCGTCAATAGACGTATCCTGTGCCAAAGTGCCAAAATATTAGTTCAAGTACCTACATCTGGGACTAAATAACTCCCGTTGTGACTGGTGAGCATTTACTCTCAGTGGTGCAAGGTCTTCCTAATTTTCGGTATGAAGCATTCAAATATGATATCTGCCCAAGAGGTTAGTGGTGTGCCCTGTGTTTTATTTGATTTTCTTACGAGATGCCAAAAACTTGTATTGCAGCTAGCGGCTGGCCAAGAAATTCACTAGCAAAAGTAAATGACACTGCAACAATACTGCAAGGGTTGTGAACCGCTTTGGGTATCGTAGTGGTGAAAATATTTTCTTGGGGTAAAGCTATCTAAGCCTAGCTTGCAAATGGGGCTGGGTCATGCAAATGCCAACCATCTTCCAAAAGGAATCTTTGATGAGCAATAAGCTTGCAAATGCACAGAATGACAGGTGCCTGCCTCAAATTGCCTCACCCATTGAACCAACAATAAAGCATTTCCACCTCACACTGACGCCCAACTTATGGTAAATCACAAAACTGTAGATTTCCTTTGATGCAGAATTCAAAGGTTTTCATCCAGTCTGATCATGGCTGCTGAAATCATAACAGAAGAATTTGAAAGTCAAGCCTTGTTTTCGTTGCTGATCGAGGAATTTTCAACATGTTAATAACAGGGAAGATAACATATTTCTGGATCCTGCTCTATATTTTCTAGCATTTTAATCAAGTTAAATGGTTGCAAAAGCAATCTTTCAAGCAGACAAAGAACTCAGGGCATGATGAAGCCTTGCTATCAACAAAACGTCGAGGTCGCTTTTTTGAGATTGCAAAATGAGCTAGGATCATTCATGTGCCTGGTGTTGCTTTGAGAAAAAGCACTGGAATGAATACACACTAGGTATTCTTTATCAATGTGGTGTAGTGCTCTGCCTCTTTCGTTTGGCCCGGTTTGTCGAAAACTGTTTCTCATCAACTGCTTTTTCAAACAGCTGAGAAAGCTTCTAAGGACAAATTTATTTTAGCGCCTATTACAGTGATGTTAACGACGGGCTAATATGCGCAGTTCGTGGGCTGTACAAGGCGTGAGGTCTTGTGAAAAAGCGATTGTTGGAAACATGGCAAGAAGCAATGCAAGCTTGTATTTCTTAATTTCTTGCGTATTATGTTAACAGAAAATTAGTGTAAAATTATTAAATAGCTAAATTCTCAAAATACGATTTCCCGCACAGAAACCAGCCGTTTTGGAAGAAGTTGCCAAGCGTAGAGGCTACCGGGATGAAGTCCCATCGAAATGACCAATGCTCGGATTAATTTTGGGGAACTAACTGCAAAGCGCGCCGCTTAAGGTGTTTGTTCAGAGAAAGGTATAGCCCAATCAATAGAGCAATTTTAATGCCGAAAGATGAATTGTTTTTTCAAGACAGAGAGAGTTTTGCTGTTTTAAATGAAATAGTATTCATATATTGTATTTGGAAAATTCTGCATAATGTCAACAATACATTCAGTTTATTTGCATTAGAAGGTAATGATTCTGCAAGGTGACAGGCAGCTGCTTTACCTCTATGTCTTGATTGAGAAAATCAATTCCCCATTCATATTCAGAAAGTTGTTTGAAACGAAAAAATTACATGACGTCATCTACTACATCTACGTGTCTAAAATTCATGCTTCTGGGTTTAGTCAAAATATGCTGCTGACCCCGATGGTTTATGGACGATCAACCAATTTTCATTGAAGTTTGTGAATTTAAAATTGGTGCCTTTGGTAAGGATATGTATCTGGTTTTCTTCATAGCTTTGTAAAAAGTTTGTGGCTCTAAAACACAGCCCCATCTGAAGTTTAAATGTTTTCCGGGCAATTGGAGCCTAACCTGGTTCATATATTTCTTGTTCAGATGAGCTTCTTTGGCATTTCCAGAAAAAACACGTATTCTTGCCACGTGCTTCATGCTGTGATGATAAGTGTAAATGAATCAAATTTACTCGAATTTTCCAGGGTATTTCGGATACCAAAGAAAGCTAGAAGACTATGATCTAACATTTTTTTATGCCGGTGTGTTCTTAGACTGCATGCAAACCCAACTTTCTGCTCCTTATCGTGCTCAGGTTCCGCGTATTGGCAACAAGGGTTTGGTTTGTTCCTAGAAGCCTAAACCATAACATTGTTGCTAAGCAGGACCATTGATCATTCTGCGCATGCCCATTTTCGTGTCGCTTAAGACCCGATTTCACGCTACACAGCTTTTAAAAGACCACTGCGAAGCCATGGTTGGCTGGCGATGTTATCAAAGCTTGGTGGATGTAAAGGAAAATTCGCTTGAGATTCGTTGTCCTCCTTGCTGAATGTTTATGAAAAATACGCCAGGAATCGACTGAAATTCTACTCCAAGGGTAGGTTTTATACTTTTGCGCTTGTCAAGCGATCTATCACGCCAAGTCGATGATCTAAAATGAATATGCACGTAGTTCTAACAAAACGGGTTATCAGTCTTGTTCGATTCAGACGATATTTTTTGTGCTATCCGTCGCTAAATTGGATCGGATTTATGCGGCTTAAAGAAACCAAGCAACAGGTTTTGGAATAACCAATGCTCCCGGGTCCCGGTTAAGGCTGTCTTTGTTTCCTCCACTTCGGTAGAAGGCAAGTTCAGTTTGAGACATTGCCACAGTGACTTGCCTTATGTCATGTTGTCAGGACTCCAATCTATGCGAATCTGGGCATAGCTTTCGCATGAATAATTCAGCAATCTCGACAGTTCCTTTCCAGGTAAATATCATGATTAATAAGATATATGTTTAGCAGACAAATGAATGTTGGTGCAATTGAGGCTAATGAATCGATCGATGTATACGCATTGGATTGTTCTTTTGTTATTTACCACAATGATCAATAATTCATCCAGTGATGTCATGCAACGTCGAAGAAGGTCTGTGCCACTCTGACACATAAAAATTTATTCATCACTTTATGGAAAGCTACAGCTACCAATTATTGACTCGTGGCATATTAGCTATCCTCGTGTTATCAGTGCTTCACAAAAAGCAAGAGATATGTTCGCGAACTTCTACTGGCAAAACAACTCTTCCAAAGGGTAGTTTCAGATTATTGCATGAATGAAGGAGTTCCTCAATTAGGAAAGCTGTTGGGTTTGAAAATATGGCCCCAAATGGAGTAGGTTGTAAACATCTCTTACTGATCGCATTAGCAGTAAATATATGTTATGCGCCTCAGTCAAGTAAGAAAAGGCACAAAGGAATTCTAGTTGCTCGCAAATTACCGCCAATCTTGCCACCTTATAGATGGGTGTGTGGGTCAACAGACTGGGAGACACAAGGGCCTGTTTTGGGTTTTTCCCACCAGATTGGTAGCTATAATATCTCACGATGGGAAAACCATTCAAATGTTTATGGCCACGACTACAAATATCGTCATAATCATAATCAAGAATATAACTGCAATTATTATCATTATGTCCGGCTTCAGGTAAGCTAGAAAATCTGGTTCTGGATAAGGCAAACAACCATGAATTCAAAGCATTTCCTTGTTCAGTCCACATTGAGGTTGGATAGGAAAAGTGGCGGTGAAAGAGTGAGCATTGTTAACGTGGTCGCTAGGCAGCAATCAAAGTAAATAGCAAGTGACCTGAGATTTTGGTTTTGGCGTTTATATTTGTGGTATGGCCGATTCAATGCTGGTTGCCTGCGTTCATTTTTATTGATATCAACTTGATCTTATTAAGAGCGATTGCAAGAAAAGGCGATACACTAGCAAATACCATTCGTTTGACAAACACGTTTCCTGCTAAATGCCTAAATTAAGCACCCCCTATGATTTGTTATGCAAAGAGCAAGGCGCAGTGACTTCCCTATTGCTAACAAATCCTCTCGAATCACCATTATCTGTTTGATAGCATATGGCAGAGCAAGCTGCAGTGTTTCTTGTTATTAGTGGTTTCAGCAAATTGATTGCTTCTTAATGTACTTTGAGTGTTGTTCAAGCTTATCATAAATATAGAACGTCATAGCATTAATAGCAGGGAAACTTTATGATGGTTTGTGAAATCAATGAATAATTACTTAGCCTAGGCAGCTATGGCTGGCCGTGATACCATTCTGTGTAAATGTCTTCAAATTTTGAAAGGATGCCTCAAGCGGTTCTAGAAGGCTAACTTTTCTTGCGCTATGGGAGCGTACAAGCTCTCATTCATTCTGGTATATTTGCTGTTAGATTACATAACGATCATATCTATGTGTCTTAAAAAACAAGGTTTAATAAGATATCACAATATGCCAGTATAGAACCCATACACATGATTCGTCTGGATATACCGTTATGAGAAATCAATCGTACTATCAGCATAGGCAGTTGGGTCGTCACCGAGCCTATACCTCGTTAACAACGTTTGCCGACCACCTGACATTAACATGTTATCAGAATCTTCATTGATTATTGTCGGCTCAGGTACTTGCACCTCAATCTTGGATTCTCCTTTTAGTAAAAAGGATTTTCCTTTTGGCTTCATGATCTGCCTCGAAGCACTTTGCACGAAGAATGCCAAATATTGAAAACCCAGCCACATGGTGTACTTAGGCCCTCGGTGTGGCGGGTCAATTGAAATCATCGTCATAACGACGCTGAATATTGAACCTGATACTGCTTTAACTGCAAGGGGATTACAAAGATCCATTGCTGATTATCAAGACATTAGTTGCAGCTTTGCGTCAGTAAATTAAATGTGCTATAGGGGCTAGGCTTAAAGATTATATGCAGGAACAGGCAGATTTGCCTCGCTCCCAAACAATAATTCAGTGATAGCGTATTGCACTTCTTGAAATCTTTCCAACTTTGTAAATAGAAGCATATCTGTTACCTTCAAGACCCTTTGTGGTTAAATTTGCATGATTTGGACAAGATATTTGCAGTCTTTTTTCCTATTTTCTCTCTTCATCTGCGCACAACCAACATCAACAAATTATGATATCTTGAAATGAATCCCATTTCTCGAACTTTAGATTATTTGACTTAAATATAATTATCATTTATAGCAATAACAGTAGTATTCTAAATTATTTATTATCTTCTTCTATGTCTTAGTGACTAAATATCTAGGTTTTTCTCTATTTTCTTGTTTTTCAAAAAAGCTGCGATTAAGTTTCAATTTTCTGCCTCTTTCCTTATCTTATGTTGTCCTTCTGACGCATCATATCCTGTATACAGGTCAACAAAACTCTTTACAAGTAGATTGATTCAATGGTAATTACAATTAATAATGGCAGCAAAAGTTTAAACTGGAGCGTAGATTCGTCTATAGATAGTTATATTTATGGACTTTGAGAGCATTGCGACCATAAAATGACTGATAATCTGCCTACAGGGTTGCTTTGCATATAGCTGAAGAGGCTTGAAATACCCTGCAAATAATTGTAAATGGATTATATCTAATCTTTCCACGTAAAAGGAAAAAGTGAGGCTAAAAGGCAGAAACAAATATTGATTTCCTGGACAGGAAAAAACAGAACAAAAAACAGCTGTTTGGCAAAAATGGGATCAAACTTATTCCAAATTTCAGAGAAACGTCAAGAGAAGCGATGAAAGAGAGGCATTTCCATTGATGACTCCGAGTCAGATTAAATACGTATTTGCTTAGTGCGTGACCTTTGATAAGTATGGACGCTCTTTTCATGATCAGTTCTCTTTCGAAACCATATGGCGTAGACAGCATTTGTAGCTTCAAGGGAGTGTAGGCAAGATTCACTCTAATCGAACGAGGAATGGCGAGATTCTTAATTGATGTAATTGTAATATGCTTTAAGTAAATAAGAAGCACATGGTCTTTTGGAAGGTCATTTGTAAAACGTTTGAGGGGTCTGAAATACAGAAGTTGATAACGCGCGCGAGAGAGAGAGAGAGAGAGAGAGAGAGAGAGAGAGAGATCCCCTTTGAAATTTGCTTGCCGGGTGAGTGTAACAAAGTGACGTTACGTAAATTAGAGCCCATACTATTTTGTATAATTATTCTTGACTTGCATGGCCTAAACATGTGCCTCATTCTCTCGTTCTCAATCTGCAAGCACTAACTAGTGACCAGTAAGAAATTAACAGTAGACTATAGTTAGAAGCTAAACAAAAAAAATGAAGGTGTTCATAAACAATCTAGAAACGACCAATAAAACACAGCTGTTTTGAAGCAGCACCTGATAAGCAAATTAATTGTCTACGAATTATGGAGCAAAAAAATGACAGCTGAATAATTTATGGATTTGCAGGACCCCGAAGGAGATAGTAGACTGCTTATCTTCCAATAGGCAAAACTTCCGCCTTTCTTTAACGTTATCTTGTTATTGCTAAAAATTCATATCGCAATGATAAAAGATTCTGATAATTCAAGATGCGCTCTCGGAACATTCAAAGTCATAGCTGTGCACATATATCTAGAAAATTGTCAGACACATACATATTTCTTTCAATTTTGTACAATGCACTTTTTGTTAGTAGATAAATCAGGAAAAGCCGATTTGTCATACTGTAAACTCTGCAAATTATTAGGTCAATTCAATATACTTCGCAAATTGTGACTTTTTTAAGATCTAAATCAAGACATTGATGATAGACTCTTGAGACATTGATTTACCTAAGAGACATTGATTTACCAAAGCATCGATTTTTCTTCATTTCATTTTATAAATCGTTTTTCTTGTTTTGACACCTGAGTATCAAATTGCGGCTCTGCTTGTGCACCTTTGTGACACAGTACTTCTGGTCCATCTTTACTTCGGAAAATTTTGAATCCTTGGTGTCTTAGAACAACATGC
Source organism: Nemopilema nomurai (assembly GCA_003864495.1). Lineage (NCBI taxonomy): Eukaryota > Metazoa > Cnidaria > Scyphozoa > Rhizostomeae > Rhizostomatidae > Nemopilema > Nemopilema nomurai. Next base: position 4,150,174 of record ML133471.1, on the reverse strand, counting down.
TAAAGCAAATTTGGCATGATATGCAGAACATATATGAACGAATGTTTCAATGTTTAAGGATGTGTATTATTGATTTAAAAGCTTTACCGAGAAACGATGCGTGTGGCACAATGTAGACGCTCAAAGTTACGGCTATAGTCCATCTAAAGAGAAGCCACAATATCTATCCTCAAGTTTAAGGCTATGAGCGATCGAACAATGAAAGTTAACAATCATATCAGGTTCGATTTCTGGATCATTTTCTTGACTTTTTAACCTTTAACCCGAGAAGCAAATCAAAATGAACTTGAATTTTCTCCAGCTCTTCGCTTAGTGCCTCTTGTTCATCTGCTAGCCTCCATCAGGTGCAGATTTAGCAAAGGCGAGGGGATGATGTAGGAGCTGGAAATTCTTAGATACAATTAAAATTGTCCTTTTTAACAATATGTCACTTGTTTCGTTCAATTTCATCACTTCTGCATTAAACTATATTTGCATCTACCTTTAAAATCCCCCTATTTTCCGACACTCTCGTATTCCCGTTGCTCAAGTATGGCTAGAATTCTCTCAGAGTCAGGGCTACTGATAGTTGTTCGAATTCCTGTTTTCTTTTCTCGGTGAGAAGAAGTAGAGCTGCCTGCTCTTAAGATGACGTCAGTAGATCAACCTGGCCCCTGTCAATTCCATATTCATTTACTCTAGATCTTACGGCGCTCCCCGAGTTTCCTTTAACCCTCAAAGCAACCAGTCAAGCCGCCTTTATTAAACCAAGTCCCTCCGTTGGAGATTTCTGCCAAGTGGCTTCTCGTGGAGTGCTACCAAGACACTGATCTGGGTAATCCTGCTAGCAGAGCAATTTCAATTCTCTCCATAACAAACAACAGTCCTCGTAAATTGTGAACTGAAGAATACAGTTCGAAGAATTACTCGGCCTTGAAATGTGTGCTGTAAAGTTATTTAACTTCTTTGACAGGATTTAAAACAAGTAGTACACTAAGTTATGGTCCTTTCACAGCAGAGTGCAGATGTTGACGTCACACTCACAGCCCACCCGGCAAAATCGGGATGAACCTGCCACGCTAGCGTCTTATCCCTTTAGGTTTGCTCTTCAAACGGCCTATTTGTGGCAAGAAAACAATCAAGGAGCGTTTAGAAACGTTTTATGATTACATTGAACTTCAGACTTACGCTAAATCTGACACCTTTCAGCAGTAATGCCAAGGGATCCAAATAATGCTTTTATGGAACGCCTTGACCCTGAATTTTTTAAAGATTGATAAAATTTTAAAAGCATTAAGATATTCAGATTATAATCCGTTTGTTTCGAAAAGAAGGAAATCAGCTGATAAAATGATATTTTTACTTGATTGGGTTCACTGACTTCTATTCAGAATAATTAATGTAATTTTGATTTTTTGAAATAGATTTAGCGTTAACTACACTGGGACCAAATGTAGATAGTGGTATGAAACGTGACAATTATTGGCTCGCTTCAGATACTGCTGACTTATATATTTGTCTCTAATGCATTTATTCTCATTCAGTGTCTACTTTTATGAGGATAAAAAATTTTGGCTTGGTCAAAATTTCCGCCATTTTAGGGTATTCTTTATTTGTTTTTAAGAGAATAAGGTTGGCTTAATTTTGTTTTGTTTTTAGGGAAAATATTTGGTTTATTCATTATTTGTTTTAAAAGAAAATAGGGTTAGCCTATTCTTTATTTGTTTTTAGGGAAAAGGTTTGGTTTATTCATTATTTGTTTTAAAAGAAAATAGGGTTAGCCTATTCTTTATTTGTTTTTAGAAAAATAAGGTTGCTCTTAATTCATTTTTGAATAATTTGAATCATTTGGTATAAACCTAAGAAATTTGAATAAAATAAATCTTTCCAAAAGAGACTGCAAGCCATAGGTAGAATACTTCAACTTGTATTCAGTGCAAATACCAGATGCTTCTCGTTTTCAGGCCTGTCGCATGGAATGGATGGCTTTGGATTAATCAAGCTTACACTTAAACTGTTCTCGATTTTTCATCAATTATGGATGGTGATATTCCTTTACAATCATATGCTGGTAATGACGATGAAGATGTAATTTTGTTGTTGATCTGCATGTAGTATTTCAAACCTGACTAGACAGGTATCAAAGTATAGCCGCCCAGTCTTAAATCACCATTGCACTGTTTGCATGTTCCAAGCGTCTATCCAATTCTCTTATTATTTGCTTTTGACTATTTCTTTTAGGCACTTAAAATAGAAGCTTACTTTTGCTCGATAGGAAATTAACCATAAGAACCAATCTTATGCAGCGGATGGTCCAAGGTACTTTCCTTATAAGGTGCTTTAAGCTTTAGAGGCAAGGATTTCATTTCTGTTTATCAAGTATTGCCCTTTTCTTGCTCTTTAACGAATCTGTCTTTTGTTTCAGTTGAATAAAATGCTATCTCATGCACAGCATTCTTTGTTGATAAAAAGGCATTGAATGTAAAGGCCATGAGCCAACTATGTCTTAGGTAACAACAAGATGGACTTGAAGATTTTCGTTTTCCGCGTCATCAAATAAACTTTGTGCAAGGCTGCATCAGCTGAACAACAGAAGCTTGCTTATAGAAATTGAACCTGACTCAAAGATCTCTGGATTCAAAGATTATGAAAAATGATTATAGAATACTTTCATGGACAAAATTCAAAACAAAATAATTGTTTTGCAGCCTTGCACAAAGTTGGCTCAAAGCTGTGAGTGATGGAATGCAATATCATAGCCATTAAAAAAGCTCTAAATTTCCACTAGGATGTATGCACCTGAGTCTTGTTAACCACATAGATGCTTGATGATCACATTCTGCTTGAATCAACCTATAGCGTGTTAAATGTCATTGGAGAACCCAGTATAAATGTCATTGGAGAACCTAAGAGCAGAGAAATGAACATTAAAACTCAGGTGCTAAAAAGCTAGACGAGGGGAACTCAACAAACTGAGATCTTTTGGTCGCATATCCTTGTTGAAAAGTGATCTATTGGGCTACAGAGCATGGTCTATAAATTTCAATAAATGGTTTTCTTTTCTTATGCGATTTCTACTATCTTTGGCCGTTATTAGCGCAGTCAAAAGGGCAGAGCCTATGTGGCCTTGGAGAATAGTGAAAATGGGGATAATTTAATCAGACATAAAAGTTTGACATTTCCGAGCATAGTGCATTGGCGTCGTAGATTTTTCAGCCCAGAAATTTTATCATACTAATTAATGATTTAAATTCTTAGTTCTTTTCTTTTCTAAGCTCCCGACATGCCCCAAATCAAATTGGGCACGTCATGATATGATATACCATGCACTTTCAGACGAGATGATGGATATAAATGGCTATGTGATGAATAGATTCATAGATGAAATAAATTATGAATAAAAACCCACAGACATTCTTGTGAGAATAACTGAGAACAGCATTCAATGGGCTAAGCCGCAAATAATTCTAATAGATCGCAGTGGTATTTGTTGACCAAGACAACGAAAAACCAATATTGATAAATGACGGCAATGTTATAGAAATATTAGGTTATTTTGTAGAAATGGCTTCGATAAAATGTTATTGATTAGCACAGTGCGCCACATGATAAATCCCCAAGAGGCATGCTAAGTCTCAAGAGCATGCTAAACACCAAACGCAATCTCTCTTAGGAATTGTGACATCGGGAGAGTAGGAAGGGATCACCTGACAGTATTTATTTCGCACTGTACCTAGAGGCGCTGTAAGAAAGGCCCCAGCAGTCATTCTTAAGATCTTCTGAATCTCGGCATGATGTCTAAAAATGCAAGTAAAGCGTAAACAATGTGAAAGTTTTGATTCATATTGTCATTGTTTCGAGAATCACGAATGGCTTTTATGCACGAAATACCGATTTTGGCGGATGCGTGCCCCGATTTTGGCGGATGCATGCCCCGATTTTGGCGGATGCATGCCTCGATTTTGGCGGATTCATGCCCCGATTATGGCGGATGCATGCCCCGATTTTGGCGGATGCATGCCCCGATTTTGGCGGATGCATGCCCCGATTTTGGCGGATGCATACCCCGATTTTGGCGGATGCATGCCCCGATTTTGGCGGATGCATGCCCCGATTTTTCCTAGAAAAACTTTTAATTCACTACACACCGGTAGTATTTATAGAATGATATTTCGTATATTGGAGTGCACCCTATGAGTTTGCTAGCTTTTTAATTGGTGGGAGATGTTCAATGCCTTATTGAAATTAGCGAATTACGTCATCCAAGAACACTGGCAACTACGGCAACAAAATCAGTAGTGGGATTTCCAAGCGGAGGTGTGAATCCTGCGTTATCAGCGGTCTACATTCATTAAACATTTACGAAGAAGAAAGTTTTGATAGCGATGCAATCAATTTACAAGAAGAGGTCACCTTGATAATGCGGTGAATCAGCATCCTTCACTGTTTAAAAACATTTAGGCACCCCCTACCATTGCGCTGCTAACATCCGTAAGCTGTTTATCAAGAGAAGAAGCGCATTGCTATAGACGTTTTAGATGTCAGTAATCACATCAAGTGGAAAAGAAAAGACGGATAGGCTCATTTCTATGATGAGTACTTCAATCCCAAGCGCGTTAAAAAGCCAAATACTCCGATCTAAAGTTAGCTAAAAGATGCACACTAAATAATTTTGCTTTCTTGTATCTATGTGCCTGAAGTATCTATAAGTTTTTTAAAGAGGGACACGTACTGAGATCTTATAATTTTGGACCAACTATTAAGACGAAAAAGTAAATTTCTTCTAAAGGAGAAGCAATCCCAATTTTGGTTCGGAGGGGCTTTGCACAAAGGGAAGAAGAAGGCTACAATTTATTTTCACAAAGAATGGTAATACACGGATTAGTTAAGCCACAGTTTGGCGTCATAACACTATTCAAGTGTAACAGCGATCAACGATCCCCTATTAAGGGAAGTAGAATTCTTCGTGAATGTAAAATGACTAGGCATCAAAGTGCTACCAAGACGTCAAAAAATTGCTTCCAGTGATAGAAGGAAATGCTCAAAGTGCCAGCGATTATGAGTAGGGTTTGCAGCAGCAACAACAGGAAAGAATGCAAAGATGGAATCTATGCAGGTTTGGTGGCGCATTGGAAGCAAGTGAGTTTGGTGGCGAATAAATCATTTGCGACAACCATGCTTCTATCAAAGACCCTTACAAATAATCAAAATTTGACATCCCTCAAATCTTAAATCAGTCAGTAAAAAGTGTAAGAGAAAAGGTCCTTGTCAGGAAAATGAGATATCGATCACGTTATCAGAACAAAAGTCATACAGCCCTAGATGATGATAAAGTTTTTCTCTCGCAATGCGAGATAACTTGGAAAAGTCTTTGAATAATTATTCTCTTGGAAAACATCCATCAACTTACGTGTGACGTCGCACGATTCTAATAGGAATGCTGGAAAAATATATCTAGTGGTTAGCCCTCGGACCAAACAGGCGATAATCGCATGAGTTATCTGCTTAAGCCGTATAATCAATTATTCGAGAGACCCATCTATTATAATATGAGTTAGTAAATAAATTTAAGTTGTAGAAGAGATAGCTCTGCAATCAAACAACGCCATTTTCTACAACGAGGTCAGCCTATTTTTGTCTCTAGCAAATTACGAAACAATAGCCTTAAAACATTGTGAATTAATGTGATTACAGTATCTTTCCTACTGCCAGCAGTGCGTGCTAGACTTCACAACTTCAAACAAGCATTATGCGTACTGTGTTCATTAGTAGGTTGTTGTTGCTCTACGCTTGCTTAAAATACCATCATAACACTCATCATTTTTTAGCTTCAATATTTTATTTTTAGCCACTGCTCCTATTTATCTTTCAATCGAGCCTGAAATACCTATCAGTAGGTATTAAATCCCAAGCCAATCATTGAAGTTGATGAATGTTAGTTTTCAGTAAATATTTCTAATGCTTCTCTTTCTTGGGGCTTTTCATCAAGGCAATGTATTGCAACAGTACATTGGTAACACTACGAAGGCCTTATAGGGCTTTTTTATTCAAAATCTATCTTTTAAAGGCTATTCTTTTTCGATAATTAAATACAGAGCCGTAACACTGAAAAGTAAGACGCTAACACACATCACATGTTTGAGTCACGTGTTTCGCTTTATGCTGCTTTAAAGATGCAATGTAAAGAAATGGAAAGTAAGTAAGTAATAGATAATGACATCAAGTTGATTTCTTCCAAGAATGGCCGTGCACATTCGCTCAAATCCCCCTTGACCAGCGGGTTGGAGCGCTGTTCAAATCCAATTACTTTATGAGATGAGAAGTGGGGGATGTCAGCCTAATGCAATATTGATATTGAGATAACTCACTAGGCTTCCTTCGCGAAATTGCCACGGTACCTTGGCGTTTCCACAGATTTCAGGCCTCAAACCAGGCCTGGTTGTGTCTTACGATGTGGCTGTGCTAGCAGTTTAAACCTGCCGCGATCGTAACCTGCATAAGGGTCTCTCTTTTGTGATAACTGAAAATCTCGGTACCTGAAATATCCTTCTTATAAAGCCATGTGTGGTTTTGCCTTTATGCCAAAGCTAAAACCGTATTTCATACAGACGAGTATAGTTAATTAAGCCTTTTTGTTCGACTATATAGAGATTTAGCAGATACCCCCTGAAACTGAAATCGAACAGTTGCAAGGCAGCGATTTCCATGTCTCTCTCACAATGCGATTCGATTGTTTATTCTCGATCAATGATGCAATGAAGCGTCAAACGGCGATCGGTAGTGAGTGTTAGAAGCGAGCGACCCAGAAGCCTTGACGTGTGTTTCCAGATACATCTAGAACATGTTGGTTGCTGCACCGGTCGTTAATAGAGTTCTATGATTAATTACGTGAACAGATAAACGATAAACTCGATTAATTGGAACTCATTCTGTCTGCGACCAAGGCGTAACAAGCCACCGTGATATGCCCCATCTAACTCATGGATCGTTAATCGAATTTTCTTGATACAAAGTTGCATCTTTTCAGAGGACATGCTGCTGTGTCGCCGGCCAAGATTGTCATAAATAAACAACGTGGACGCACCTAGCCCTGAGCAGCAATCACCATCGGATCTAGGTGAGTTGAACTTGAGTTTCCTCTATTCGCCACACCGACAACAGCTCACTGCATTCGACGCACGCTACATGGCACCCGAATAACTTCTGATCAACACAAGCGCTTCAACTTGCTTATTTGCATCGAGCCAGGCTAATGCTCTAACACCCTGTGATTTGTATATTCTACAATTAATGGCGAGCTATATAACACAACTAGTTGATGCTTCTGTGGGTGGTTAGCCCACAGTTTTCGGCTACATTTTGCGAAAACATTTGTAGCTAGCGAAGTTATTTAGAGAACCGTGATCATAAATAGTCGGCGCTTGCATGTAGCCCAGGCTGTTTTGCCACAAACCAGGAATAAGGCAGTGACATATAATTTTCATTATACGTGTGAGTAATTGATTTTTACAGAGACGTTCGCGCATGAACTGAGCAGCGAATTGGGACGGGAACTATAAATTCAACTTAGTTTCTACTTCTGTATCGCTTCTGCAAGAACTTGCACACTAACTTCGCACTGCCAGCAATACTTGAAATTGAACTTGAGCGCAGTTTGAATTCCGAAGATTGAGGCCATCCATTTTAAAGAGTTGGGTACAACACGGACAAGCGAAGGACGAGGTCCACCACCCAATTCAGGCAAACGATTACAAAGCATTGCACTGGCATACCCCTCTTTCAAAAGACATTATCGCCATCTCAATGCAACTCTGCATTCGCTTAACTGCGGTATTAGGTCACGCGAAACCCTGCATTGATTCCGCCTTCGCCTCTCAGTTCTGTTCATAACAGCCAGTTGTAATTAGCATGCAGCTTGTTGAGAAACAGCCTCATTCTTTAATACCCTGAACGAATCAAATTATTTCTAGGCGGTTAGCAAATATAAGCCGATTGTGTGTTGTCTTCAACACAACCTAAACGAAGATTTCAAAAATATTCTTGATTGGTTTAAAACGAGGACCGGCAATTTTAAAGAATATGAGACATCGATTATTTAAGTAAAGGAGACAACCATGTCCTCACATAAGGTGTGCATACATTTGTATGTATGTTATACGCTATGAACACAATAAAGACCTCTATAAGCTGGATGCAGAGAAACGACAATTTGTCAAATGCATCCTATTTGCTTCCCCAACGAAACGTCTCAGCCATTTTGTTGGTGATGAATCATTTTTAACGCACCATAAATCTAGGACTAGATAGAGAAGAGGCGAACGTTCTGACCTTTCAGATACAATATAGCGCTGAACTTTATTTGCTTATGTTTCGCTGGAATGCTTTGGCAAGGGAGGTTATCAGCGTTGCCGTAGTCGCCAGCGTCTCAAAAGAGTGCCGCAGCAAACGAACGCTTTCTACCCAGTTCTCGAGTCTAAACACAACCGATCTGATGAGCCCCAAGGCAAGAACACCCATAGTCGGAAGAGCGCCGAAATCCTACGCATGCAATTAATTTAACAACGAGTTCGGTTTAAGGAAACTAAACTTCCGCTCGCGAGACTTGCAGCCGATTTCAGGATTTTAGCTTCACCGTCAGAAGCATGCACGCAGCTCAACTGTAAATACATGGGCGAAAATGAAATCATTGGGTGTTGGCGCTGGCACGTGACTATCACATGACTCATCTCATGAATTTCCCCAGCGGTTGCGAAGATGATTTCATTTCATTTTTCTCCGAAGTTTTCTCATCATCCGAAAATCTGGAATGATTTTGTCCTGGAGCTGAACCAGGAATTTGCTAACGACATTAATCTTTATGCTTCCGATGCCTTGGATTATCTGTAAGCGGTGTTTCAATCATAAGTTCGTGTCCATGAATCTGTGCTAAACTTGAAGCAACTCGGAGAATATGATGTGAGTTGTAAAGTAACCTTAACAAACGCCACTTTTGGGAACATAAGGGACATTTACATTGGTACTCATATTAGCAAATGCTACCATAACTTGCTAGCGCTGATATAATAAGAATTTAGAGCAAAGGAATCGTCATAATTCATATGCGACGGACCAGTTTGGTCTTCGTTGTGATCTGCTTTGAGAAGCTGTTGTGTTTGGGCTATGAATGCTTGCTAATGCACCTAAACTGCCAGTTAAACGACATTCGCAGTAAAACCATGTTTATAGTACTAAGATGCAGACCAGACACCTACTTGACACAAGCTCAGACACGGTGGGTACGAAAGCTGAGACATCAGATCATCAACAGCAATAAATGCAGACCCAACTGGGTTGTCTCATGTGTGGTTCACTGCAACGTTGCTCATGCTGCATCTTGACGTTCTAATGGCATCGAATTTCAACGCCCTTTGTACGTGTTGCTACCTCTTTCTCGCACTTGACACACTATGCTGCAATCTGGACAGCGGGTGTTTGGTTAACAGCGGACAAAAGTGAAGCCACCCCGTAAAAATCAGACGCCATCAACTGGCCATTCAGACACAAGCCAAATCAGCTAGCGTATCAACACTTGTCCCTCCTGTTTGTGCCAATATACAAGCCAGTGTGTTCACTTAACGGCCAGGTACGATTAGTTCTAGAATAATCCACTAAATCTGTTGTACACCATTCTCCATCCATCTGAGCACTTTCAATACTTGTCCAGGCAATGCCTGTCCCTTCGATTCACGCTCACCAGTGAAGCATTCTTCCCCACTTTGCACTATTAACTTTGCCATAAGCTGTCTCCTTATTGTACACCTAAACGTTTCTGTTAACCTTTCCAAATTTTCTGCTTACCTCTAGTAGTTGTCAATAAAATCTTCGCTGCTTGCTACACGGACTCGTTAATGGTATTTATAACTTAAACTTGTTGCAGTTGCAATGTAAACATGCTCCTAAACTCATGCTTACCATAAAAAGAGACTTACTGCATGTTCACCAAATGCACGTGCACTTTGCAACATCTAATCAACTTAGCAACCACCAACGCAAAGTGTTTCCTAAATCTCGCTAGTTCTTTTAGGGTAAACTTTTAGAGTCTTCAAGAGTATCGCTTGTGACATGAAATTACTGCCTAAGAAACATCGACTTTCATTGGCCCTCTAGAGGTTCTTTAAGGCACAGTTTCATGATTAACACCGTCCATAGTGGTAGAAGAGTTTCCACAGCGTCCGGCCTGTAGACTGATATGAAATTCCACACATCTCACAGTGGTTAGACGAGCCATCAAACTGTGCATGCATGATATGCCACCGTTCAGATGATGCCGTCTTGTTTGATAAGTTGGTTAGGACATCTCATAGAACTGCTATCAAATAATAGTGAAATGACATTCATCTTGCACCCAACTCATTTGAAGTGATGTTTAACAGCAGTATGGATTACCCTCGCTGTCTCGTTATGCACGCACAAAGATTCAACCCACCTTTATAGGAATTTAAAAATTGATGTCTATGATACCTGTGAATGGACCTCTGTACGTGGAATCATCATCTCCATAGTTGTGCACGTGCTCATGATATGATGCTACCGCTCCTCATTCGCATTACACGTGCAAGTCATGGACATTCAATTTCGTTCTGCTGCTGTTGCTGTGCTATCATTCCTAGGTTCTTCAATATCCTGTGATTGCTAACTAATAACTTTAACCACAGGTACAAAAGAAGGCACGCATGATCCTGCTTTCGCCCGCAGAAGTGGCTCATACTCGTACCGCTTTAAACCATCCTAGTTTGATAGGGAATCGATGGAACAGGAGGAATGATGAAGTTGTAGCCGTTTAAACCACTTCGGCCTAACCTTTACGTGTCATGCTAACTGAATTTTGTGAGAGGTTTGAGTGGCAAAGTATGTCGAACTGATTGCAGACGTAGAAAGTTAGAGGAAGATCCATCCTATGACACTTTCGCTGTTAGTACGGCTGGCAGTGGTACCACCTTAAGAACAGAAATTATTGATGGAATCCATCAAACGCTGCAAGACGGGGAACTTGAGAACACCTTTTGTCATCAACGGTTTTTACAAATTTCATAAAGTGGTTTGACTCTCAAATAATTCTGATAAAGTGGCGTTCTTACCAGATAAAGAACATTAGATATCTTCATCTCGCGACATATAGCACTTGGTGGGTTAGACCTCACAGTGGCTGAGCCCATGCCATGGAGAGTATAGGCTTGAAAGGAAATTGATATCCTACCTTTTTAGATAACAGCATTACTAAATTTCCAAAAATAGAGTTGAAAATAGGGACGGGATCTTTGTTTCATTTCCCATCATAACGTTTCCTCTAGCAAACAACAGAATAACAGATTGAGGCAACTGTAAAGTTAATAACAGTTATTTGAATTATCTCTCCATGTGGGATGACTTTAAAAGAATAATTTTCTTCATTAATTTCAGAAAACTGATAATTAATTTGACTCAAATTACCAACAAAGATTTATGTGTTATTCAAATGGCGGTTTGTTATTAAATCAAAGCATTTATTTCGAGACTCTCTCGTCGAAAATTAACATTCACAATAAACGGAAGGAATGGCTTATTTCTGGATATAGAAAATTGCGTCTCAAACCGCGTGGGTTGGGTGCAAAAGCAATGACGCAAGTTCGATGACCAGGTGCTTTCGACTAGAGGCTTGACTATTTCCTTGCCTTTACGAGGGATTCACCGGCAGCAACTGTGCAGGGAAGAGGTTGCATCGTGATAAGCTTGGTACGGATTTCTGCTGTATTGAAGATTGAGTATTGATTAACGGACAATGCCTGCCAAAAGTCCTTGGAACACCTCAGTATCTTGTCTGGTTTTTGCATTTTTCATTTGTTTGACACGCAACTAGTTGTTAATCCTCCTCCTCCCCCCTAAAACAATGTTGGTAGCATCTAGTCAATCTGGGGGGAAAGTTTGGTGTAAAATTGACGCTTCGTTTAGCAGCAGGACAACATTGTTCGTAGGGGGGGGGGGGGGGGGGGGATGAGTGAACGTGAGTTAAAGAATTGTCGTAAGTGTGCCAACAATTTTGGCAGGCATTGGAGCTTGTGCCAAGAGCCGGAACTGACTTTCCCAGCAGTTGCATCAAGACGCAACTGCTACTATACGCGCTTCTAGTGGCTCAACGACTGAATACCTTGCATTTTACCTTTGTTCTAAGCTAGCCGCATGTCAACTCCATATACTGAATAATATTGACTGGTTTTTGGTGAAAATTACTTAGCCGTCTCAGCTCACGAGGAAGGCATAAATTGTTCAAAGGTTTGTTTGATGAAGTAGAGGGAAGGTTGTGTTTTGCAGGGCCACATAAATGACAAGTATTTTTCACGTTAGGTTTGTTCGTATTTGACGGGAAGCTCTCTGGGATGCTTCACAATATTAATTTCTTCATTTAATTGAGAAACTAGGTGCCTAACGGTCGATGGCCTTATTTCATCCCTAGACAAACAGATTAAATATTCTCTTTCATAAAAATATCCTCATTTTTTATTTCTACTTCTATTTGTGCTCTGATTGCTTGCAAGAGGACAGGGCTTTCCAAAATAGTGACAAGAAGACTATGAAAAAACACTATTTATACTAAATCTAGCTGAATCTTGAGGGACAAACACCAATCAAACATCTTAGAATGAAAAATTGTTGAATGTTTATCGAACAAAATTTGCCAATTGGTTACTTTGATTGTGGGATACTTTCAATTTCAAAGTGAAATAGCCATTAATGTACATGGTCATTGTTAAATCATTGTTTATTAGGCGATGACGTTTTGATGGTAAGTTCCAGATTTTTACCAGCTCAACCAAGTAAATGAGATCCTGACTTTATACAGGCGTTTCTAAAGAATTCTAGCAATCTCTTTATGTCTGATTATTCACAAAGTTTGTATACGTTTTCCTGATAATACCTCCAAGACGAAAATATAAACAAAGAGATTAGAAGGTGTTTTTGGCAACTGTTGGTATTATGAGTTAGCACACTTTATGCTTTAGATAACAATCTAGAAAGGAGAAGTGAAAAGCTGAATATCAACAAGAAAATAATGATTGAATTCGGTGCTCTCCTTGGCAAAGTAAACAAAACTTTGTGATGGTAGGTGGCAAGGTGATTCGCTCGGTTGCAAGCCTTGCTCGATTCAGTAGCCTGTGTTGTGATTCTGCTAAGCTATCAGTACTGCCCTTTGGTGAATACTCCCAATTGTGTTCTACGCGTTTATCTGTCCAAACAAGGCCATTTAGCGTATGGGCATCGTATGTACAAAGTGCATCCACCTCAGACCTAAGCTTTATAACACTTTCATGTTTGCTGTAAAAGTAAACGTTGAATAGCAATTCAGAACAATTCCGTAGATTGGTTGTGGCAACATAGTGCAAGTTTTGATAGGCAGTCAAAGGCAGAAGCACTTCTCAGTTGTTCAAAAGGCAATTGGAAACTTTGATGATAGTGACAATAACTTTTTAAATCACTGAAAACAGGTGTGGACGACTATGCAATTGGAATACAGGAGAAGCTCATTGAAGTATGGGATTTTCATGGCAGTTGTTTTCATAGGCCTAAAAATGACCTACGAGAGCCTGGAAATCAATTTAAACCTCATTGCACGGACACCAAGGAGCCTCTGTTTCGAAATCAAAAAGGAGGTTAGATGCGTTGGATGAAAGCGGATTTTCATAGCTCCCGTTGTGTTCATCGTCATTAAATTTGATTAAATTATTTGAGGTTTTGACAGGAAACAAAGAGTGGGCCGCAATAAATGGAGAAGCCAAGCACAGACCCCACATTCGGTGTGTCATTTGTTTGAAGGATTCGACTGTTGATGATTTTACAGATAAAGTAGAAACCTCATGTAGCACATTCTCTTAAATCCAGGTCTTTGTCATCACCGTCAGATTCTTCTGTGCCTTATCTGGGTCATGTCCTCGACTTTCACGTAGGGTTTCCGCTTGTTCAAGTTAGACCCATAGTTCAGGTTACAAAGCAAAGTATCTGACACATTGGAATTCGACATTCACTTCACTACAAACTGATATGAATTATAACAATTCGCTAGATTGATTCATTCAATTTTCTAGGTGACGCTCACAGCGAGCTTTGCTTCTACAGTGGTAAAGTCTGTTTGCTTATCAAATATACAAATTGATATTGAATAAATGAAAAATAGACCTGAAGTCGAATTACATTTTGTCATATTTCTGTGTGCAAATTTAATGTTGACTTATCTATTTAAACTACACTTTGGCCCTCCTAGGAACTAAAAAGTCACATTAGAAATTAAGAGCTAAACAACAAATGCTACGGCCAATTGCCCTCCTCGTTCCTGCTTGGCACGAGATTTATATGTACTCTTTGCTTCAGGATTGTTTGATATTCCAAGGGTTACCCTTCGTCTTCCATGCCGGCATCGCATGATGTTGACAATCCCTGTGCCCTGATTGTGCGCGACTTAGGCTTCAAACGGGGTGAACGTAGTGTTAAGTGGCAAGAAAGCCAGTAAATCACATTAAAGAACATCAAAAAATATTTGAAACCCGAGTTTAGCAGAACACAGAATGAGATCAGTGGGGACAACAAAGAGACTGGAAATTTGCTTCAGCGAGATTAAGTTCTGGTCAGTTTTCCGTCTGCATATGTCTACCTGCGATACTCATTGCGTTATCGACTTTGGATATAAGTAGATTCTGGTCTCCCCTAAATAGTGGCAAAAATCCCAGAGTGGGCACCAGTCTAAAAGGCTCGTGGTAGATTACGTCATGAATCGGAAATGTCTGGCCCCTGCTTTGCAACAACCGCAACAACAGTGGGGATACCGGCCATTTTTGGTACTCCTTTTTCGTGGGCTTTTCAGGCGCCTAACCAGGGTCAAAATACCTCACAAAAGTTTTTATAATAGTGAAGGGATGGGCCATTGTTATTACCAAGAGTTGGGTAAACTGTACCGCGCAGCCTTCGCAACATGTAAGCAGAAAAAAATACGTCTTTGTGTAGACCTGTCTCTTACTTGGGTCTTCAAAGGGGTTTCTGTGGTTCTTGAAACGAGGAGGTTCCAAGAATTCCGATTTACAAATAATTGCTTGGTAATGTGAAAGGGACTTAGAATGCTAACGGATGACGTCACAAGGTCAGCGTGCTGATGAGCAAGGAGGTCTGCATGAGAAAGACCAGGGGGTGGGGGCAAGGGTATAGATAGGGTTACAAAAGCTCGCAAAATGCTACTATATATTTGGGGATAAGTTGAATGTAAGAATCCTTTTGGTTTATCTGCTTTTTACCAACTCCAGATTTGACATGTAATGTATGTGGCAAGGCAATATATCTACACAAGAAAGAGTTATGTCTTACCAATCAAATCAAGGAGATGTTGGCTTACCTGAGAGTAATTTTAGTTTGAAAGTTGTCCTTTGAACTGTCTGACCTCAGAACGGCAATCGTGATTTCTGCTTCTAAAAGGTCAAGGAGTTTAGGCTATTTTAATTGCAAAGAATCAGAAAATTTCAAGAGGCTGTTGCTTTGGGGTGGACTCGGTGTTGATATGATAAATGTGAACTTGAAATCTTTGTACAAGTCATTTGCCACCTAACTATTTTTAACCTTGGGGAGCCCAACTCTTTTTCCAGGAAAATGATACTACAAAGGAAATACAATAACGTAGAACAAGTAAAACCAATTCAAAACCATTAAAAGCTGCCTATTTCCATGTGAACACTGTTCCAAAATATACTAGTAATGTCGTTATTGAGCCACAATTAGGCCAAAATGAACCGGCCGGTTAATACATTTCTACTCCTTTTCGTCATTTTTCACTAATCATAAAATTTCCCTCCTCCCTTCTTTGGCAATCGGACACTAATAGCAACTTGCAGTTCAAATGAAGCTACCCAAGCTATAATGAAATGCAAATCAGAAGGCTTCAAATTTTTGTTAATTCTAGCATTATGTAGACCCTATCATGCATTTGGTATCACCCTATCAAACGCATGACACTATCAGGGTCTTATGTTACAAGATTATGGATGTTTCCAGTCGCATATCAATCGCTAAAAAAAGAACTGCGCGCTATCCAGTACTTAAGTTCACAAAAGTTGCTCCCAACTTAAAGAGGAAATAAAAAGTTAGATCAAAGTACCAAGGATGAAGGCCTCGACACTATTATCAAAATGAGCAAATCAAATCGGGTATCACTTTTGATGAGCCAATCAAGGTCGTCTTGCCTTGTCAGCTGAAGAATTTTTAAACTAAATATGGATTAACACAAAGCATTTGTGATACAGAAGAAACTTTTGTAAGCACTAGCAGCTTTGGCTTGGAGTATTCTTCTTAAAATAGAAATTGTTTGTGTGCGCATCAAAAACAAATAAATTTCGGTTGATTCTAAGATACGTTAATCGTTAAATATTCCAAGAAAGCCCCTTTGTTCGTCTCATGTGATTTTTACATACAAACAAATGATGCAAGCTGCCGATACGTGAAGGCAATTCTTATTTTCAGTAGGAACTGTTTCGAAACGAAGCTATTTTGAAAACGGCGTGGACGTTGCTTGGAAGAAAACATTCGGTATCGAGAAGTTTTGCCGTCCATCTAAATAATACAAGGGTATTGTTCTAAAAAAGACGTTTATTAGAGATGTTTCGGAACGGCTCTGAACAATTTTAAGATACTTAAGATAAGGCCTTTCTCTAAATTTGTTTATTATGAATCACCATCTGGTAGAGCATATTGTAATAATTTCGCTACCTTTAGTAATATTTGACAGTTAACAGTTTTCTTAACTTTTCAGCTATTTCTATGCTGTTGAGCAAAACAGTTCATGATATGTAAGCCCACGTGCAATGCACTGGTCCCATCGTATTACCCGCAATTGTAAACCCATTTACACCTGGAGTTGTGACAGCGCCTTATGTTATTTTCCTTGATAAAAGGGTTTCGAAACTCATTTCAATGTCTTAATTCGGACGAAAATGAGCTTCATTTTTCATGCCCTTTCTTGGTTTTTAAGTACGAAAAAGCGCGTGTTCACATGCCTAATTCCCCAAGAACGCATCCAACGTCCTAGACAATTCCCCGGTCCATCCATACCATTGAATTTATGTCATTTCACGACATGGACGATTTCTCTGCATTAAGCTGCATAATTTCTCAGCATAAACGTCTTGATGCATAAACAATTTGATGTTTCGCTCTCCAGCATTGGAATTTAGATTCAGAACGGGCAAGTTTAATTTCTATTCAGAGGTGAATTCTGGAACAACAGAGACTAGGCGCATTTTTATAATCCTGAGGAGGAAAATTCCATTCATTGTCGAGTATTCCTTAACACTAGCCTATACCTCAATAGAAAAGGCTTAAATTTAGCTTAATAACCATGTATTATTTACTTTGTTTTCCAGGAGCATTGGTTGAATTTTAAAATCGTGAAATTGATCCCGCAATCTTAGTCCCGTATAAGCTGTCTTTTGTGCAATCAATTCTGTACCCATGATCCTTTGAAACCAGCGATGGAACTAGCTTAGACATGCGTGGGTGGCCTAGCTCTATGCAATTTCGGACAAGGTCAAAAGCATTACTTTCCCTTTTATGAGTTTCATAAAGTTTTTAATCTGGTCAATGCTCCATTGTCTGCTATCGTCCATGTTGAAAATTTTGATACAAAGTGGAAATTTCAAAAACATGCATAGTCTTTCTTCCCCTTTGAGACACTGCGGTTTCTGTCTTTGATGGTGGTTCTTTTTGAATTTTATCAAGATGTGACCATTCAAAGCTTAGAGGAAAGGTCCTTCCTTCATCGGGCCACTTTAAACATTTCCCTCGCTTTTCCTCGTCGGACTGAGAACTTCCGTACCCCTTTCGATAGCTTACTCATGATTTTTCGCTTTCTGAATATTGACAACAAAAGAAAGGGATAAAGACATTGGTATAATTGAATCGCTTTTTGTTTCTTTCAGAGATTTCCTATTCATCATCAACAGGAGCTATTTGCTTTTGCTATTAAAAGAGTATCGAAGTAAGCGACGATTAGTAACGATAATCACATTGGTACTTTTCCATTGGCATGCATGCGTATGCGCACAACAGAGTTCACTGTCCGGTTGTAGTCTAGAAAGTCTCAGAGGTTTGCTATGAACAGCAAGCAATTTCATGTTTGCTGATTCACAACAGATCATCGTTCTTTAAAAACATATGGTTTTTCAACTGCTAAGAACCAAAAGTAAATAGCGCAAAGTGTTGCCTTTCTCTTCGCTATGGTGAGCTTGTAAAAGGGACAGCCACTTTACTCAGCCATGTAGATACGTTTGATGAGACAAAATAACAATGAAACATTAATTGAAGCAAGAAAGGCAAGCAAAATCGAAAGAAGTACCCAGTCTGTTATTACGTGAGTGCACAAGTGCAGTTTTGTGCAGCTGGGAGACGAATAGGCAGTAGGCTTCGGAACTTTAACTCGGTTTTCCACAACTTAATTAAGTAGCCACTGGCCAATTGGTTACCCAATGCAGAACTGAGTGCAAAGAATCTTTTTGCTGCTATCTTGGTACATCTAGGCAAACATCACGTGCAACTTATTGTGTCAGGCAATCTGCTTCTTATCGAAAATACTTTACTAGCCCAAAAAGGCACAAATATTTTTGCTGACAATGCTGAGGTATAATAGAGGAAATTGTTAGCTATGCCACTCTAATTCTTTGCATCCGTTTGCATATTCCTTCTGGAAAAACGTATTGGGTGTGAGAAAGACAATTACCGTAGCAGGAATTTATTAGCAGAAAACGAGAAATGGAATCTTATTCATAGTGAAATGCTTGGCAAATGCCATTCAATGGTTGTTCTCTCAATCAAACTTTTACACAGAATCTCTTGAAATCATTAAGGACCATTTCCCCTTAGTGAGATCTGCTTAGTCATTTGTAATATCGGGGTGTCTTCTCCGATGTGACTTTACAATTAATTTTCGAAAACTATTGCAATCTTCTGTCTTTGATTATTGAATACAATTAAACGCAAAGTTCCCCTTCAAATGGAACTCGCAAGAGCGTTAACTACATTTCTCGTGCTAATTGGATTTGTTCTTAATATGCGATTTTCTATGATTTTCTGAAGAAAACCAGGAACTTGAGTTATTAATGAGCTGGTAAACTTTAAACGATAAAACTGCTAGCGTTCTGAATTACCCTTAAATAGGCCTACAATTGGTTTGCGAGCAGATGTCTTTCCTGGCTGTATTTAGCAAGAGTCTAAGCCAGTGCTACCTTGTCCTTCTAGATTCGTTGCTGCTCTGACATCAGTCGCCCGCTGCCATGGCTAACAACACGACCATTCCGCCACTCCTGAACCTGACGGAGCGAATGGTGTTCAACGTCCTGCTGCCGGTCATCTCCGTCATTGGCATCGCCACCAACCTCATCGTCATCCTAGGCGTGCTCTACAATCGCAACATACGACGCGTGCCCGCGAACATCTTCGTCATCAATCTGGCCGTTGCCGACTTTTTCGTTGTCGTTATTGGAGTCCCCTTGTGGGTAATACAGTTGAGTTTGGCGGAGAAAATCACGATCGAGCAGGGAACAACACTTTGCCAAATCAACTTCGGATTGTCGGTTTTCACGTCGGTCCTTTCTGTCTATACACTCGGGATAATTAGCTACGATCGGTATGCAGCCGTGACCGCCCCCTTTAGATACCACGAGGTAATGTCGTCTTCGACAACATACAAAATATTGGCGGGAGCGTGGACAATGACATTGGTGTTCTCTCTGCCAGCTATGATTGGCTGGAAGTCGGACAATTTGAAGACCCCCATGGGACCATTCTTGATTGGCTATTGCGTGTATACGAAATTCTTCAGCCAGGAGTACCAAATCATTGTATACACTGGTATATCATTGACAATTGTAATGAACATCTTCCTGTACACTAGGCTATTAAGCGTTGCTAAGCGACATGCGAGGCAGATAGCCAATGAGAAACACGAAGTTGAAAATAGCTACGGCGGAGAACAATCTGGAATCGAAGGCAATAAGAGGTCGCAGCCACGAAGGGAAAGAAACATTAAAGCTGCGAAGGCGCTGGGGATCGTTTTGGGTGCCTTGCTTTCTTGCTGGGTTCCATTCCTAGTTGTGGCGTATATCGACGCGACGGTTGATGAATCAGGCATATCCGTCTTTACGATGAAGATTCTGGGGACAATGACGTACTTCAACAGTGTCATGAACCCACTGATTTACACATACATGTCGAGAGACTTCAGAAAAACCGTGCGAAAGATGCTGCTACGGAAGCGAGGCCACCAAAATTACCCTGGCAACAGTAGCACGTGATCGTGAGACAGTTACACGGCTGGGCAGCAGTCGAAACGAGACTCCACTTTCAAAATCATTCAAAACCTGGGGAACTTTATCTAAAGGAACCCTTCATTTCAATAACGCATTATTCTAAGTTGAAGCCGTCTTGATATAGGAAAATATTGCCGAAGCTTCCTTTGGGAACAGCCTTTACGCACACTGTTGCTGGTGTTGGAAAATTCAATACGGCCACTAAAGTTGTCTAGGCTTCTTGCCAAAAGTCATATGCCTTGTAACCGTCCTATCGTATTTCTTTACTTAGGGTTCTAGTTTAGTTCTTAATTCTATATAAAAATGCGAAATTATGACAATAACAATCATATAATGTTATATAGATGTTTCTTTGTTCGTTCTATGTCAGCGTCCTTCGTCGCAACGTTCGCTATTGCTGTTGTTGTTGCTGTCGGCGGCAAGTCTTCATTGGGTTAAATTTTTCAACGTAAAAACCAAAGGAAGCTATAAACGCTTTCGATACCCTAACTCAGGTAGTGCGTACATCTGAGCCCACATCTGCAGTGGAACTATCTGCAAGCAATTACGTAATGTATGCTAATTGGGACGAATTTGGTGCTTTCCCACCCACAACACAAAGGCAGCACTAGGCGATGTGAAAGCAAAGGAACCTTTTTGGTGTTACTGTCTTCCAGACAATAGAAAACAGAACACTATCTAGAGCAGAATAACTAGACATTGCCCCCGTATTATGACATTCAAGCGTCGAATCTACTCTCAAACTGATCTGTCTTTCCAGGGAAACTCTTTGTGTGGCAATCTGTCTATTGTCAACTGCAGGATTTGCATTCAACTGTGTTATTAAAAGTATCTTCCAAATTTAGCTTAGTGAAAAACAGGATAGTTCTGTACTAAGGCCAAACGCATCAAAGCATCTACCCCCTCCTTGAACCCTATTTCTCCAAAATATAGTATTAAGTTCCATTTCTAAGTCTTCAGCATTGTGATGACCTTTTTATGGAGCTGGTTCAAGAACAATCGTACCATAGATGAAAAGGATTCTTGAGGTCCTGAAAGAAAATCAGTTGCAATGCTGTCCCTTTTTATCAAGCCAATAGAATTCAAGTTGCCAGCCTTCAATTCTTTACTGACACCCCCTTAACTATTTCTAATAGATGTTGCTACCAGTTAAAAGCAGGACGATTTAAGTAGAAAATTTTTGCCTAATCGTAGAAACAGGCAACAGAACAGGGTCAACTCGCCGCTCACAACCTCTCCATTCACCAGGTAGAACGCCGTGGCTGAAACAAATTTATCGTGCCAGTAGATGCCACAGCATTAAAATCGTCATGTTATTTGTACACAATTACATTGTATTTACTGTTAGACGAAGATGGAATGCTAAATGTTATGACAGCACAAGACTTAATCAAGGATCGTATTTTAATCCACACATGCTTTGAGTATTCATGTGCTTTTTTCCTTATCGCAATGGTCCGCTACATGCTCTGTTCGGTTGGCTTCATGCCATACAGGCCTTTAAACAGCCGCTATAGAGGCCCCGTTCTTGATTGAACTTCAGCAAAGAGTTAGCTAAGTCTTGGCTTTAATTTATATCTTCTGAATCAGATCTTTCAGTCATCAAGTCTGATCGGAAAGGTATAATGACACTAATATCCAGTCTAATAGCCATTTGCTGACGATGCTCCTTTTCTGGCTCACAATTATCGAAGGGTGTCTATTTCGTAGTATAAAAATACATAGTATTGGCAACAATTCTTACAGTCGAATTTTTCCCTGAAAGCTGTATAAGACTAAACCTAAATTTATGTAACATCCAAAACCCTTTTGATGCAGATGTATCGAGTTCGTACGCCTTTGTGCCATGAGAGGGTTCTTATTTTGGCCAATGCTGGGTTCTTTTGCTTTGGGTAGGTAGGGGGATCACAAAACAGTTTTATCTGTAATTCATTTGGTCTGTTGGAGTAGCTGGGTCATAGAGATCTTGTGCAGACTGCGATTGAATTAAAAATATTGATCGGCTTGGATTAAAAATGCTGAAACCAAAGTAAATAGTGCATGCTTGATTGTGGCCATAACTGTAAAAGGAGTGGATACGGTGGCCCTTTTCATGAGGTAAGTCTACCTTCAAAACCCTACGATGACTGGTAACAACATTGGCACATTTGCTATTATTGGGCAAAACAGTTCATGATTTCTATTACATGCTAAGAAAATATGCCAATGACAAGTTCCTGATACTTTAAAATCCCAAGAACACGAGCATAATTTTGAAAGATTGCAAGACAGTTGTCGCGCGTCAACCCAAAAAGGCCAGGGCTGGAAAAACAAGGCTGGAGCGACTGCATTGTGCTTTTGTCTTGGAACTCCATCACAACAACAACGGTCCTAAAGCCATGACCCACTGTGTCCACCAATAAAGAATATTTTCAAAGATGTATGATATCGCGACAGAATACATAAATTTCATTGTTAGCGCCAGCAATCCTATCAACTGGAGCCGCTTACATCCACTTCAAAGAAAATATCAATAACCAGGATGAAGCCAATGGACCATGAAAGTGGCCTCAGTGAGGGCGATTTGTACACTGTCGACCTTTAAAGAGTCGCTTATGCGATGCAGTTGAAAGACCAATGCAAAGTTCATCTGAAGCAGCAAATTTTAGACTGATTAACCTTAAAACAAGGTTATTGACTACCGCATAGGAAGCGAAAAGCCCACGTCGTGCCTACAAAGAATCTAAAGCTGAATTCAGACTGGACGCGTCATGACGCTGACCAAATATGGTGGGATTAACTTGACGCTATGTGCACGCATCGCGTTTTTCCAGCCTAGCGTCACGATGCGTCAAAGTTAAATAAATTCAACTTTGCCGCGTACTGACGCTTCAGAACAATAGAAAACTTCGGGAATTGAGTCATCGTGCCACCTATTCATAAACGGAGCCTCAAAGCTCCGTTGTTTTAAAACATCGCTTAAGTACGGGGACGTAGGTAGCATCTTAATGAACGAGTTTCTTCAAAAGGCACATTTCCCGAGGATCCATTTTCCGACTTTCAGAGGAAAGCTTGTTGTATAAAACTGCTGACGGAGTGAAAGGGAATTAATCGACGATACAAAACGCCAAAGAGCAACCAAAATACTTGTTTCGTCATTTTTTCAAGGAACTTGCTTTGTTTTGTGTTGCAAGAACAACAAGGGTGTTTTTTGATAGGCAGACATTGTGTTGTGAAGCATCAAAATCGAATGACGCTCCCCGTATGACGCTTGGTGTGTGAACAGTCCAAATTTTTTCCTCAAGTGACGCTTTATTACGCTAGGTGACGCGCCGCACCACGTCGCTTCCAGTGTGAATTCAGCTTAAGGAAGCGTTGAGATAATTTCAAGCGTGAAATAGGTTTCCCCCTATAATGGCGATGGAATTACTACAAGGCTGTGTCTTTATAAGAGCAGTTCTGCTTTGGTATGGATAGGCCACACACACACCCATTTGGCCACTAGGAACATTCCCATTTGCATCGGCAAACTGTACTCTTCTCAACTGTGATACGTTTCCAATTCCATTACGAACAGGAACCAAGACAACAAATATTGTCAAAAAAAACTTTGGCAATTTGGCTCAGCGTGCCTTCTCAGTCTAAGCATTCCCATTTGATGACCGGTCGATGTTTCCCATTTGTTTTCATTTTATCGCATGTATTCGTTTTGAGGAAAGGGTCCTTCGTCACGGGAGTGTAAGGGGTCTGGTGCTTAGCAACTTAACCGTCCTAGCAACGCGCCTCGCTTCGGCGAGAAGATTGTTTTTATGCTGGAATATCCGAACAAACGAGCCGAAAGACGAAATTGGATAGAATTAAGATAGTTCGGTTAATATGAAACCATGACCGAAAAGCAGTAGGCGGATTTATTATTTGATGCAGTTGTAACCGTTTTAATGTATAGTGTTCGACAAATGCGTGTTATTACAGTACGGCCGACAAACCGCACGTCCATTGTAGGAGCAGGAGCAAAACAGGCGCTATAAGGGGAATTGAAGGACGGCCGCCCCCCGGTATAACTGAGATCAAAGCTGGATGATAATGACTGTGTTTCTTTTTATGTGTCCTGGGAGACCGTCTTGCACAAGAGATTGGGGTTTGTTGGTAACTTCTGAACAGCACCTGCCCATTGGGAGAGTGTCGCGATAGAAGCTTCTTTGCTCTCATGGGATGAAATGATCATTAAAGCATTGTTGCAGAATATTCAAGCACTGAACTAAGCTTTCAGGGACTAAACACCATTATCTTGATTGAGCCCTAACCTATGCAGAAATATACGAGCTTGTATTCTCTGTAAACACATCTTCTCTTAGCCCTTGCACCTGTATTCACTGATTGAATCAAACAGAAAATGTTATGACTTTTAATTTGCTAGTAGCAAACAGACTGCCTATTTCTTAAAATGAGCAACTTAAAATGACAGAAATGCCAACAAGATTGCCACTGAACTCTACTAAAAAAGGATGTGTTACTTCAAGCTAAGAAAGTTGAGCCTGGATTCTTCAGTTTTGCCAAAAAACTTTAGTTAGACCGACAAGATGTGATTTTCAAATTAATTACAAGAATAACGTTTGAGGCTTCGGAATTCATCCTACTTCCTGTGTTTATACAAGCAAGCTGAAAAAGGGTTTGTAAATAGAAGGATTAGCGAAGGTAGTAGAAATCTACTGAAAATAGAATAATCAAACGAATATCGTCAGCATTCTGATAGGATGATTCTGCTCTTTTCTGGCCCCCAAAACATGCATTTTACTAGTTTTTAGGCATTTCTAGCTTCGCCTATCATGACATAAGCTTCCAGCCCGAGGAATACACAAGATCATCGATCAAGTGTCCAGCATCTGGCATTGCAAAGCATCACATTGACGAATTAAAGTAGATTGCAGGGCGGGGACATTACTTTAATACAGATTGTAAGATAAGAAAGATTAGTCTAGGCATTCAAGCAAGTGTTCATTTTTCTGTACTGAGGGCATACCCTTGGGGGCATCACTGCTTTTCTCTCAAACCAAAGGTCTTGGCAGAAATTGAATGTGAAGTTATTGTTATGAAATCTGACCCTTTCACATTGCATACTCATAATAAAAAACAATACTCTTTGTAAAATTCGATAAACAACAAAGTAAGACGTAACCTGGGCCTAATCAAGTAAGTTTTGATAATATTGGAGATTGCTTACACTTTCCTAGACTGAATACAGAAGATTATGCCACCCAGAGTCAGAGCAAATGGTGCAGTCACAGTTAAAGTTAGTAAATTTTTCGCAGTTGAGTGTAAGAAATGAAAGTGCTGCAATAGTTTACCTTCTTAGGATGTTGAACTTTCCTCGTTATCCCTATTGTTGAAATACTGCCAGTCTCGGATCTGAGCCTAGAAAGCGGTGAAGTCACGTGGGATCCTGTGTCAGTTTTGGCGGGAATCTTAGTAGAAAATGCAGTGCCATTAAAATTCGCTTTATATCATTTTTTGCTAATGTAACCTAATTTTTATAACATCAACTAATTATCACATCGATTGCAATTCATCAATCAACGCTGTACATTAAAAAATATGTTTGTTGCTTTCAAACTAAGTACAGTCTAGGAGAATAACACTTTGGAAGTTTCTCTAGTTGGTACTGCTCTGTTAGTCTTCTGGAACTTTACGTATGTTTTGCTAGGATCAGAAAGTCTAAAGTCATTTAAGGTTACTAAAATTGGATAATAACATTGCAGCCAAGACCTTGTCTCAGCAATGCTATGGTTAATTTCCAAATCCTATTTCATGCCAGTTTCGACAACGCTATTAGTTAAAAAGACTCCGGCTGTTTGGAAAGGCCTTAGACAGCACAGCGTTGTGGTAGTAACTCTTAGCTTGGGATTGGCAAATATTCCTCCAATTGTCAACAGGTTGCCAATAATAGTTTAAATAAGCCACTAATTAAATAGTTTTCACTGGATATGATGGGCGGAAATGAAAACAAGTCTATTTCTATATTGGTTATATTTTCCATTCTATTACACACTCATGATCAACATAAAGCATCGCACCAGAAGCCTTGTTTTCGAGATCTTTACAATAATCACCTTTCGATGAAGGCTTCTTTTGCGAGCAGATTCGAAACAATTCAAGATGTTGGTCAAATTCTGACGCATGAAAGTTTTCAGTACAGACTAAACAACTTATGACGGTTTAGAAAATTATAAATATCCCTCTATGACCTAAAAGAACACCACAGTATAAATCGGGAACATCAATTAAATCAGCTAGAAATTGACAATGATAAGGCAGACGTTGAACTCATTGAACAATTGCTTTTTGTATTGGCTTCGCACATAAATCAACAATTTCAAAGCTTAGAATGTAGATTAGATTACATCAGTGACACAATTTTCTCCTCGTTGCGACAATTCAATTCGAATATTTTTCCTAAGGAAGGACAGTGGGCCACTTTGGCACACTTTTCAAAATATACTGCTCTGAATTGAAAAGTTTGAATAGAGAATGTCATCTGCAAAGAGATTCAACAACCAGGAAAATTATCTTTCCACATGGCTAAAGCTAAAGGGTCTCAATATTTACAGAGACACGATTGTAGATTCTACCTATTTGCGCCACTACTATTAGCAATTACTATTAGAAGGTTATCAAAAACATGTATTGCAAACTTCCTATTTATCTGTTGATCTAATCTCTATTTAAGTCATAGAAAAACTTTCAGAAAAAGGACCAATGTGAATATAAATGCCTAAGAGTTGAAGAATTTAATTCTTTGAATGATCACGATATTACGTCATACAAATAATAAATTTGAAAACACTAATTTCATATATGGGCATATTCGCTACATGTTTCTTGTATGATCAGTGACAACTAACAAAACTGCATACAAATCGACAAAAGCATTGTGTTAAATCAGCAACAACCACTCGGTGACATCCAATGACGTCACATACCTTAGGTCTCTCTAGCATATGAGTGTGTTTACTGCAAACTAACATTGCTAACTAATTAGAAAAAGTCGAATCATGTTGCATGAATCGTCGGCATCCGAATTTGTCCCGTAAAAGCAGAGACTCTGGCATCGAAGCCATGCGTTAAAGCAACAATTTCTATTGCAATGTACTTTGAAATATTAAATATAACTGCGCTTTTTTTCTTTGGTTTGTCTTTCGCAAGTAAAAATTGGTTGGGCGAGAGAGCAATAAAGAAACTTTTTCAATTAGCTTGGTTTACTTCAAGGAATTAATAAAAATATATTTTCTCGCAGTTGCATTTAACCCAACTTGAAAAATCTTCAGTACATAACACGCAATTAAGATATTTGGGAAGATATTTGTCAAATCGTGTAGATTAAATATGAATTAAGCCAGCGAAACAAGGGCAAGGAATTTCGAAAGCGTACTGGGTATCAAAATTCAAATTCACAAACATAATCGTATCGGTTTTAGGTCTATTAATGGCAATAGTTTGAATGAATCAACATTTTGTTAATTAACAATCTGTTTTTAACTGACATTGGGCATAGCGTAAGGATGTTAGCATCGGCATTCTTGTCATGATTCTGACTGCCTGAATCAGGGGATCGCGTGTGTCATCAGAGCCAGGAATTCCAAGACCATCGTCATCTACATCATGATTTGCTTGCCATTAGTTACTTCCTGGACGAATCCACTGAATTTTCGTAGAAACTTTGGGTATTCCCTTTTGGAGACTGCGCGCACTGCCGAAGGAGGGGCCCAACCACCAGGGTTAACTAAGAACGAAGAGCATAGAATGAAAAACATTTGGCTAAAGAGTTATTAACTGTAACAAGCAACTTAATTTGGCAATACATCGCTTGCATGATAAGAATATTTTTGTTAGAATACCAAATTTTCTGCTAACCAATTGAAACGAAATGGTACCATAGTGTGATTTGATAACCATATACAATGGTGTCAGTGATGAGGTGATGATTAAAACTGGTAAACTTCATGCTGACAAACCTTATGAGCTTTATAATAAAAAAATACATCTGTGCTTTGGAAACATGACAGGAAAAGTGCAATGGGCATTAAGGACACAAAACGGGCATACCTTGAGCTGTATACGTTAATTTACAGAAGATATCGTCTCGCTTTAGCATCCTCGTATTGACTCCCGGAGTGACGAATGTCTGGCAAAACATGGTTACCCTGGCAACAGCACGGACATATTTGTTGGCCTAGAAATTAACAGAAATATAACATCACTACCATCATGTATTACTTTGCGCAAAGTGGCAACAATTCTACTGTGTTGACAGGTCATTAGCTTAATGACGTTTTCCAGAAATCAACCGTTGGTAGCTTGTGTTCAATGTTCTGCTAGTTCTTAGGCTATGTTGGTCTTATCTCTTTTGCTCCAGAGCCAAACATTCCAGACTGACTTGCTTCAAATTTCCATGGAATGCTGTTTATTACAATAACGTTGACTGTGTTTGGAGATCACGTCTAGAAATCAATAGCGATAGCCGGATCTCTCCACACCGAGACAAGCTTGGATACGTAGGCTGATAGGAGTGGCCTTATCACTCGCACCGTTACATTCCAAACTTAAATCCAAATTTGATGTTCTAACTAGCGTCATTTGATGAGGGTCTTCTAACACCATGGGTTGTTGCAAGAAGCCACGTAAACATCAACATCCAACAACTACAACAACAACGTCTGTTGAAAATGTAAGGATAGAAGAGACATGTCAACTCTAGTGTGACAATCATTTGCATCAAGTTCACGTTTACCAAGGGCTTTGACGAATCACAAGGAGAGACCTCTTTCTGACTAAAAATGTCTCGAACAGCGAATCCCTTGAGAAAGGTCTTATCATCGGCATCAAAAAGCCATTCTTATCTAAAGCAGTTTACATTTTGCGGTTAAAGTCGTCTATCGACAGGCCAATGCAACACTAGCTGTGAGTTCCAGCTCTTTTCAAAACTCACTTGTAATTTGCCTCGTCTGATTTGAAATCAAAACTCTTTAGATTATTATAAAAATTCTTAAACAAAGTCATGAATTGAAAAAAGATGTGGTAATTCACATTACTAATTCTTACAAAACCCCCTTCGCTGTACCCACTGCTTAACTGAACATACTGCAGTTCCTAATTGGTAGTCGAACGTTTCAATGCCAAGACGGGTGTAAATAACTAAAGCTAGAGCGAGAAATATTTTTCGAGCAGTCAACCTATTTGCTTCAAACATGCAAGGGCCAAGACCCGAGCCTCGAAGTCCATGTTTTCGATAAGGAGACAAATTCAGGACACCAATGGCATATATTGCTTTTGACTATCACCTTTTGACTATCAACGTGGTTAAAGTTGTGAATAGATGGACGCAGCAAAGATGCCTAGTACCTAGACCGTCTAACGTACTACAGCCGTTCCCAAGCGTGTTTACGGGTTTAAGCCGAGCTCTCTTCAATATTAGGTGAATTGTCCACAAGGAACACTTCCTGTTAGGAGTGTATCCCGACGAAGCAACATAATAAGGTATACATCAAGAGCATATGATGCATTATGATAAATTCTTGACATGCCTCAAATGATATGATGTAAAGTGGAGGGACAAGGAAAAATATTGAGAAGTTAAGACGTTCATCCCGCGAAAGCTAACACGAGAAAACTTGATAAACTGTTGAAATGAGTGAAAGGGATGGCTCACTCCCTCTCAAAATAGATCTAAGAAATTCAATCTGGGATATTATTGTTTCTTCTCTGCACTTGCTCTGATGGGCCATCTGGCCTTGGCCGAATGCAGATCAAGCAACGGCAAGCAGAATCTCGTATCCTGGCAACGGCAAGCAGAATCTCGTATCCTGTTCCTACAGACAACTACAGACAAGCTGGTAGAGAGGCCATAAACAAAAATAGCGGCCTCTTTTCATTTCCCCTTTCTGTCAAGCGATCTATCAATGATGGGCTTGCCAAAACTCTACAGAACTCGTGCATGCTTTCTAAGTATATTCAAGCATTTCCTTTACGGCGATTAATAGTTTCCTTCACAAAAATTATGTATTTGGTACTGCAAACATCGCTATGAAAGGGTAACTCTAATAACAGACTCATACAGAGCAACAAGGGCTGGAGATTACTATCTAAAAGACCCTCGAGCCAGTGGAGCTAATGCATGAATGAGGCTTCGGCCTAGTCATTATTATTTGAGAAGATCTCTTCGGTTCTTAAGGGGAATTTTCTGATAAAAGTTAGATAAAATCTGTCTAAAATAGAGACGATAGTTCCAGCTTACAACTGGTTTTTACGGAAATTAGTTGATTATTACAATCTTACCCGGATCATGTGGCAAACATAACACTAGAGATGACAGACAAGATGGCTATCTTCATCCCCGTTTTCTCCCTTATCTCAATTTAAAACAATTAAAGAAAAGGATCCCCAGCGTATCAAATCACGTTAATGCAACTAATAGCTTCTGATGCTGTTTCTATTTTGAAAAAGGTGTAACGAAAAGGGATGGAATAAGCAAACCAGGCCAGATGCGGACAATGACCGATGCTGATAAAATGGGATTAAAATTGACGACAGTCCGCAAACTGTCTATAGAGCTCGTAATTAACGGGTTGTTTTGCGTCTACAGCGCAGGTTTATGCTTTAAGAGGGTAGAATCCTTCTTAAGGCACAACTTGCCAGACAAAGGAATCTAAGAGATCCAGTAAAAGAGCAGTGATAGTGCCCTTTCATTCAGTTCCTCATGACAATCAGGCCTCATTCATGTCAACAAAAACAGATCAATGGCATGCAGACAGAGCGCAAGAACAGGCGCGGCCATGAACTCTCAGGTGGTCCAGCCGGCGTGAATCGACAAGGACATTGTACTTACTGGCGCATCGTCATGGTCCGTCGCCCAATTGGTGACCATCCATGCATTCTCGATTTCATGCTGCAGTCTCTCTCCTTCTTCAGAAAGACTGAGCTTTCTGATGTGTGACGCAAACACTGTGTCTCTTTGTGACGAAGGCCATACCCTTTTATGCACTTGATGGAATATCATCGTGTTGTCTGATAGTTTTTCCAACACTCGACACCTCTCAACAGTACCTATGATACAAATAGTTACAAACCCTTTACTGAATGTATTCAAAGAGAACAACGATCGAGAAAAAAAGAAAATCCTGTCCTTTCAACAGTAAAACACAACATGGCCAGCATTCTGTTTACAAGTAATAGAGCAGCCAACTGGGTGGGCATTTCAAATCCTTCCTGATAACATTGTTCCAGTTTTACTTTGAATAGAAAGCTGACCTTCAGATTAGAAGGAATGGAGACATAGCAATGTCGTTAGCAATGGAGACATGTCGTTTTCTTACTTAAAGGCAACTTTGGTCATCTAGGAATAAAAAGGCGTGTAGAGAACAATTCCGTAAGAAGCAACTAGGCATGAATAAGAATAAGATCGGGTCGTATATGATTGGCCAAATCAGCGTCTCTGAAAACTGTCTGGATAGATCTTTAAAACGAGGGTCCATCAAGCGACTGTTATGTTTGCATAGAATTGCTTCGTCACTGTACACGTTACTGAGGTGCTTGAAGTGACAAAAACACGGTTACAACAACACTTACTATCCCAGTCCATGCGAACATCCTTGTCGAAAAAGTAATGGCACATTTCACGCCCAGTCACTCCCTGGAGAGAAATGGATATTGGTGAATAAAAAAGGCTGCTATAAAAGGCAGTTGGCAGTGTCTAACGAAGGCAGTTGAGAATGCGGAGGCTGTAAACAGACAAAAAACTGCAGACAAATTGAACAAAACCAAACACAAACATGAAATCAAACCTGAACTATGTGTGATGCTTTGAGAGGGTCGCAAACAATACCATCTACTTCAAAATCCTTTCTATAAACCTGCAATACGATAAAACAATAGGCATTTAATCATAAAGCATTGAAATACCCTCGTGAGAATCCACAAAATGCATGGAGCTTATGATTTAATGAGGCATCTCAAAACTGATAGAAAAATGTTTTTTTCACTGGGTACCGAACAAAAAGGTGCAGCCGAAGGGTTAACACCAAACTCCATTTCATGGAGCCTCGTTTTCACGTAGTTCACGTAGATAAGCAGCACTCTTTAGCTGTAGTTGAATTAACTATATCATTTTTAAAGCATAAAAAACAAATAGAGGACTTTAGCTAGCACCGTTTGTGATTGGCATTGGAATTTATATAGAAAATGTCTCGCGTACAAGGACTGGAAGGCATAAAGGGTAAAATCGTAAAACCTTCAGATCGCCATCCTCTAGAACCATGTCCCAACCGCTGCTTTCTTTAGTCACATCTTCCTTGACTAGCACAAGGCTCTCCTTGAGTTTCGCCACAACCTAGAAATATCAAAGGTACAAATATCAAAGATACATTTAGAAATATCAAAGATACAACTAGAAATATCAAAGATGCATTTAGAAATATCAAAGATACCTCTAGAAATATCAAAGATACATCTAGAAATATCAAAGATACATCTAGAAATATCAAAGATACATCTAGAAATATCAAAGATGCATCTAGAAATATCAAAGATACATCTAGAAATATCAAATATACATCTAGAAATATCAAAGATACATCTAGAAATATCAAAGATACATCTAGAAATATCAAAGATACATCTAGAAATATCAAAGATACATCTAGAAATATGGTAAATTATGAGTCGCACGCATTAATCTCGTAGATTATGAGGTGAAGATATGCTGGTTCTAACGCAGATCAATGACTTGGAAGCCCCAATAAAAATATACTAATGGAATATTCGAAATGGAAAATAATCTTGAATGGAATATTGGGAATGCTGCCCGGAAACTGAAAAACCTTAAACTAAAAAATGAATGTTCCAAAGCTGAAAATAATTTCAGCACAGCAAAAAAATTTGAAAATGCAGAAAGAAATTATCAAGTAAAGGATAAAGCACCAGAGACTCTCAAGAACAGATTGAAGATGGAAACTGGTGGAACTATCATCTAAAATCAGCAAGTCATCAGCAAGGCTGGTTACCACTCAGTGTACATACAAAGAAAAGATCATAAATTCTAAATAGTTAATAAAACCTCCTCAGAGAATCGATGCTTCACTACTTCCACAAAGACACTATCATCAGGCGGTGGGGGTATTCGTTCCTTCGTACTGCACGTCTAAAAGAGAGTAAAACCGGTGAAAAAGATGACTGTACTACAAGACAGAAAAGCAAAGTAATGCTGAAATTCATAATACAAACATTGCATAAAAAGGTAAATGCGCGAAGATATACATGCAAAAACTTGTACATCTGACAGATGACTTGCCTATCAGCGCAAACAGGCAACATAAGCAAAACATTATCAGTTAAAAAATCCTCTTGCCTAAAATATTCCACCATTAGAGCATCTACGTAAAACCATTTTACAGCAAAGTCATAAGCAGCAGATTTAGAAATCAATCTTGAATGACTGCCGATCTTTTAACATTGAGCGATCGCATTCAAGTCAGAATCTATTGAGCAAAGAATATTATATGACTGGTTTTAAAGAATAGAACAGAGCTCATTGGCTGTTCAGATTGGTTGGAAAACATAAGGACAAATTCTAACCAGCTCTGATTCTTCATCTTCTCGGTCCAGAGCAGTTTCCACTGCATCAAAAAATTCTTCTTCGTTGAGTTTACTGTAGGGGCCTTCCTAAAATGAAAAAAAAGCCTTGAGTAAAAAGATGTTAATCCATACCAATAATTTTGCTTCCTGTGACCGGACAAAAATTGTGTATTAATTTCCTGCAAAGATTAATGCGAGAAGATATCCGGAGAAGTATACATTAATATGTTTATGGAAGCATATAGAATCATTCATTTTATTTTCTGTACTTTGTGGATTTCAGCTGTCCATGATTACGAATTTTGAAGGCCTTTTGGCAATGGCACTTTGAGAACATTGGAGCTCACTTCAATGTAGGCAAATCATCTGCTGTAGATACAATGATGTTATTCAACTTTATTATTTTCTTTCTTAATGAACAGAAAAGAACAAACATTTTTCTTGCAAAAGTATTATTGCAAAATATTTCCTGCAGAACTTTAGGCCTAAAAATTGGCCAGCGAACGCATAGTCACATGGGTAGGTGGGTTTTCCTGGCCTGAGCCGTACTTGCCATCTGCTTTTATGAAGAAATTGCTACAGGGCCTCATTGCAGACCACCGGGGACCTGGGCCCTAATTTGATTGGGGCCCCTTCAAACGTACCAAACAAATTTGTGTCATGCTACTCAAATCATCAACATCACCATATGTAGGTTTTTAAACTTTTTCAAAAATTGAAAATCTTAGGGGACCCCTTGGCCTGGGCCCAGTAAGCCCATGGGTAAATGCATTACTGATTTACATGATGATTGACATCAAGACACTTGTTTGAAGATATAAGATATTTATCTTGCTAACATTGACTTGAAGGTAAAGATACGCGAAGATGAAATAAACCACGATAGATATTTTAATCTAAATACCAAATGGTATAGCATTTCACGCCATTGTGCGTAGGCCATCATATCGGTTTAATAGATCATAACAGCAAAAAACTGAACGCAAAAGAAAAAGAGAAATCGCCTAGTGCCTAGCAGGAAGCACTGCAAAAGATGAAATACCGAAAAGAGCTTAAATGCCTGTGACGGAGGGTTCTGATTACTTTGGTGATCTGCATTAATTCTCAATTCCTGTTTTTGCCAAAACATTTTACTTTTGACTAATTCATGTAAATGCACCCGGTTTATCCTGCAAAACATCTTGATCCATAGTTGTTGACAGAAAAATTCGCGATAGTGGTTAAATTTCGATGCCAATGTACCTCGTAATCTGGTCCACCAACAAACGAAGACACCTTTAACTTTTCTAATGCCTCTTTGTATTGCTCCTGCAACTTCTTATTCCTTTCTCGCTCCTAATGAAAGAAAAGTGATTCTTAACATCATAGGAGAATAATTAATATTTGAGATTCTATGTTGAAACCGACAATTGCATAGCTTCACTGAAACATTTTCAAAACATAATTTGAAGTGCAGTTCAAAGACTGTAAAAATTGACTAGGATGGAAATTGGGCATATCTTGGTTTATAAGCTGTCTTCAACAAACTGCTTGGCAATACTGCAGAATGACTACTTAATTACCACTGTTCAAGTCAGGTTATCAAGAGTGGGTCCAAAGGACACGCGAAGACTAGCACAAAGAAGAATACAGGGAACAACGTATGATGACATTGCAATACAGAAAGATCAGGGTGAGTAAACAATTCTTACTTACTTCGAAATCAAGCATTTTTAAAATGCCAAGTACTCTACAAACACTCAAGCCTCTGCATTCAAACACTCAAGACTCTGCATTCAAGTTGGCATTGGGAAAACATACCTTTTCCACCCTTCGTTTCCATTGATCTTCTCGCTTTGACATCAGTTCGATGCAATGCGATAACACTTGGAGCACTCCATCGGTCGTCGCTTTAAATGTGATGGCTTCACCGCGAAAATCGACTGCCTGTCGACTTAAGTGATGCGACTGAAGGTAATTATTTCCATCGTGGGGTGTCGGGGTGGCAGACAAATCATCTACAAAATAAGGCAGCTTAAATGGCCCCGGGTTTGGCTCAGGAGACACAGCTTGCAACTTGGTTTTACTCCAAGTCACCTAGCTGTTACTCTGCATAATTCAACTTGCACGAGTTAAGCTACTACTCCAAATACAATGTCGAGCAATTTAGCGGAACATATGTTAGCCGAAAGCAAGAGGGGTAGCCAGGCATCATTATTAACAGAGGAGATTAGATCAACAAAGGTTAAGCGACTGCTTCCGTCAGTAACTCGACAAACATCACAGAAACATTCATGGCGTACCTGCATCGAAGTCATCATCGTCAAGGTCCAAGCCCTGAGACTCGAATCTCGGGTTCTTGTCAGCACTTGAATCAAAATAGGACTGAAGAGTGTCAATCTGGCGACAAAGAATGTCGCGAAATGTCTCCATTTCCAGAAGCTTCTCTTTCAGCCCATCACCTCTCTAGAAAACGGCAACTCAAAAGATGGAGAATGAACCAAACTTCAGAGGTAAATTTCACTTGATAATTGCTTCCAAAACAAGGTCATTTCTTTTTAACAGCTTGAAGGTAATATACCCAAAATTAGCATACCTAAAGCATACCTAAGGCGGATAAATACCCGAAAAAAATTATACATCAAATATTGTCAGACAGTCTTTGGCAAAAGGTTTGTGACTATAAACTGAATTAATGATTAACATTGCATTATAGCCTAGTCAGAAAGCGAATGCCGTTCAACCCTCCCACTAAAGAATGAAAACAGTGCGCGACCAATCTATACCTTGAAGGACGAGGAGGACTGCAAACTCGGGAGAGATGTCAAGGAAAGCACGGAGGCAACCTTTGGGAGTTGTGTTTCTGACCCGTAGCCGGACTCAGCTTGCTGAAATGAACAAAACAAAATCATCTTCAGAGCTATTCGGTTTACAAATCAGTTTACATGGCTTCGTAATTAACACCAAGTCGGTGCCATTACAATTACATATATAGAGTAGAGCTGGGAGCCGGAGGGAAGGCTTTGCCATTCATGTCATACTTGAGGAAAAGGTTTATTAGTAGTTTTATTGTAAACAATGTAAGTGATTGTAAAAGGTTTTTGGTTCGTAGGGTGGAAGGTTTGAACTATAAAAATTGCAGCCTCAGGAGGAAGGTTATAGCTTTTCTGGACTCTGCGTGGAAGCAAACAAGGCGATAGCGTAGACTTTATATGGCTTCAACAACATGGGATAACAAGTGTGTCTCGAAAGAGCATTTACTGATAACTCTCTGATGCATGAAAGTACCTGTGTAAAATGATAAGAAGTATGATTCAATACAGGCGGTACGATGGCAGAACGGAGCTACCTCGAGAATCCTTTGTCATTTAATAAATCTAATCATATGCCTTGATCACATTAGCCATCGAAATACAGGAGCATTCACGGCTCTTGCTGCATGGAACACATCCGAACAAAGAAGCATGGGAACTGTGTATTCTACCATGGAGATATTCGCAGACCTTTGTACAGACCAGGACGCAGCTCAACAACAAAATAAATAACACTTCAAGTCATAAAGAACGCAATATACCCAATATGATACAATCTAGTTAACTGTGGTTAAGCGTTGTGCTATTAGACACGACGGAATATTCTGGTACAATATAATATCATATTGCAAAAAGACAAACATAACATAATATAATATAATGTAATAAAATATAATATAACATAATATATAATAGAATTATAATGTAATATAGAATAATAATGTAATATTATATAAGATTGCAATATCGTACAATTCAAATATGATATCATGTCATATAATATGATATCATATAAAAATATAATATAATATAATATAATATAATATAATATAATATAATATAATATAATATAATATAATATAATATAATATAATATAATATAATATAATATAATATAATGTAATGTAAAATGAGATAATTTGACATTATACAATTTACTGCTTTATAGTACACGCTAACAAATATAACATCATTAAGTTATGCTCAAAGGTAAGTCAAGCAGCTGTTGTTGATGAATTGAAAGTCGATGGCTGTCAAGCCCTTCCCAGTCTTTGATCGCAGCTACTACACTTCACCAGCATTGACAATGCGTCTATGACGATGACCAAAACAAACTGTGATGACAAATCCCACGAATTCAAGAACAGAGAAAAAAGAGGCTCCCACAAAAAGCCCCAATGACCCCCCAATACCAGCTGTAAAGGAAGACGGGCTCATATTTGCGACCTCCCTAACTTCTTGGTACCCTAATGTTTTGAAGAAAATCTTTAACTGTAGAAAATTTGCGTAAATGAAGTCACTTGCTACATCAGTTCTGTTTAATACTTTGGAAAGGACTGGCCTATAATACTGCATGTCTACCTCGCTAGGCCATCGAGAACTCGAAGAGGAAAGCACAAAGGATTCCTCCCAACATGGCAAAGGGCAATCACAATTCTTTTCAACAGATACGTTTTCATAAAACTCATGGCTGCAATTAAAAGGATCTTTAGACAAACTCTTTTGCTGCAGAGAGAGCTTTTTTCCCGTCAGTTTTAAAAATTCACCCACTCTATTATCAATAAAACCACAACTCTCATAAAGCTTTAGTTGAAGACAAGATTCTCTGCAGTTACTTGTATGATAACGTCCTGGGTAAATAATGTCTCCATCCCAGTTCACGCATTTAGATTTGTAGGGCTTCTGCTTCCGAAAGGTGATCTTTTGCTCTATCGATATGCGTGTTTGGGTCCCCGGCTGGATGGCAAACCAAGTGTCACCAAATCCAGGAAAGACGTCTTGAGGATGAACTGTCAAAAGAGCACCAGCTCCACCATCTATAGGTACAAGTCTCATATAGTCTTCTTGATTGAGATAGAGAGTCAAAGTGAGTCCACCGAGGGGGCCTGCAATGGCCTGGTTGAAAGTGCCATTAGGATTAAATGTCTTGCAAAATCCAGAGTTAACGTTCTTCATAAAATCCACAAAGTCGAATCGGCTGCAAGCTTTTGAAATGCCAAATTTGCACCAGCCTTCTAGAGCATCAAGAAAAAGCGATTTTGAAGCCGATTCCGTCGCTTTTGCCAAAGTATAGTTATTGTGAGACAGAAATTCAACCGCCCTAGGTACCAATGACCAATCATTTACCACATTATTCCTTAAGCCTTGGTCTAAAAGGTCCTGGAAGCGTTCATCCACGTTCTCAACCAGACTGTTCACTTTGCTTTTCTGATAGTTGTTGGCATTACAGATGGTCACGCTTGGGAATTTCGCTGTAGAATTGGAATGGTCTTGAATAGAATAATATGTTTGAAATTGAAGGAATTCAACCGTGAGCTCGTAAATGTTGAAAACGCTTAGCAACAAAAGAGCAAAAATTATAACACCCCAGAGAAGTCGCAGGCTCCAATGAGTTGACTCTCCCAGCTTCGAGAGTCCATGGATTGTAGATGTGCTCAAGTAAGACCGCAGCGTTGCCTGTTGTTGCTGTTGCTTTGAGCTCGGCTCGGTCTGTGCTTCTTGCAAACTAGAAGGATTATCAGCCCTCTTCATTATCCTGTCCATCTGTTCTGTACTTGCAACATCCACTGCTTTATATGATCATGTAGCGTTCAAATGACCAAATGTCTTGTGCCATACCCGTCTAAATCCCGAAAAACAGCTGCTTTCAATTTCAGATTCAGCAATTTCACCAAGATCA
The DNA here is from genome assembly GCA_003864495.1 of Nemopilema nomurai. Lineage (NCBI taxonomy): Eukaryota > Metazoa > Cnidaria > Scyphozoa > Rhizostomeae > Rhizostomatidae > Nemopilema > Nemopilema nomurai. The sequence continues at coordinate 4,110,554 of ML133471.1, read as the reverse complement.
CAACCCTTATATGAATACAAGTCGACCACGATTTGAAAATAAAGTCAAGCCTAATTTTAAATTTAATTTAAAAGACCAATTTTATATGAAATGTTTTGATTAACACTGCTAAATAAGTGGAAAAATACTTGATTTCCTAATGTAGATGTGTTGGTTGAAGGCATCTACTGTGTGTTTGCATAATTTGTCTAGCTTTGAAACACCGCGATCTTTTTTCTACCAAACAAAGCACTGGTGACATTCATTGGAAATTTATTTTATTGCTTCATGCATGCTTTTTTCACTTTCCCAGCGCAAGGCCTCTTTCATTTGAATATCACCCAGTAGTTTACAATGATAAATCTAAATTGTGTTTAAAATTAAACAAATTTTGGGATTTGCAGAATGATCAAACTTTGTGATAGAAAATAGAATTTTCTCTAAAAAACCAAATTCCTGGGTAGCTTCTAATAATGTTGTCTTCTGTGTGAGTGCTGTATCCAATGTGGCCTCTAGCCTTTTCACCAGATCAACCAGTTTCTTTTTTGTACTTCCAAGTGCACCATCAGGGGTATGACTGCTGCGCATTTCATGTTTCAAACCTTTTTGACTTCCCCTTTCAACTCTAGACATTTGTCTACTTTCCCCCTTTTCTGGTCTGCTATCATATGGTACAGCAATTTAAATCTGGTCTCTTGCCGCAATAAAAGTTCCACATTTAATGTTCAAATTGTTACTTGGTCTGATCAGTTTAAGCGTCTCTTCGGGGGTGTGCATACCCCTTTCATGTCTTCTCTAGACTGTATTTCTTGCATAAATGCAACACTAATAAGGCATATTTTTATGAAAAACCTTGAAAGGTGTAAATCCATTGCTCAAAATGTGAATCAGAAACCCTAGGTAATTCTGTCAGTTAACTAAAACTGTTTCAATGTGCCTAAATCTTCTTAGAATCATTTCAAGATTAGATGCTATATGATATTTATTCTGGAATAAACAAATAGACATCCAAAGAATATCTTGGAATTGGTGAAACAGGAAGAAAGAAAAACTGGTCATGAATCAAAGCCAAAGTTATGTAATCAAGTGGCATTGTAGGCAGCTGCTTTTCATAAAGAACTGGTTTTTCAAAGAATGCCATAAAAATTCATTTGTTTTTGAGGTGCACATTAAGCTTCTAGTCATTAACATTCAAAGCAATTCTTAAATCTTGTTTAAATCGTTTTGTCGACAACGTCAATGAAATGTCAACATTTGCTTTTTATTCAAAAAAGGCCATAAAAATTGTAAATATTTTTTAATTTAAAAGCTGTTGCCAATCTTTTTAACAGAGCTGGCACAGAACAAGGATGCAATAATTGTGCATAATCAAGATATCTATGAAAATCACATGGTGTTTACAGTCGATCGCACGCGCACGCATCGGCACACGCATCGGCACACGCATCGGCACACGCATCGGCACACGCATGACGCCAATAATGCGAACGATTTATCGCACGCATGAGATGTATATTTGACTTGACCGTTGCTTTCGACATTCATAAAATTGTTTTCTTTAATGAAAAATTGGAAATTTTGTTTTTCATTAGCTGAGCAACATCGGCAAATTCTTATAATAGTGCCTATTGTGTTTTCCTATTGTAATAAGGCTAATCGCTTTGCTATGTTCGAATCCCCCCAGGAACGTGGTGGTCGTCAGCTTTTGCTCAAATTTCCAGTTTAGGTTACTTAATGGTGAATATAAAAGGTTTTCTTCGAATGGAAACCATTCAAGGCGTTAGTGAAGGCCTATTATCGTGGAAGCACTGTCCGGTCTTTGTGGCCAAAAATACTTGAATTCAAACACGAAGAATTCCCCAATCTCTGTCTCTGTGCACAGGGCATTTTTAAGCATTTTTTAGTGGTGGGCATTTCTCTTAAAGGGCCCACACTTATACACTACCGGAAATGACGTAGGAAATGACACAGAAATCTTCGGATTGGCGCTTGAGATTGTGATATATACTGAACTATTTTAGGGTTGAGACTTTTGCCTCCAAGATATGACACAACCGTAAGTCCTCGTATAAGCCCCGGGGGCTTATTTCGCAAAATATTTTAGGGTGGGGGCCTATTCGAAGGGGGAAGCTTACTCGAGGGTGGGAACTTATTTATTGACAGCAAGAAACACTACCAGCACTGATGGCTATTATGGTAAAAATGGGCACAAAACACGAGAAATGACGGGATATATTAATTTCAAGGCAATATCTCAGCGTGAGTAGGGTTGAAAAATGCAAGGAAACACTAAGATTTTGGTACATTGAGCAATGAATCAAGTTACAAGGTGGATAAATGAGATATATAGTGATATAAAGATTGCTATAAGCATCGATTGAGCCCCCAAATTTGTTACCAGCTTTTTGAAACAGCGGTTACTTTTATCTATAAGGGCCAACAAAATGGCCGACATTTGAGGGAAATATAGCATTTTTCTCTTCAGTGGTGGGGGAACTCGTAGGGCCCGGTGGGGCAATTCCCCCACCACTCAGTATGTTAAAAATGCCCTGTCTGTGCAGAGATTATTATTTCCTACCAGATAGGAGGCTGTGTTTATTGCAATGGAGATGGAGATGCTATTATGTATTTATATAAACGATAAAAACTGGATTGCCAAAAAAGAGAAGAAATTATAGTCTCATAGCACATTTCAACTTAATTGAACACCCAGTATGGTTTCAAACATAACTGCGCGACCAGGACACTGAACCTTCACAGTATAAGGTTTTTTATTATTTTATCCATTTAGCCTATTTTTTTATTTCTGAAAAATTGGGTCTTCATAGATCAAAGCAGTCTTTTAAAAAACGTATTCTTGTTTTTAACTTCATTTTTTTCTAAACACTGATGAAAAACTCTCTTTGTCAAGTAAATGTCATCTCAGGTCAACAGTGACAAAAAGTCTAAAATTCAGGCAAAAAATCTTTAGTGCCTTTTCCTCACTTTCATAAAGCATCACAGAATCTAAAAGGTGAAGAAAATTTGCCGGAGAAACAACAAATTTTCGCCCTCTGCTATCCGGAAACGAATTTTGCACTGCCACGGTACCGTTTTTGAAGGGGACAGTTTAAAGTGGATCTGAAATAGCCAGATATGTAAGAGTGTGAATAACACGCAGGAAAGAAATCATGCATGGTGTTTTCCATATGACGAAGACTGTGTTTATATTGCTCAAGATTCGGCATGATGCCTGCTTTACTTCGAATAGAACTCTGGAAAATAGCAAAAGTTCTTAAACTAACCATTTAAACTACAGAGTTCATGGTACCACTTGATAGTCCAATATATATACTAACAGTCTTCGACATCAATGTAACCGATTTTCAAAATTATGTGACTTAAACACCATCTGTCATCAAAATTTGCTTGCAACAAAGTTTCTTACCATTATGCAGAGAAAACTTTTTCTGAAAATCTCTCAAAATTAGGATCCTCAAAAATGAAGATGTTTCATGTAGATGATGATAATGTCATATATTATTCTAAAGAAACTGATGAAGATGGCATTAATTTCAATCCGTTTTCAAAGTTTACCTTGGCAGCCTCTAATGTTGACATCCACTTTGATCTTTCATCAGGGTCAGCTGACCTCAGGTAATAAATGTTATCGTTGACATGAACATCAAATCTGCAATCATCATATTCATGGCTCTAAGAATAAATGAAAAAACTCAAGTAGACTTAAACTGGAAGGGAACATCTATCATTTATGCATCCTTGAAGGTGATTACTCCATCAAATGTTTATATTAACTTGATTGCAAAAATCCATTGAAAACCAATAGTGCCAAGAGAAAACAAACATATTCAGGGTAATTGTAAATAGTGCCTCCTTATCACGGCTATTGAAGTGGTAAGCAAGACCAACTTTCATATGAAAAAACTAATGAAAACCAGCTTGCTGCAGCTGTTTAAGGCTGCATTCAAGATAAATAGCGAAATAAGACAATTAGCATGCAAATAGTTTGATAACTATACTCCTGTTCACACCACCTTGTGGTGAAAGCAACATGAAGTGACTAGATAACTTGCCAGGTATCTAAATGCAGCCAACTGTGGCAAACCAAAAGGCATCTGAGACAGAAGCCTTAACAACTAGAAAGAACTTTTGTATTATGTTTCATCTGGAGTTTTAACTGAAGCAGCAATGGACATCAATTATTGCAATGAGCATTGTGCTAAGAAACTACCCTTCCTGACTGTTGAAATTCCCCATGAATGAATATACCTTAAATTATGACTCTGTAATCATAGTGCCTGATCAAATGACAATATTCACAAAAATCAGGCTATCATGAGCAAAAGTCTTTCTCATTTGCAAATATTTGAACATTTCAGGGAACAATTCTTAGATAAAAATATTCTTTTTCATTTTAAACACACCATTCTGCCATCAAACTTCACCCTGCACAACTGTCTGATTTGCTATTTTTTGTTTGCTGCATGATGTTCTGTTTCCTTCCCTTATTGCTGCAACATGGGTGCGATGAATTAAGTTGCACCTCCTGTCTCGCAAGAGGCCAACAAAAAGTTTTTTTAAAGCCCATCATGTCATGAGTCATGAGAACACATGGCTTCCGTATCAGTCGAATGTTGCTTATTTGTTCGCATAACTTCAGCCCCATATGTTTCTTATTTAATTTCTTATTTTGAATCAAATTTACGGCTATGGGAATTGTTCTGAATATGAGTATTCGCCACAAAGAGGTAGCCTTTCTAGGCTTCAAAGGTCTATTTTAGCAATGACTTGTAACTTAAGATTCTAAAATTTGGTCGCAGGGCAGAAAAATGAGAAATGTGTTTCTTAGTGCCTTTTTGTTCATTTTGGAGCCCTCTCTCCATGCTCAAAACTGCCTCCAGCAACACTGGTCATTCTACTTTTCTATGTAAAATCCTGTTCTAACTAGACAGAAATTATTTTTCCTTGGGCTCTTCAAAAAAGTTAGGTTTGAAATGGGCATTGATTCATTGTGTACAGCTTGTAACCATTAAATGATTTCTATCTGCAATTTGCTATTTTTTTCTCAGATGTTGGTCATTTGCATACTCTGAGGAGTTTTTGGGAAAAAGTATTTAAAAATTATGCTTCCACTATTTCTTGCTTTTGAAGTTTTGCACCATGAAACATTTGTTTGTTCTAATTTTCTTAAGAAGCATGACAGTCTTTTGGATTATTAACACAAATTACCACAAGTATAAAATCCATGAAGACAATTATTGTGATGTGCAAGTCTCCTTTTCTGTGATTCAGTTTACTTCACAGGTTTGATATTGGTCTATACCATAAATTCTCTTTTAGGCCCCCATCCTCTCAATTAAACCCCCCTTTCTTATTAGCCCCCCAATTTTGTAAAAGGATAAATGAAATAAGTCCCATCTCAATTTAGCCCCCTCTCTTACAAGCCCCCTTCTTTGAAGTACTGAGAAACAATATGCCCCCGGGGGCTAAAAAGAGAATTTACTGTAAACTCCTGGTCAAACAATCCAATATTTCACACAGCAAATTTAAAGTGAAAGGAAATCCAGCATTAGTGGTCAAATGAGCCAAAAATAGAACTGTTGGACGTTGACAGCCTTTTTTCACTTCAGACATATTTTGTCTAACATCAAAATTGATGTTCTTGGGTGACAAATAAGGTGATCAAAAGACCCAAAATTTTACCTGACACCTACCGTAATGTTGTTCTCTTTAATATGTTGGAATTGATGTTTGTAAGCTTAATAAAGAAAATTATATTGATTAGCCCAGTCTTATCTTATGTTATCGTGTGATAAAGTTATCCAGCTTAAGTCTATATATTTAGCTGTTTGGACTGATTAGTATTTAATAATAGTCACCAATCACTGGACATCAACCACTTTATGCTATACTGACACAACCTTTTGATGTGGCCCTTCTTTTAATTTGACTTTTTTTTAACTGTTTTCATACTGTTTGGATATCACTGTTGTGATTAGTTTTTATAGCGGGTGAAGCACATATATTTTTCCTTGCCTTCTTTGCAAGAAAAATTAACACACAGACATCATTTTCATCTGAAAGTTCATAATTTTTGAAGCACAAAGTTAACTCTTAAAAGCTAGCCCTTAGATGCTGTGTATTAAAATTTCTCTGGATAATGGAGATCAGAAAAAAGTTAAAGTCAAGACATGTTATGCCATGGAATACATGCAAGTTATGCTCTGGATTGATGACTTGCTTTGGATGCAACAGAAATGGAGTCAAAATTCAGTCTTGTGTGTAACAAAAAGTCTTTAAAGTGTTCAACCTAGTTTAGATGATGTTGAAGTGTTTACAATACTCATTCTTTCAAAAGTCTTTTCCACAAAATTTTGTACATTTCATGGTGCAACTTAATATACAGCTCAGCTAGATAGGATAGGCGTGGTAACAAAAATTTGTGACGGAATGCATCCACCAGGGGTTGGAATGGTTTTTATTCCAGTGCATAATAATAATATGATTGGAGTAAAGGCCTATTTAAGTTTCTAGGCCAAATATGGTGTGGTCTTGAGTAATTGGCTTAGTGAAAACTCTGTCTTTCGAGAACGTGAGTCATCAGCTTCTCTTCAGAGGTAAACCGAGACAAAGACCTAGTCGATTTGCAACTTACCATCACTTTCGCCTTCCCAAGACTAACAGACCCACGACATCCAAAGGCCGTGTCAAACTCCGATTTATAATAAGAGAGGTTGCCATTTCTTAGAATGAAATATCGATCCTGCCAGCCATGTAAATAGTTTGTCCATTTGGAGAGTACTCCTTCTAGGCTAATCTCCTGTCGAAGTTCGCGGGGAGAGTCCGCTTCGTCCTCCTCATCGCTGCAACTCAGACTTAGTTCTTCAACCATGTTAAAGGCCATATTTTCACAGTCTCAGGATACAGAAATTCTTTGACAAGATCGACAGCAAAAATTCATCTGTAATCATCGATGCATCAATAAGTTTTTACTCTCATCATGTTGAAGGTAAAGACATTGAACATCCTTGCAACAAAAACAAGCAGTGGTTGCGGAGGAGCGTAGTTTTTTCTAGTTCCAAATAGAGGCTTGAGCGCGAACGAGGCAAGACATTTATTGTTCATCTTATTGTTCAACAGTTGTAAAATCTTCGACATCTTATTCTTCAATGGTTAAACAGAGGTAAAGACAGAGTTCCTTGGCCAGACTCAGATCACTTCCAATCTTTGATACAGAAGTTTATGATCAGTTTATGATATAGAAGTTGCCTAAACCGATCTTTCCCACCGGTTCACAACTAAAAATTCTAAAACGTTTTAGCTAACAGAAAGACTATTTGATCCGGTTATGTAGTAAAATTTCTGGCGCAAATTATCGGTTACGACCCACTTCCAGGTAAAGAACGTTTAGTAGAGACCCTGAAATGGCCTTTTTCTGTGACCAGATAACCAGCTAGCAAGAGCGGAGACCCTTTTCACCTTTTGACCTTTTTCACCTTTTGACCTTTTTCACCTTTTTCTTTGATACTCTTCCTCTGAAGACATCAGACACATTAAGCAGTACTTTATTCAAATTAAAGGCATTTAGATAAAATTGAATCTAAATTTGTTATTGGCTGGTCAAGGTGCGAAAACTAACAGATAAACAATTAAATTGAGGAACTAAATATCCAATCAAATGGTGTGCAGTGCAAGAAGATCAAAAATTGCTTCTGACAGTAGCAAATTTGATGCGTGTAAGAAAGTTTCCTAAGTTCACTCGAAGTGCAATAGTGATATAGAAGGATATACATCTAACTACTGCAGTATAGTAAAATAACAAAATACAATACTTGTTAATACAATACATTGCAATAAAATGCAAAACTATACACTCAAATTGAGAGTGGAATAACTCAAAACAATAGCATAACATTGAGTAGAATACATCTTGGTGCAATAAATGGAAATGTCTATTAAAGTGAAGTATGATATGTGATGATGCAATCCAACACTTTTTAGCCAATAAAAATGACATCCTATGCTATGCGACGGTCATACTTGCCAGCCTATTGTCATAAACCGATGCGATGATGTAAAGAATGCCAATCAACTATATTAACTATTTAAAATATAAACTTGCACGACTGGGCAAGAGTAGGCCTGGCTGTTGCAAGTTTGGCAAAATAACACTGAAAACATATTTAGCAACTTTCATAACGGTAATTATTAAAGAATGCAAAATGATTGATCCTTTTTCATTTTTGCTTCATTTATTAGCCTTAAACTTACAGAATTTGGACTATACAATGAGCTCGTGACTCTTTACGTAACAAAATCTTGTGAGCAAAGATCCTTGGAAAAAGTCCTTAGTTCTCCTTAGAGAACGGCCCACTTTTTATAACTTGCCGTTAGTGACAAAATTGTTGGGGGAATCATAATTTCTAGACGCGGGCTTTAGTAGAAAATGATAGCTAGGGACAAAACTTTTGGAAAATCACTTCAAACGTTTCATTCTTAGTTGGAACTTGAAATTCGGGCCCTTTAACCACGGGCTATGGAAGCAAATACAGTAACAGGAGCTGTTTATTTATAACTGTCGAGCATCAAGAAGAAAGCTCTTGCAGTCTGAATAATTAGAAGCCTCTATGAGGAAGCTGATAACAAGTTTGACGTCATGGAATTTAACATGACTAATTCATTTATAATCGATTCATTCAGCAACCAGAAAGATTATATCACTCAATCGTGGTGCTACAAAATACCGTTAAATGTCTTTCTATGATTCATTAGGGCTGACCAAATTTTTTTGACGACGACCAAAACAGACGTTGATGATAAATCCCACGAATTCAAGAACAGAGAAAAACGAGGCCCCCATAAAAAGTCCCAGTGACCCACCAATGCCAGCAATTATCGAAGAGAAGCTCATATTTGGTACCTCCCTAACTTCTTGGTACCCTAGGGTCTTGAAGAAAATCTTTAACTGTAGAATATTGGAGTAAATGAAGTCATTTGATACATCAGTTCTGTTTAATACTTTGGAAAGGACTTGGCTATAATACTGCATGTCTACCTCGCTAGGCCATCGAGAACTCGAAGAGGAAAGCACAAAGGACTCCTCCCAACACGGCAAAGGGCAATCACAGTCTTGGTTTTTGCCAATTTCTTTCATGAGAAGTTCAAGCTTGCACTTCAATCCGTTTGTGAGGATATCACTCTTTGGAGGAGGGAAATGTTTGCCCTTAAGTCTTAGATGATGCAAGGCTGCAGACTCCCAGTAACCACATCTCTCATAAGTCTTCCGATTACGGCAGGATTGAGTGCAGACTTCAACATTGTAACGCCCAGGGTAAATCATGTCTCCATCCCTGTTCACGCATTTGGAATTGTAGGGCTTCGGTTTCCGAAAGGTGATCTTTTGTGCTATTGATAGATGTGTTTGGGTTCCTGGTTGGATGGCAAACCACGTACTAGAACGCGTGGGGAAGACATCTTTGGGATGAACTGTCAAAAAAACACCAGCTCCACCATTGATAGGTACAAACCTCATATAGTCTTCTTGATTCAGATACAGAGTTAAAGTGAGTCCACCGATTGGCCCTGCAATGGCCTGGTTGAAAGTGCCATTAGGATTAAACGTCTTACAAAATCCCGAATTCGCATCGAAAAAAGTATCCACAAAGTCGTCTCTGGTGCACGCTTTAAGAATGTCAAACATACACCAGCCCTTTAGCGCATCGAGAAGGAGCGTTTCCGAAGCCGACTGCGTGGCTTTTGTCAAAGTAACGTTGTTGTGAAACAGAAATGCAGCAGTTCCCGGGAAAGGTTGCCCATCTCCTCCCTTTTCGATGCCGAGACTGAAGAAATGATGAAAGCGTTTATCCACGTTCTCAACCAGACTGTTCACTTTGCTTTTCTGATAGTTGTTGGCATTACAGATGGTCACGCTTGGGAATTTCGCTGTAGAATTGGAATGGTCTTGAATAGAATAATATGTTTGAAATTGAAGGAATTCAACCGTGAGCTCGTAAATGTTGTAAACGCTGATCAACAAAAGAGCAAAAATTATAACACCCCAGAGAAGTCGCAGGCTCCAATGAGTTGACTCTCCCAGCTTCGAGAGTCCATGGATTGTAGATGTGCTCAAGTAAGACCGCAGCGTTGCCTGTTGTTGCTGTTGCTTTGAGCTCGGCTCGGTCTGTGCTTCTTGCAAACTAGAAGGATTATCAGCCCTCTTCATTATCCTGTCCATCTGTTCTGTACTTGCAACATCCACTGCTTTATATGATCATGTAGCGTTCAAATGACCAAATGTCTTGTGCCATACCCGTCTAAATCCCGAAAAACAGCTGCTTTCAATTACAGATTCAGCAATTTCACCAAGATCACAACCCTTAATTGAATACAAGTCGACCACGATTTGAAAATAAAGTCAAGACTAATTTAAAATTTCATTTAAAAGACCAATTTTATATGAAATGTTTTGATTAACACTGCTAAATAAGTGGAAAAATACTTGACTTCCTAATGCAGATGTGTTGGTCGAAGGCAACTACTGTGTGTAAAAGGCTAATTTGCATAACTTTGAAACACCGCGATCTTTTTTCTACCAAGAAGGGCTTTGGTAACAATCATCGGAAACCTATTTTGCTGTTGATCGCTGTAAAATTGACTTAATCTAAAGATTAAGTTCAAAATTTCTAACTGTCTAGGCCGCTTTAGAAACTGTTGCAAAAGTTTTGAACCCAAGCAAGAATGATCATGAACAAAAAACAGTAGAATTTTTCTTTGTTTAATCAATATGGAAGTAAACGAATGCTGATGCATGATGTTTATATTATCCTCTTTGCTCTTGAAAGTTTGAATCAGTTGAACATTGCTGAAATTTCTTCTCGATGTTGACCAACCTATATCCTTCTAATATCTTCATTTCATTCGAGAACGACAACCATCTATTGCGCGCTGCGATGAATTCGTATTAAACTTAAATCAAGTAATGACCAGAGTTGCTTTCCAAATGTTATCGTTTCTTGTCTCTTATTAACTAAAGAAGATTTTAATTAAAATCCGTGCATTTTAAAGGAAGCTCATACAATACCGGTTGCCAAGAGCTATAGTTCATTTCGTTTTTAAATAACCATTTTCAGCACTTTATTTAGGCCATATATGGGCACTGCCAAGAAATCTACAATTTTTAACGATTAAAACTCAACGAATGTCGAAGCCATAATGAATGTTTCATGTTCATACATTTCCACTTTTCAACACTTGGTAATGTTCTTATGGGTCTTGTGCATAAAAAAGAATAACGATTCTACACACAATAACTCTAGGTAGCTTAAGATTTGCTAACTTCACCCTGTGGTATGGCGAAAACGTCTAAAAACTAGTAGCACTGGCAAGTTGAAGGCAAAGTGATAAAATAAATCAGGAAATGGAGAGAAATTGGCGTCATTTACATGGAAGTGGCAAGGTTCTATTAGATAATTTGGAAAACCAGAAACTAGCCAATAGTCCCAATCATACCCTATAATCTCGCATATAGACGCCGCTCGTAAATAGGAGCCGGCGCTTATCCGGATAAATGGCTCTGGTTCTGGTGAAGAACACGGCGAGGAAATTATCAAAGAACTATAGCATTGTATTTTTAATCAGCAAAATTTCTGCCATTAAGATGTTTCTTAGTATAAGCTCTGAAGCAAAATATTTTTGGCAATTTGAAGCGATTTTGCTGCCAACAAATTATAGGCGTCTGGCGCCTATACGCGGCCCTATTTTCTAGACTTGAAAGCACAGAAATTTTGATTATTCGGATAAAGACTATGGGGTATGACTAAAAAGTCATTTCAAAACTCCAATACGTCTTTGTTAGAGAAGTACAGCTGAAAAACGATATTTTTCTTTCTTGCGTAACACGAATGGCAATGTGATCTAGGCACAGTAAAGGAAAGAAGACATCTAGTTGATAAACTCCATTCACAAGAAATCGTTCACTATAGTACATAAAAGGTGTATGTCAATATATTACTCTCATTTTTGTTAGTTCTAAGCCCACGCCTCGTTTTTTAACGCCAAAAAATCAATCTACTTTACAGTCAGGAGATGGATTAATTACAATTTATTCAAAAATTCAAGTTAATTAAATACTAAACAGAATAACCCACATCACAGAAGGAGTCAAAAAGTAGGCATCTCCTGTTGAAATCCACAATTTACTATAAATGATGATGTCATAGAGGTTTAATGTTTGGTAAATATAAATTAAAAATGAGAATAGAGATGAAAATTTTATTCGGCAAACCTTTTGTCCCTAGTCCTTAGAAATTCATAGTTCAGTACACAAAGTTTAATTAAAATGAAAGCTTGTAATTGTAAAGATTTGAGAAAAGTCTAACAACAAAAACGTGAACTATGCATAAGCATGTTAATTGAAAATAGTTTATTGAAACTGTTTATTTATTTACAAAATTTCAAAATCAGTATTAAAAATATTATAAGGCCATCTGAGGTCAGGCCATACACAAGTATAGGCATAAAAGTCTGAAAACTACAATCCCTTAATGAAATACTTTGCAGATTAATCAAATATGGTGGCCATAGCAACTGACCTTGCTGAAAGCATTGTTAAACAAGACTGCTACCCTTTTAAATGCTGTTAAAAAATAACATGCTGCAATTGAATTGCTTCAACATCAAATGAGGTTGAATTCTGGGTCTTCTGATGTTCCCAAAAATGCCTTGGTAGTTAACTCCATAGAAGAGTATTGGTATCATAGTTGCTATCAATATGTAAAAACGTTTGGTTGATACCCTAAGGTAATACATCTAAACCAACATCAAAATGCACATCATCAGTTGTACCTACATCTTACAATCATAAACTGTATCATTTCCAAACTGTCTTTTCATTAATTGCCAAACTCTGAACTTCCAAACTTCTTCAATTTTCATGTTCATGGTCACTTTCAAAACCTTTCAGTTTAGGATCAGATTTTAACAATTTATTTAGAAATTAATTTAATGAGGGGAAAACATTTTAAGAAAAGGTTTCTTTTCAAAAGCTATCTAGATGAATAGGGCTGCGTCTGCATATTGCGTTTGGAGGTACCTACGTACAAGCAATTTGAAGATTGAAACTCCCATATCTCTTTTTGGAATGTTACACAAGTAGCTTCAACTAGAGCGCTCCACCTTTCCTGCAAGTTAAACAGAACATGTCAGATACAGAGGCTGCCTTAAACCTGAGGCTTGCAAGATATTGCTAATGGTTCAGGAATCTTACTTTACAATAAAGCTCTGATTGTGAAATGCACGACAGAAGATCTGATTCAGTAATACAACCAAAGATGACTCTTGTTTTAGAAGTTCATTAAGAAAGATACTCATAACCATCACTCAAAATTAATCTTAGAAATCTGCAAGATCTGCAAGATCTGCAAGAAAGGAGATCTCTAGTATCTAATCAAATGTTATCAATCAATCTATTTGGCCAACTTTCTCTAAGATAGTGGAGTTGAAAGCCAGCACTTGAAAATAATGGGTGATAAGAAATAAGATATACAATGTGGTAATATAAAATTAAAGAAGATGCAGAAACTCAATGGTATAATGTAGCATACACGACTCACAATTCATCAAAGCAGGGGCTGGTCATCAGGAGAAACTCCCAAGGATTCTAACATCGCACGAAGATGTCGAATCTCTTTCTATAAAGATAAAAAGCAGTTACATAATTATTCTAAGTAGCACAGCATGGAGACAAGTGAACCTCTTTTTCAAATGTCAATGTCAAGAAAAAATATTTTCCAAGTGGTAACTTTATAAGACAAATATACAATCTACTAACTTCGCTACTTCTTGGTGTCAAAAACTGGTGTCAAAATCTAAACACATCTTACTTTGTATTTGTATTTGTTTCTACCTTGCATCCTAAGGTAGTTTTAGGACACTGAGAAGCTTAAGCTTATCAAGCAGTGTCCTGGTCTTTCCTCTCGATGTGACCACACCTCGTGATTCCTTCTGCCTGGAATTACAGAGAGCTGGCAACTCCCCTCACTCTGTGTGCAAGTTTGGTCATACCAGGGACTCGAACCAAGAACCATTGGGTCTGTAGTCAGTGCCTCTAACCACTGAGCCATCCTTACAGCTTTCAAAATGTTATAAATAAAAATAAACTCAATTACATATTCTTAAGTGATGTCATTTTTATAAGTTTCTTGGACAAGCTGCAACTCACTGTCTGTGCTGTTACTTTCAGCTCTAATTTTGCAACTTGATCTTGTAGTTCATCCCTCTGCAGAGTCAACTGTTCTGTTTTCTCCTCTGTCTTTCTTTTTACTGACATAATTATTCCTATAAAAATCCATGGGCCAAAGAAGGCTTTTTACGGATCTTTCGTACAGAAGAAAGAAAAAGCGCAGAACAACAAAGTCTTATTGTCAATGTATTACCTTGTCAATATAAAAATACCTATCCATAATCGCTGTAAGTAACAGTTGTAGATAAACAACAACTACCATCAAATGTTTTTGTGCACTTGATGGCAATTGTTGCCTGATACATGGGAACTGGTCTAAAGGAAGCAATTTGTTTCAAAATGACTTAACCTTGAACAGTTTCAAGGGAAATATATTTACTTGAAGTGCATTTGTAATGCGTAGTTGTTATTTGCAATGCGAACACAGACAGAATCTGTCTGTTCTTTTCATAGACAGAACCTCATGGACAGAATATGGTATATTAGCCAATCAGGTTAGAGTTTCTCATTGCCATCATAAAGCCCCCATAGGTATCAGAATTACACGTTAACACCTTGTTTAGTTGTCAAAATTTATTTGCAAAAGGATTTCTACATGCATTTACTCCCCATGTGGTCTGAAGGATTCAAAACAGTGCAAGCTACACAATAGACCTGTATTCCACCGCTAGCGCTGCCTCCCAGTCATTGTTTCAAACTATTACAAATGCACAAAATAAATCATTCTTTGATCTCGTAATCATTAACCATGGAACCCCAAAGATAGCAGAAAGGCTCACACGGCAAAATACAAATGAAATTCAATTGTTAAAACTTTATATTTCAACCATTCGAAAGAAAGGGACCGCCAAGCATTAAATTTATTCAAAACACACGTCAAAGCGGGTCGGGAACATGGTTTCTTGTAAGAAATACCAGGAGTAATCAGAAGTCTCATTTCCAGCTGTTTTGGAAGGGGGTTTCGCATTAACTCTCAACTTTGCTAAAAATATCGCATGTCACTGAAGTGCTGTCGGAAAGAAAGCCAGGCTACTTCCTCTTTGCCACGCTGTTCTATAGGAAAGGTAGTTCACTTTGACAATGATTGGGGGTATACTTAATAGTTTCTTGCATTAAAAACACGCTTTATCTTTTTTAATTACATAATCGGGGCGGGGGCCGGCCAGAGAGGCACACGGGATTAAACAGGGATACCTATTATCTTCTAAGACGAAAAAAGGGGATATCTATTTGCACCAAAACTTTACGTCACAAATTGATAGAGACAGTAATAGTGATAAATAAATCATAACTTTATTTTAGTGTCTAAAACATTTAGCATTTTTCACCGCACAGCCTGTTTTTAAACATATTTGTAATGAGAAAAATTACGCAATGCAAAAGGTTTGTATTGCGTATGAAATGAAAGCTCAAGGCTGGTTGAGAAATTTCCCGCTTCCCATAGACTGGTTCTGTCCACTATGGACAGATTCTGTCTGTAGAAGACTGATTGACCCCATGCTGGCAGGCATTGCGTATGAAACCAAAGCTCAAGGCTTGTTGAGAAATTTCCCGCTTCCCATAGACTGATTCTGTCCACTATGGACAGATTCTGTCTGAAGGAGACTGATTGACCCCGTGCTGGCAGGCATTGCGTATGAAATGAAGGCTCAAGGCTGGTTGAGAAATTTCCCGCTTCCCATAGACTGATTCTGTCCACTATGGACAGATTCTGTCTGTAGAAGACTGATTGACCCCATGCTGGCAGGCATTGCGTATGAAATGAAAGCTCAAGGCTGGTTGAGAAATTTCCCGCTTCCCATAGACTGATTCTGTCCACTATGGACAGATTCTGTCTGTAGAAGACTGATTGACCCCGTGCTGGCAGGCATTGCGTATGAAACCAAAGCTCAAGGCTGATTCTGGCTGCAACGGAATGGCACAAACTTCTGCTCACTTCCATTCTCGACATATTGTCCTTTGTTTTATTAGTTGATGAATTTTTAAGGTGTTTGACTAGACGGTAATTTTTTCTTTTTCAAATTTTGCTGTGCATCTGCTTCTTTTCATGGATTGTTTGTAATTGTTTCACGAAAATTTGTGACTGTTTCGTGAGATTCGGCTAATTGCAGATTTTGCTAGGGATGTTGTGGTATTGGCTGAGGGTAATGCAGCCCCCTACTTGCAAGATTTTTCGAAAAAAATGTGGGGAATCAGTCTCCCCTAAAAGCTTGAGTGTTTGATTGCTGTTGGATTTTTAAGTAGATTGGCCATGAATGAAACTGTATCAGGTCATTTCAACCAGTGTGTCCTTGGGCGTGAAATTTATTCAATGCAAGGATGAGTCATGTCGGATGCTGTTTGGTTGCGGGCATTTCTGGGGTCTATTTGTCTTGGCCAATCAGGTTAGCCTTAGAAAAAATTCTGTCCAGCAGAAAAAGTTCTGTCCGTATGAGGACAGAGTTGTTTTTACCCAATCAACTGCCTTTCAGCAAAATGCGCGGGTTGGCTCTTCCAATGAAATGCCTACTTTTCTATCTCAACCAATCAATATTTAGGATGCATGATTTGGCGCGAAGTATGCTTTACATTTGGCGGACTTCTTTCTCTGTGCACATTCGTGTTGGAGCATCGAATCGAAAGGCATTGACAAACAATGACTTATAATTTTATCTTGGAAACGGGTATTTAGCCGTTTATTGATCACAACATTTCAGGTAAGACAATCCTGCCGTTTGTCTGAAAACGTTTTCTTAATTTCGTTTATCGGCTGCCACATTACACAATGTTACAAACAGTTGATTCTGAAGAAGAAATTTGATCTGCAATTCTTTTCTATTTATGACACTATAGTTTTGCATTCTGCCTTGTATGGTTTCTTGCTGCTATCGAGGTCCAATTGTTAATAATTATAAGAGCAGAGAAAGTTTTATTCTGTATTCTCTGATCCGATTATCATTGTTAATGGTTATGAGATCAAAGAATGATTTATTTTGTGCATTTGTAATAGTTTGAAACAATGACTGAGAGGCAGCGCTAGCGGTGGAATACAGGTCTATTGTGTAGCTTGCACTGTTTTGAATCCTTCAGACCACATGGGGAGTAAATGCACGTAGAAATCCTTTTGCAAATAAATCTTGACAACTAAACAAGGTGTTAACGTGTAATTCTGATACCTATGGCGGCTTTATGATGGCAATGAGAAACTCTAACCTGATTGGCTAATATACCATATTCTGTCCATGAGGTTCTGTCTATGAAAAGAACAGACAGATTCTGTCTGTGTCCGCATTGCAAATAACAACTACGCATTACAAATGCACCCTGTATGTTATTAAAGTGTTTTTTGAAAAGTAGAAAAAATCAAACAAGTATTTTCAAGCTCACCATTAATGATTCTTGAGATACGCCAGAGCCTCAGTAAAATGATAAACTCAACACCATTTAATGCTCCTTTGGTCTTATCAGCACTAAAACATTTCAGGGAATTATTGAGAGCTTGGAAAATAACTTCAACAATTAATTTGCATTCTGTTTTAGCAACATTGAAAAACAATAATTTAGTGGACATTCTAAACATAAGGATACTTTAAGTTTATTCAAATCTAAATATATGATTTCCTTAATACTAGTAACCCTTATGTATATAGTGCAATTGGAACGCACTTAAAAAATCAACACACTTACATCATAAAAACATCTAATGAGAATGAAATTATCACAACACAGGCATCAAAAACCTGAAAAGATAAAATTTTAAAATGAGTCTGAAAGTAGTCACAAATGAAAGCTTCTGAAAGCTCTTAGCCTTTAACAAATAACATGAGGATCTATCAAATCAAAAATTCTTATCATCTGCAAGCAACTTAACCGATCTAAGGCTACTGGAAAGAAGGAAGCATGAAAAGTAAATCTAGCAATCCATTAAATGGCATATCAGGAAAAGCTGTTTGCTTTTTAATATCTGAACATCTAAATTCTTCTCAGAAACCAATCATTACAAAAAGAAAACAGTAAAAGTAAAATTAAAAATTCACAAAGTAAAGGTCTAGAAAGTAAATGTAACAAAGTTGCTTGCTTACCTCAAACCCATTCTTGAAGAATGAGAGGCCACATGCAAAAAGCTTCACTAAAATCTAAAGCAAAACAATATATGTGAGATATGAACCTGTTCTTTTGTGCAATAGTAATAAAATCTAATAAAAATACTGATCTTTTGGAGAGAAAAAATGCAAAAAAAGTTTGATGATGAATCTTAGTACATAGTTAATGCCAAATATTTGAGTTGTAACAAGACAAATGAACGAGTGGGCTGCACAAAGGAAAGATTATCAATTAAAATATTTTTCAATCTCTTACTTTTTATTTCCCCATTTTATTTATTTTGTGCATGTTTTTGATATACATTGGTAACTTTAATTACTTTTATGCCTAGCCTTATTTGACTAAATAAAATCATTTTCAATACAAAAATTTGAATTCCTTCCTCATCATGCTAGTTTGGTTTCATCTAAAAACATTTTTGAACTACCTTGATCATGTCCTGTACCTAACTTGGATATACCTTCCTTAAAAATACTTAGTTTTATATCAAGGAACATTAAGTCGAATCATTATTTTGATGAATCATGTTTTCTTTATGTGGCTCACTCCTCTTTTACTTGTCTGAAACAGGTTTCATTTCAGGCATCAAGTTAAAATGCAGAAATGGAACATTAGTATTGGTAAGGTAGTGACAGAAAATTCACTTCAAAAGGTCTTTATAACTATGTGCACACCTTTGTGAAGGTTAAGTACATGTAACAAAGCAAAATTACAGCTTTTCTTTTGTGAAGAATGGGAGCAAGTGACACTACTAGAGTTGTTCTATAACCTATGACTCTCAGTTTTATAACATGATTGTTTCTTCAACTAGAGAAGATTTAAATGTATCATTAAATTGATCTATCACTATCTAGATTTATCTCATGATTCACACTTGTAGTTTCCATTTTCAGTTTTAATAAAGTGAGAGGCTAAATAGTTCAGTTAAAAGAGTAAACAGTAAGCAAGGTTGTGATTGCATACCTCAAGCATAAAAGCTGACAAAATTGCAAGACTCAATTCATGTAGAACATGTTCAGCAACTTCCTTTGTGTGTGACTTCTGACCTAAAATAATAAATTTCTAGGAAAGTAAATAAATGATGAAGGCAAACATCCAGCAAATTATTGTTTTAGAGACAAAAATATCTATGAACAATTTAGAGATATCCTACATTTTTAAATAAAAAATTGATTGATACAGTCTTTCTGACATTATAGAGCTTTGAGAAAAATTACTGTAGTACTTTTAAGGAAACCAAGCTTCACCCATGAAAAAGGTGTAAGAGAGCATAAGAAAATACCCAAAGTCATGTGTACCTGCCAACAAAAGAGTCTGTAGCCACCCTAGGATGATAGCCCTAGTGATGCCATGTTAAACCATCTTGTTAGATATATGATCATACCTTTTGTGCTATCATCTACCAGCAGAGTTGCCACAACAATTGCTGCATCAAGTAGCACAAGAATTATAACAACAATTTGATATCTGTGACTGTGGATAATATCTCTCAACTTATGTCTTACATGACCAATGGTGCCCCTGCAAAAAGAGAAGATATCTTAAAATGTAAACAGAAGAAAATTAGTAAATACATTCAATACATCATAGCCAGCTCTCAGTCTTACTGAGAAGTCACCCTAGTCCTTGTTCAAGTATTAGGTCTCTATTATGATGGTCTCTGAAAAATATCCTATTGAATACCTTCACCTGTATCAAGCATCAAATAGTTGTATATTTCTTGGAAATTTATGGAGTTAATTCTCACTTGCTGTGTTTTTTCAAAGAAGCAATTCTAATAACACTGGGTCTTGGCCCAGAGGCTCCTTAAGGTTTTCAATTTTAGGGTGCCCAAAGGAAAATTGTGTTAAGCCTATAGTTGATGTTTTGAGAAGCATAACACTATTTTGGCATATTTTCAGTGATGCACTTATTTTAGGTGACCCCTTCAGTTTTGGGCCCAGGGCCCCTAGAGTCGTAAATGAGTTCTACTTAGAGATTTTATATGCTAGAAAGCTTTTGAGGCCGTCTTTTTTATTAAAGTAGTGCTTAACACCCACAGTCAATTCAGCTGTATGTTTAAATCAGGTGCTAGCCTATTCCATTTAGCTGCAAATTCAGTAGATCTCGTCAAAACAACCATACACACATTTGCTCCTTGCAACTGCAAGCATATTTGCATTACTACAAATTAGCAGGTTACATATCCTGTCCAACTGATGCCCATTCATTGGAATTCAAATACTTCCACAAGTTGCCACATTAGCAATGAACAATGACTTCATAAGGCCGATTGACCTTTCAAGAGCCGTTTAACGACGTGTTGATAAAGCAAATTCTAACAAGTTTCTTCGCACGTCAGATGTTTGCTCAAAAAGGAAAAATGTTTTCCTATTTTTGAGTAGACAACAAAATCTATCAACTTTGGACCAAACAGCTTCACAAATTTGGTCTCGTTGCATTATAGGTCAATAGACATATCAGTCCTGAGATTAAATAGTACGTTAATCAACTAATACGTACTTTTTGTCACTGCAGTATTGTATATTAACTTGCATCCTCTTTGAGCTTTCCGCGTCGTTTGATTCATCACTGAAGTAGGAATCGTTTATCTCTGCAGCAGGAAGATTTTTTATCGATTCTGCGGTGTTCATCTTAAGGCACAAGTCGCATCTGGCTGCTTTGCTGGTACCTTGAGCCTACCTCTGTGTCTGCCTACCTCTGTGTCTGCCTATTTTGTGTTGCAACAGTTCCTAACAGCTACTTCCTCGATGTTTCCATGAATTCGAGGCTGTGACGTAAACGTGAAGCTGCAGTTGTTGTTGCCATACTCATAAATAGCATTGTATTCAAATTTACTGTTGGGTAATCAGTAAAGCAATACACTACCGTTCAAAAAGTTTTGGGACGATTCGAAGTTTCGAATCTTCTGGCGAATGAAAACAATTTAACGCGATCAAAAAATGTACCTTTTGAAAACCATCCTATTATCCTTTAAAATGGTCTAAATAACGCAGTAAAAGCATCAACAAGTTGCAAAATTTCAGCTCTATTTATTCATTACAATGAATTATCAGAATTTGAAACCTCTGCGTTTTGAACTTCTAGCAAATTAATCGCGATGTATCCTGTTTTTTGATCTCCCAATGAGGACCTTTCATGTCTTGGCGTCTGGAACTTCGGTCCGCCAACCCTTGGCAAATCTTTCACGGTTCTAAATTTAAAGAACTTTTGCATACAGCGAAAGCTGCATTCTTTGAGCAGCCCACAATTGATGCAGTTTTTTGGTAGCTTTTACCCTTATTTTCATAAAGGATAATTTCCAGACGCTTCTCGTATGATATTTCACGACACTTAATAACCTCCATGTTCATGTTTCTGGCCTAGAAAAATTTTACGGTTAATCTTTTTCGAACAATTTGGCAAAATTGAAATACTTCGAAACATGAACAATGTCTTATGAAACTTTCATGGAAATAGCCGGTTGTCGTACTTAATAAGAGAGGATCAAATGCATGTTTTTAAAACTTTTATCATAAACGTCTTTCAAAACTTCGAATCATCCCAAGACTTTTTTAACGGTAGTGTATATAAATGTCTTTCACAACTTCCTCTCGCGGATTAGGTCGCATTCAAGAGTAAGCAAGAGTTCAAAATAGCAGGTTCTATTTAATGTGGAGTTCACGACGAATAGCAGCTATAGCTCAGCTGCATGATTTCACTGAGATGCTAAGAGTAAATCTTCATTTCTTTTTAACGTCTTTGCCAATAGACCAAGGTAATGGTCGTTGCGATGTCACGAAAAGCAAGCGATGGGCTTATCGTCTTCATGAATTGTGTAATTTTCTTATTAAATCTTAAACAACTTCTTCACTCTATACCATTTGAGTGCACGAATCATTGTGACTAAATAAGCATAGACATGACTACACGCTTTTTTTATAAGGAACCTACCACAAGGCCTAGTTCCAAAAGTTCCTTATTCGTAGACCTCAAGTCATCATATTTTAGTACCAAAATTTCCTCAAAAGTTCCTTAATTTTCACTACACATCAATAAGCCTCAACACTTAATAGAGAGAGAGGCGAGACAGCATATGCGGAAACTACTCCTCGAAGCACTTGACACACGAATAGCAAACAATCTATGCGAGTATTGGCTACAAATGAATGGAACCGGCTTTTTAGTTCTTGATACTTACAGTTATAAAAATTTTTCAAATCGAAAAGTTCCTTAGGGATTTCGTTTTTAGTAGTATAAGTTCTTTATATATTTCGGCCTTCTACATGTAGGTTCCTTATGAAGTGGTTCCTTATAAAAAAAGCGTGTATTGATAAACAGTTTTCCTTTCTCAACATGTTATCACCTTCAGCTTTTCTATAATGCACCGGTGTCCATTATCACAGTCAAACGTCACACCCTCAAGAGCAGCATATTTCAATTTCTTTCGTTCTCTTAGAAATTGCCTCTTGTCGAATAGTACAAATGTAATAATGCAAGCATGCTGAAAATTCTGCCATCCTTAAGCATCTTTTGAATATACCTCTCTTAATATTAAGCATTGGATAGCTTAAATTTTCAATCGTGAATATTGTTCACCGGCAACATGGCATGAGATACCTCTCTTAATGTTAAGCATTGCATAGCTTAAATTTTCGTAAATATATTAATCTTAAATTTTCAATCGTAAATATTGTTCCCCGGCAACATGTATATTTTTATCTTATATATGTAAATATATTTATCTTATAACATGTAAATATATTTATCTTAAATTTTCAATCGTAAATATTGTTCCCCGGCAACATGGCATGGGATACCTCTCTTAATGTTAAGCATTGCATGAAAACATGGCATGAAAAGCCTTTAATTTCCTTAAAGTCGACTGGGAAAGGTATACATAGAGGATTGACAAGTAATGAAAAAGAAAAAGCTCCCCTATTAGGATGAAAGTCTAATGGTGCTAGAAAATTTGCAAGTGGTAACAAAGTTGATGCCAAGGGGTAACAAGTGGTGACAAGTGCTGCTCTTCTTCACCAATGCCTTCCCATCTAACATGGAAATGAGAAGCATGAATTTTGTGCCCTAAAGTATTTCTTTCCACGTGCTACCAAAATTACACGCTTTTTTATAAGGAACCTACATGAAGAAGGCCGAAATCTATAAAGAACTTATACTACTAACAACGGAATTCCTAAGGAACTTTTTCGATTAGAAAATTTTTTATAACTGCAAGCATCAAGAGCTAAAAAGCCCGTTCCATTCATTTGCAGCCAATACTTGCATAAATTGTTTGCTATTCGTGTGTCAAGTGCTTCATTGAGTAGTTTCCGCATAGTCTATCTCGCCCCTCTCTCTATTATGTGTTAAGGCTTATTGATGTGCAGTGAAAATTAAGGAACTTTTAAGGCACTTCTGGTACTAAAATATGATGACTTGAGGTCTACGAATAAGGAACTTTTGGAACTAGGCCCTGTGGTAGGTTCCTTAAAAAAAGCGTGTAGTTGCAACTTTTGATCAATATAGCTCCAACGTACTGTGTTGTGAATTATTTCCCTTATTTTCTTTCCATTAATTCTCAGGGTGAAGGCGGGAAGACGCTTTCATTAACGTTTCATATTCTTATTGCTATACTAATGACTTGTTTACACATCCAAATGAGTTAATTGTTACCGAGTTATATTATACCGCTCCATTGTACTACGCCAGGGAGTGGCTGTTTTTTCATGACCGACTTTTTCCCGGAGCTCCTCCCCCGAGTAACTGACTACAGTTCTAGGGAGGGGTATGGCTGGGGGCTGAAGCACCCCCAAAAAATTTTCATTCTGCAATATGTTTCCTTTATAACGGTAGACTGAAAGCGAAAGAAATAAATAGGTAGCCCTCCCCTTCCACATGAATTTCTGTCCGATGCCTCTATACCTGTTTCTGTAGTGACTCTATTTAGGCCTGTTTACATCAATTTTTCCTTCTCATTCATTCCATCATTTTCCCACATTCTCACATCGCAGCACAGGCATCCTCTACGTCACTCTCATATCACGTATTCGCTAATCCCTATTGTTTACTTAATCTTTGCCACGCTATTCAATTTACTCATCACCTTCACTCGCCCTTCCTATCCTTTGTTTTCCTTACATCATTCGTGCTAATTTTAGATATTCATTTCTGTATATAAGCATGTTAATTTTTATGTAAGTTAGTTCAGTTCAGTTCAGAGTTCAGTTACAATCAAGCAACACACTGTCTCTCTCTCTGGCTCCGTGTTCTCTGCACGTAAAATAAGACTCGCTGGGTTTGGAAATGACACGATAGTCGATGGATGGTTTTATTAGTGAACGAATCGCATCTAACAAGGCTCAATACTCGTTACACTAAATTTCTGTCTGTCGTTCTCATAGGCATGCGTTGATGCACGACTTATTACGTGTACATATTGTTTCTCACATATGGCTACCCTTTGTCTTCAGCACTTATTGCTTGCTTTTATTACAAACAGCACGGGATAAATAACGCTTAAACATAAACTTCAGAACTACTTGCACCGCCATGTTTGTTACTACTAGCAACAAACAGATTACCAAGAATCTGAAATTATCTTAGTTCATTTACATTAAAGCATTTTTGATAGACAAGAAATTTTTTGAAACCGAATAAATAAACAAACAATAAAAAACAGATTGAACAAAGCACAAATGAAATGTAGCGCCACAAAGCAATCAGCCGAGGAGATAAAACTTAGTTGCTACAGTCTCTGACACCACTGACAGTGAGAGGTCATCAAAACTTTTCAGAAAAGAAGCTGGGCGAAAGGTAATGTTGCATCAGCTACAGCAAATTGTTTTTAATGTAGAAAAGGTATTTCTGAAAAGGGCCAGTTGAAAATTGACGTAGAACGATAAGTCAACACCACTTTTACAAGTTCACTAACCGATTTATTGCATGACAGAGATTTCAGCAGATTAAATGCAAAGAGGTGAATATAGAGAAGATGAAATTGCAGAATGTATTATGAAGTTGAAGTTAAAGAAGGAATACGCACAAAGAGATCAATTTGACATGAATTACATGTTCACAATAATCTTATTCAACAGAAACAGATTCTAGTACCTTTACAAATTTAGAAAATTTTATAACTGAAGCTTAGGTCTATCTCAAATATGTGTCTAGTTTTTTGACTTTGCAATGTCAATGCATAATGATGCAGAATTGTTTGTATCCATTTAGATTGCAGCAAAATGCGGCATTTGGCAGTGAAGTTGCTTCTCGTCGTTTGCCTTTGGCATCACACGCACTTTGTCGACGTTGATGGTAAGCAAACTTTAGAAGCTGATCTTCTCCCCCTTACCTCTCACCTCCCCTGTTCCTTCCAATGCTCCTACTTTTGCTGAGTAAACCTATCCCAATGCAACCCAAACAGTTCCAAATTCGGTTTAGGCTGCATAAGCAGATTATTTAAAGAATTCTTCAATGTTTAAGTTACCTCATGGTATTTTACGAGTGGGAAATATAGAGGTTTCTTCAGAAATTCTCTAGACTCTTTTTAGCGCGATATTCTCGAGCGCCAGGCTCTCATTGGTTCTGTCCCCTCGACGTTGGAATCTCAGCCATATGAAACAAACGAAATCAATCAATAAATGCCAACTGCTGGCAGAAACTCCACAGTTCAATTTTACCGACCCAGTCAATTACAAAGTTCAATAGCTCCCGCTTAGAATCAACAATACAGCCTTTGAGTAATGGTGTCCGCGCATCGTAAGGCACTTCATAAGAACAAAAGCTTATTCTAGCTGTATTTGTGCAATTCATCATCTTGGTGAAATTCTTTTAAAATTCGGCAAGGGCACCTCTGACAGAATGTTGCTCCTTGGCGGAAATTAAAGATCGCGCTGAAGAGATAGCAGACTAAACTGTGACAATTTGACTATTCAGTTCATAAAGTGGCAGATGCTCTTTATGTTGCTACCGTATAACTTATTTTCTTGTATCAACTCTGGCAAAGAAGCGTGTCAGTGTTTTCTTTTATTTATGATCTTCTAGTTTCAGCAACTCTTTTCCTATCATGCTTTTTCTTTACTTTTATGTGAATTTATGACATAAAAACTATTTCTAATTAAGTTTTTGTGAAACTCGGGGCACGCAGCAATCGAAGCACGAACGGATACAACCTACTGGCGTTTATCAAGAAGCTTTGGCATCATGATGTGGTACCTTAGCGACCTAATATTCAGTTGCCTTGACGACTTCATGTGTTGCCTTGACGACAAGTCAGTAGTCCGAAAATGCTTTACAGTTTTTATTTACTTTTTATTTTCATGAAAGGTAACTCGGTACCTTTAATGTGTTTATGAACCATAATTAAAAACACATACACGGTCAAAAAAATTTTCTTCAACAAAGGCGTTCTAACAAAGGCCGTTGTGCTTTGGTTTCATTTATTTGTTGCGTCGAACTTTATTCATTTGTTGCGTAGAGCGTTTGAATTACCCTATTCTTCCTTTCTGTTCAACTCTGGGTATAATTCTTTAATAAGTACAGCCTCTGTTACTTGTCGTAGCATCGCATCGTTGCCCCAAGACGCGAGTATTATTAACTGTACATTTTGTCTATAGGTCATTTTGTCTGTTTATAATAAACCTCTTTAATACTTAGCTATAATAAGCTATAATAAGTCTTTCACACGTTCTATTGAGAATGCGTCGAAGGTAAAACGAAAGAAAACTTCATCATTTGCCGACGAAACATTAATTGTATCAACAGACACAAGATTGGGGGCGGGGTACAGTGCCACCCCTGTAGCCTTGCTCAAATCAATATCAAGAATGTTATCGACACTAATATCTCTGCGAAAAGTAGCTGAAACAACGTGATACTTTTGTGACATTGCGGCCCCAGCTCCATTTCCGAGTCTGTTTGTGCTGGAAGGACTATTAACGTTTGCGCTTCAATAAAGTGTTTAGGGGGTGAGAGGATATTGCACCTTGCGCGAATCGTAAATTAGTGTCCACAGACTTTGGCAGAGATTGTACAATTGAAAAAAAACTGCTTTAGTCATTTTCCCATTGCCGAAACGAAATTAGAGATTATTAATGAGAAGGGCAAACACGCCAGATGGAAAACACTGTTGTAAAACATAGCTTTCCTTTACCTTTCGCAGCAAAGAAAGCAAGAATAAAAGTAAAGATTACTTCATCCTACTGCCCATACTGGAAGTTCAGATGCAACAATGGTCAATGCATCTACAAGTCTCAAAAATGCGATGGGATCAGTAATTGCTATGATGGCTCAGACGAACCGATGTCCTGCCTCGTCTTCCAAACCAGAACCAAGTCCAACAGCGTCCTACTGCCCATACTGGAAGTTCAGATGCAACAATGGTCAATGCATCTACAAGTCTCAAAAATGCGATGGGATCAGTAATTGCTATGATGGCTGACGAACACCGATGTCCTGCCTCGTCTTCCAAACCAGAACCAAGTCCAACAGCGTCCTACTGCCCATACTGGAAGTTCAGATGCAACAATGGTCAATGCATCTACAAGTATCAAAAATGCGATGGGATCAGTAATTGCTATGATGGCTCAGACGAACACCGATGTCCTGCCTCGTCTTCCAAACCAGAACCAAGTCCAACAGCGTCCTACTGTCCATACTGGAAGTTCAGATGCAACAATGGTCAATGCATCTACAAGTATCAAAAATGCGATGGGATCAGTAATTGCTATGATGGCTCAGACGAACACCGATGTCCTGCCTCGTCTTCCAAACCAATACCAAGTCCAACAGCGTCCTACTGCCCATACTGGAAGTTCAGATGCAACAATGGTCAATGCATCTACAAGTCTCAAAAATGCGATGGGATCAGTAATTGCTATGATGGCTCAGACGAACACCGATGTCCTGCCTCGTCTTCCAAACCAGAACCAAGTCCAACAGCGTCCTACTGCCCATACTGGAAGTTCAGATGCAACAATGGTCAATGCATCTACAAGTCTCAAAAATGCGATGGGATCAGTAATTGCTATGATGGCTCAGACGAACACCGATGTCCTGCCTCGTCTTCCAAACCAGAACCAAGTCCAACAGCGTCCTACTGCCCATACTGGAAGTTCAGATGCAACAATGGTCAATGCATCTACAAGTCTCAAAAATGCGATGGGATCAGTAATTGCTATGATGGCTCAGACGAACACCGATGTCCTGCCTCGTCTTCCAAACCAGAACCAAGTCCAACAGCGTCCTACTGCCCATACTGGAAGTTCAGATGCAACAATGGTCAATGCATCTACAAGTATCAAAAATGCGATGGGATCAGTAATTGCTATGATGGCTCAGACGAACACCGATGTCCTGCCTCGTCTTCCAAACCAGAACCAAGTCCAACAGCGTCCTACTGTCCATACTGGAAGTTCAGATGCAACAATGGTCAATGCATCTACAAGTATCAAAAATGCGATGGGATCAGTAATTGCTATGATGGCTCAGACGAACACCGATGTCCTGCCTCGTCTTCCAAACCAATACCAAGTCCAACAGCGTCCTACTGCCCATACTGGAAGTTCAGATGCAACAATGGTCAATGCATCTACAAGTCTCAAAAATGCGATGGGATCAGTAATTGCTATGATGGCTCAGACGAACACCGATGTCCTGCCTCGTCTTCCAAACCAGAACCAAGTCCAACAGCGTCCTACTGCCCATACTGGAAGTTCAGATGCAACAATGGTCAATGCATCTACAAGTCTCAAAATGCGATGGGATCAGTAATTGCTATGATGGCTCAGACGAACACCGATGTCCTGCCTCGTCTTCCAAACCAGAACCAAGTCCAACAGCGTCCTACTGCCCATACTGGAAGTTCAGATGCAACAATGGTCAATGCATCTACAAGTCTCAAAAATGCGATGGGATCAGTAATTGCTATGATGGCTCAGACGAACACCGATGTCCTGCCTCGTCTTCCAAACCAGAACCAAGTCCAACAGCGTCCTACTGCCCATACTGGAAGTTCAGATGCAACAATGGTCAATGCATCTACAAGTCTCAAAAATGCGATGGGATCAGTAATTGCTATGATGGCTCAGACGAACACCGATGTCCTGCCTCGTCTTCCAAACCAGAACCAAGTCCAACAGCGTCCTACTGCCATACTGGAAGTTCAGATGCAACAATGGTCAATGCATCTACAAGTCTCAAAAATGCGATGGGATCAGTAATTGCTATGATGGCTCAGACGAACACCGATGTCCTGCCTCGTCTTCCAAACCAGACCAAGTCCAACAGCGTCCTACTGCCCATACTGGAAGTTCAGATGCAACAATGGTCAATGCATCTACAAGTCTCAAAAATGCGATGGGATCAGTAATTGCTATGATGGCTCAGACGAACACCGATGTCCTGCCTCGTCTTCCAAACCAGAACCAAGTCCAACAGCGTCCTACTGCCCATACTGGAAGTTCAGATGCAACAATGGTCAATGCATCTACAAGTCTCAAAAATGCGATGGGATCAGTAATTGCTATGATGGCTCAGACGAACACCGATGTCCTGCCTCGTCTTCCAAACCAGAACCAAGTCCAACAGCGTCCTACTGCCATACTGGAAGTTCAGATGCAACAATGGTCAATGCATCTACAAGTATCAAAAATGCGATGGGATCAGTAATTGCTATGATGGCTCAGACGAACACCGATGTCCTGCCTCGTCTTCCAAACCAGAACCAAGTCCAACAGCGTCCTACTGCCCATACTGGAAGTTCAGATGCAACAATGGTCAATGCATCTACAAGTCTCAAAAATGCGATGGGATCAGTAATTGCTATGATGGCTCAGACGAACACCGATGTCCTGCCTCGTCTTCCAAACCAGAACCAAGTCCAACAGCGTCCTACTGCCCATACTGGAAGTTCAGATGCAACAATGGTCAATGCATCTACAAGTATCAAAAATGCGATGGGATCAGTAATTGCTATGATGGCTCAGACGAACACCGATGTCCTGCCTCGTCTTCCAAACCAGAACCAAGTCCAACAGCGTCCTACTGCCCATACTGGAAGTTCAGATGCAACAATGGTCAATGCATCTACAAGTCTCAAAAATGCGATGGGATCAGTAATTGCTATGATGGCTCAGACGAACACCGATGTCCTGCCTCGTCTTCCAAACCAGAACCAAGTCCAACAGCGTCCTACTGCCCATACTGGAAGTTCAGATGCAACAATGGTCAATGCATCTACAAGTCTCAAAAATGCGATGGGATCAGTAATTGCTATGATGGCTCAGACGAACACCGATGTCCTGCCTCGTCTTCCAAACCAGAACCAAGTCCAACAGCGTCCTACTGCCCATACTGGAAGTTCAGATGCAACAATGGTCAATGCATCTACAAGTCTCAAAAATGCGATGGGATCAGTAATTGCTATGATGGCTCAGACGAACACCGATGTCCTGCCTCGTCTTCCAAACCAGAACCAAGTCCAACAGCGTCCTACTGCCCATACTGGAAGTTCAGATGCAACAATGGTCAATGCATCTACAAGTCTCAAAAATGCGATGGGATCAGTAATTGCTATGATGGCTCAGACGAACACCGATGTCCTGCCTCGTCTTCCAAACCAGAACCAAGTCCAACAGCGTCCTACTGCCCATACTGGAAGTTCAGATGCAACAATGGTCAATGCATCTACAAGTCTCAAAAATGCGATGGGATCAGTAATTGCTATGATGGCTCAGACGAACACCGATGTCCTGCCTCGTCTTCCAAACCAGAACCAAGTCCAACAGCGTCCTACTGCCCATACTGAAGTTCAGATGCAACAATGGTCAATGCATCTACAAGTCTCAAAAATGCGATGGGATCAGTAATTGCTATGATGGCTCAGACGAACACCGATGTCCTGCCTCGTCTTCCAAACCAGAACCAAGTCCAACAGCGTCCTACTGCCCATACTGGAAGTTCAGATGCAACAATGGTCAATGCATCTACAAGTCTCAAAAATGCGATGGGATCAGTAATTGCTATGATGGCTCAGACGAACACCGATGTCCTGCCTCGTCTTCCAAACCAGAACCAAGTCCAACAGCGTCCTACTGCCCATACTGGAAGTTCAGATGCAACAATGGTCAATGCATCTACAAGTCTCAAAAATGCGATGGGATCAGTAATTGCTATGATGGCTCAGACGAACACCGATGTCCTGCCTCGTCTTTCCAACCAAACCAAGTCCAACAGCGTCCTACTGCCCATACTGGAAGTTCAGATGCAACAATGGTCAATGCATCTACAAGTCTCAAAAATGCGATGGGATCAGTAATTGCTATGATGGCTCAGACGAACACCGATGTCCTGCCTCGTCTTCCAAACCAGAACCAAGTCCAACAGCGTCCTACTGCCCATACTGGAAGTTCAGATGCAACAATGGTCAATGCATCTACAAGTCTCAAAAATGCGATGGGATCAGTAATTGCTATGATGGCTCAGACGAACACCGATGTCCTGCCTCGTCTTCCAAACCAGAACCAAGTCCAACAGCGTCCTACTGCCCATACTGGAAGTTCAGATGCAACAATGGTCAATGCATCTACAAGTCTCAAAAATGCGATGGGATCAGTAATTGCTATGATGGCTCAGACGAACACCGATGTCCTGCCTCGTCTTCCAAACCAGAACCAAGTCCAACAGCGTCCTACTGCCCATACTGGAAGTTCAGATGCAACAATGGTCAATGCATCTACAAGTCTCAAAAATGCGATGGGATCAGTAATTGCTATGATGGCTCAGACGAACACCGATGTCCTGCCTCGTCTTCCAAACCAGAACCAAGTCCAACAGCGTCCTACTGCCCATACTGGAAGTTCAGATGCAACAATGGTCAATGCATCTACAAGTACTCAAAATGCGATGGGATCAGTAATTGCTATGATGGCTCAGACGAACACCGATGTCCTGCCTCGTCTTCCAAACCAGAACCAAGTCCAACAGCGTCCTACTGCCCATACTGGAAGTTCAGATGCAACAATGGTCAATGCATCTACAAGTCTCAAAAATGCGATGGGATCAGTAATTGCTATGATGGCTCAGACGAACACCGATGTCCTGCCTCGTCTTCCAAACCAGAACCAAGTCCAACAGCGTCCTACTGCCCATACTGGAAGTTCAGATGCAACAATGGTCAATGCATCTACAAGTCTCAAAAATGCGATGGATCAGTAATTGCTATGATGGCTCAGACGAACACCGATGTCCTGCCTCGTCTTCCAAACCAGAACCAAGTCCAACAGCGTCCTACTGCCATACTGGAAGTTCAGATGCAACAATGGTCAATGCATCTACAAGTCTCAAAAATGCGATGGGATCAGTAATTGCTATGATGGCTCAGACGAACACCGATGTCCTGCCTCGTCTTCCAAACCAGAACCAAGTCCAACAGCGTCCTACTGCCCATACTGGAAGTTCAGATGCAACAATGGTCAATGCATCTACAAGTATCAAAAATGCGATGGGATCAGTAATTGCTATGATGGCTCAGACGAACACCGATGTCCTGCCTCGTCTTCGAAACCAGAACCAAGTCCAACAGCGTCCTACTGCCCATACTGGAAGTTCAGATGCAACAATGGTCAATGCATCTACAAGTCTCAAAAATGCGATGGGATCAGTAATTGCTATGATGGCTCAGACGAACACCGATGTCCTGCCTCGTCTTCCAAACCAGAACCAAGTCCAACAGCGTCCTACTGCCATACTGGAAGTTCAGATGCAACAATGGTCAATGCATCTACAAGTCTCAAAAATGCGATGGATCAGTAATTGCTATGATGGCTCAGACGAACACCGATGTCCTGCCTCGTCTTCCAAACCAGAACCAAGTCCAACAGCGTCCTACTGCCCATACTGGAAGTTCAGATGCAACAATGGTCAATGCATCTACAAGTCTCAAAAATGCGATGGGATCAGTAATTGCTATGATGGCTCAGACGAACACCGATGTCCTGCCTCGTCTTCCAAACCAGAACCAAGTCCAACAGCGTCCTACTGCCCATACTGGAAGTTCAGATGCAACAATGGTCAATGCATCTACAAGTCTCAAAAATGCGATGGGATCAGTAATTGCTATGATGGCTCAGACGAACACCGATGTCCTGCCTCGTCTTCCAAACCAGAACCAAGTCCAACAGCGTCCTACTGCCCATACTGGAAGTTCAGATGCAACAATGGTCAATGCATCTACAAGTCTCAAAAATGCGATGGGATCAGTAATTGCTATGATGGCTCAGACGAACACCGATGTCCTGCCTCGTCTTCCAAACCAGAACCAAGTCCAACAGCGTCCTACTGCCATACTGGAAGTTCAGATGCAACAATGGTCAATGCATCTACAAGTCTCAAAAATGCGATGGGATCAGTAATTGCTATGATGGCTCAGACGAACACCGATGTCCTGCCTCGTCTTCCAAACCAGAACCAAGTCCAACAGCGTCCTACTGCCATACTGGAAGTTCAGATGCAACAATGGTCAATGCATCTACAAGTCTCAAAAATGCGATGGGATCAGTAATTGCTATGATGGCTCAGACGAACACCGATGTCCTGCCTCGTCTTCCAAACCAGAACCAGTCCAGTCCTACTGCCAACTGGAAGTTCAGATGCAACAATGGTTGCATTACAAGTAAATGCGATTCATAATTGCTTTGATGGTCAGACGTGTCCTGCTCGTTTCAACCCAAGTGCAACAGTTCATTTAATTTATTGCTTTACGTTATATTTACTCCGTCATATTTTAGTCCAATTTCACTTTAGTTATCTAGAGGAAGCATGATACTCTAATTTGACATATACTGGTGATCATTGATAACTTTGAATCTTTCATGTTTATTTTGCTTTGCATAACTAATGATCTTTGAAAAAAATTGCGGATCAAGAATGGTTCATTCTAATTAGGAAGCTACTGATTGTCTATTTTATAAACCCGTAAAGGCTGCAACCAGCAAACCACAACTTAAAGACGACCAAACTACTCAATTGTTGCGTCGCTTTGCTGCTTTGAAGTCTCGACAAAGCATGTTCTCGTGTCACTAGCAAAACCTTCTGGCTGATATTCTTGTAAACCCCTCCCTTAGTATCCTGAAGAAGGGATTTGCAAGTATTGTTAGCAAATGCCTTAGAATGGCTTCAAAACAGATACTAAGCAGACAGAAATGCTATTGATAAGATTTCCAGATGAACGGGAACACAATGCTGCCGTTTTATTGAAGTGTTTAGAGCAATGAAAATCTATGTTTAGGTCCTATCTCAACCTCGTTCGGATTTACAGTGCACCTTCACAGCGGTCACGTGGCATTTTGAGCAACTGAGGCTTTGCAGAATAGGCATGAACTGAGGCTCTTTGTTTACTCTTCATAAACAGATAAAAAGCTAATACATACAGATTAACTAGAAATTAAGTACATAGTGAACAGGAATTGCTAAAGATGAGCTTAAAATAAACAACGGAATGCTATGTTCGTCAATTTTCAAGACAAGGGACCGTTCACAAAGGAGATCGAGCTAATGGGAGGCTAAATGAATTGTGAAACCGCACAAACATATTAAAAACAAACATTTTGGATGTATGAGATGGGAGAAAAGATTGCTGAGGTCAGCATATTTGCTTGATATCCCTCACGAAGGGCCCTAAAAAAATTAATAAGAAGCTGTTTCCATCATTTTCTAAGAAGCTGTTTCCATCATCTTCCATCACTTAGTTCAGAGGTACCCCCAAACTTTACCCTTTAGAGGGTTTACTTCCTAAGAGTTTGTGGTCAAAGAAATTTGAATTTTGCTACAAACGCAAGAACATCACAACGTTGATATTTGAAAGAAAATATAAGTATTATATGCAGAAATCGATAGTTAACCGTAATAAAGTTAAAACGAAATGTTAGGCACTTACTATTCAGAAAGGATGACTAGAATTACTTTGACCTTATTCATACAGGCACTAGTTTTGACTTTCCGGTTGAAAAAATTCCGTGAAAATCTGTTTTGGACATTGGCCTAACTTACACTTTTTATCAATCTTTTGATGAAGTATACGAATGCATGCACAGATTTCTGAAGCCTATGATAACTCTACAAAACAGTTCTTCTTTTAACCATTTGAGAAATTTGCATATTTCATATTACTATCGCTTTTTATGCAATCAACAATTTACAAATTTCTCGGATTATACTTTCAAGCAATCTTACCCCTAACATAACGATTTAATGAATGCATGAACAGGACGGATGGAACTAAAGAACGCTATAGCTGTAAAAGCAACGAGAAAAGTTAAGAATTGTGTCAGTTCGTTTGGCAGACATCATGAACAGAAACAGAACTGCCCCTGAAACGTAGCTAGCATCCTTGTGGAGCAGCAAGTACTGTGAAAAATCGACTTCACGTAGGAGATCCTTTTGCTAGCCTTCATCTTTTGGTGGAGTAAACCAACCTGTACAAAGACAGATTTTTAGCTAACACTCGTGCAAAGAGGAATACATAGACAAACAAACTGAAGAATAGCAAGGGCACTAATATGAACCTACATAAACTGCCCTTCAGGAACTATTGTTGGATGTTGCTTGTGATTTAAGCATAAACTCGAATTCTCAAGGCAACTAATAACGTGAGTACATTTTGATTGAGACAACCCTGACTCATTTATCTGACACCAAAGAGACCATGTACATTATACAGTGAGTTTATAAAGCACGAAGGGGTGATAAATCTGATATTTCTCGGTTTGTAGAGTAAGCTGTTGTCATTTGCAGCTGTACTATCGCGCCCCTTAACAATAATACTAGTTAAACAGTGTTCCAACATATGCACGAGTCGCTCAGTCAGAGCAAACACAAATGGAATGACTTACCACTTTTCTCGTGAATTTGAACCAAGGATTTGAAAGACTGCTGGGCTCGTTGCAGCGAATAAATCATATTTGCCTGAAAATCAAGCTTTCTCTGAATCAAAAGTCTCCGTTGCAATCTAATGCAAATACAGGCTCTGATTTTAATCATAACAGATTGATTATCAATCATTATCACCCTTGATAGTGTAAAGATGGAGGAAAGTGGGCCTTCTTGAAATCAAGATCATATGTTACTTTCCAAAACTTTAAAATATCGTTACAAAAGTTTCCAGTATATAACTATGCTTTTTCTGGAGCAACTACCGTGAAAGATCCGTTAAGTATTGAGGGGGAAGACCTATTATGACCAGCAAGTTAGAATAAAATTAATATTTTCAAAGCATCGTTTGGCATCTGGAAAATTTTTGCAAACATGAATTTTTTGCTCCAAAAAAACTAAGGTTGAAATTGCTAGTATGCTGGAACACAGTGAAAATTTGCGTCATCCAGAGTGAAATTAGACGAAAGTCTAATTTTCTCTTGCAATGAATCTTTATTTGAACGAATTCATTACCTTACACTTAACACTCTTGTTTGACTTGAGCAGCCTTATTAAAGTATAACTTTGATGTCAGAGAGGGCATTTAGGTTTAGCAAATGCATTGTAAGGGGAAAGATACAAACATTTCCAAGCAAGATTCCTATAATTCATTTGTCTCGTGTGTCGAGCAGGATCAACTGAATCAGGGATAAGCAATGGGAATCAAAATAATCGAAATGCAATTTTCAACATTTAAACTCTTTTAAAGTAGTGTCTACAATGAACAATAAATTGTGCACTCTATGGTTTATTTGACGCTTCAACAAAGTAATCATCGATTTTTCATAAATTGGCACATACCCGACTGTTTTCACTGAAACTTATTCTCGCTTTCCCTTTAACGAGGGTCGCTGATATTTGCATGATAACGGCTTCGATAGAATATGCACTACTCCAGCCCTGAAACGCAAAAACTCGATAATGCGAACGCGCTAATAATGTGTGTCTAAACGCTTATCTTAAGATGAGGTTTAACAAATGACAGAAATTGGCTCCTTAAACAAAAGCATATTTTGAGGAAAAAACTTCTAAA
This sequence comes from Nemopilema nomurai, assembly GCA_003864495.1. Lineage (NCBI taxonomy): Eukaryota > Metazoa > Cnidaria > Scyphozoa > Rhizostomeae > Rhizostomatidae > Nemopilema > Nemopilema nomurai. The sequence goes on along the minus strand of ML133471.1, from coordinate 4,073,277 downwards.
AGCCAGAAATTTATAGCAGCTAAGCCAAATACATCATTGGTGCTTATTTGATATAACGAAAATAGTTTACATTACAAATATTTCTCGAGCAAAGGAGGAAAAGGAAGATATGTAAAAGATAAACAAGGTAACTTGATTATATATGGGCACTACAGAAAGTGAACTTGATTAAGCCTGGTAGGGTGCCTTTGCCATTACAATAAAGTACAACAACTGCAAACGTTCAACACGGCTATTGGGTAGTCATCTGTGACAAAAAATAACGGGAGACTATAAAATTCAAGACATTAGCGTAAGTCAACATAACGTAAAACATTTCATGTCAAAACATGTTGCAATAGACCGGAAGACATGTCTCACGTGCTTCATCGGCCCAGAGAAGACCTGGAAATGACCAGTGAACTATTAATGCAAGCATTCCAACTAACCTGCGGAGTCAGCAATTCCATGCAAATGGCTCCACCAGTAAGAACAAAGCTATGAAAAAGCACATGGTACTTTAGATGGGTACTTCAGATGATACCAAAATCAAAAATTGTGGCGCTAAGTGCAGTCGTTAAGTGGATGTTCATGAAAAACTGACAAAACACTGGGCATAGCTGGATTTTAAGTTAAAACTTCAACTCTAAATCATCCAGAGAAGCATCATTACTTTAATCTCTACAGTAATTGATCGAACATTTTTGTATGATGCTCTGCAAAAAACAACAACCAAGGAAGGAAAAATGGAACAAACAACAAGGGGAAACAGCTGACCATCTGGCTTGGCTGATAATCAAACTGTCAATATTTTCTCCAAAAGCTGTCCTCGTTTAATTTAGATTCTCTCTACAAATTGGCAGGCTTAATACTAAAGTACAAAAGCAGGTTAAGAACTGTAAGCCAAAGGAGTTAGGTAAGAGAACAAGAATATGAAAAAATGGTAGTTGATTGAAAAACACCAACCCTCCAACTAGAACAGGGTAGCACACACGAACAAACGGCGGTTGGAACGGAAATCTTTCCTGGAAAAAAATCAATCTTGATTATTGACACGAGCTAAAAAAGCGAACTTGCTTATAAAGTACTTTAAGATCATAAACTATCGATTAACCGGTCCCTTTTGTCTGGCGATCCGCGATAGTATACTGAATCCTTCCCTGAATTCTGTCCTGGATCCTATCCTGGATCCTATCCTGGATCCTGCCCTGGATCTTATCCTGGATCCTGTCCTGGATCCTGTCCTGAATTCTAGCTCCTGAGGGCATGTTTAACTGGTCCCGTTAAAGATTATTTAGCTATCAATAAGCTTCCATTATTGCTGAACAGACGATTTTCAGCTTATATTGATTGGTGATAAAGTCAAGGTGGTGTACTTCTAAATGGTGCACTTCTAAATGGTGCACTTCTAATTGGTGCACCTTTAAATGCTGAGGCTCATTGTCAAACCAGGCTTTGCGTGAAGAAATACATAACATAACTTGTATAAACAAGCCCTGCTTTGTGTTGAATAGATTTTCTAAAAGCGACAGCTCTTAATGATCCGAAACTGCCGGCTAGAATAACAACAACTGATAGTGATGCAAATGCCAAGAGAAAACGTTCCACATGTTTTCAATATTCCTTTGGTGAACATTTAGGCTGTTGAACAAAAGCATTTGCAAACAGTCAGAAAATGATGTCAGTACAAATGATTTAAAATCCCTTACACAAACAGAGCATGGGAACAAAATCACCACACTAGAATAACAATGTCTCAAAATTACGAAAGGACTTCATGAAAGTCAGAATTGAAAGGAGATGCTGTCTTACTGTAAATATCATGCTGAGTAAGACTCCATCTGACGTCACATCTTGCTTTTTCAGAGTTTGAAGATCTTTATAGAGCTTGCTCTCTTTGTCGAAACTAAAAATACATGTAGCTTCCAAAGTTATTTCTATCAAAACTTTTTATTCAAAATGTAAGGAAACGAAAAACATGGATGAAAAAAATTTTAAATAAGCATTTGCGCAAGTTAATTTCTTAGTATCTATTTGGTCGCAAACATGTAGTAACATAATATGAAGAAATTGGCAAGTTCAGAGTCTAAGAGCGTCATCTCTTAGTAACGTCGGTTAGGTATATTCGAAGCTGTGGCTTAATTACCAGACATGAAAATTTACCTGACATGTCAGTTCAAAGTGACCAAAACTGTTCCAATTCAGGGCACAGGAGGGCAGAGGTTGAAGTTCAAACAAGCATTAGGCCGTTACCTGAAGTCAATATGCGAAATAACAGGCTCAACCGCCCACCTCGCTTCAGAAAGCGCAGAACACTGATTAGTGCTAGGCAACCTCCCGCGGGTTTCAGTTGAAACAAGGAGACTTACATTTTTAGTCTGATCCTCCAATCGTAAAGACTATCCTCGTTGAGTTCAACTGTATATGAACCTACAAGCCAACAACAACCAACTTATGACAGGAAGTTGTGGACTGGTAATAGAAATAAAAATCAAGATAACGAAGTTAATTGACAGACAATGTAATCTGCAATTGAAATATTCTTTAAATTAGGATAATGGCTGGATTCGTTAGCGAGACAGTAAAATTCTGTCCCATAAATTAGAAGAAAAGGTTTCATAGGCAACAGGATTTCTTGCGAAGAATCATAGAGAGTGCGGTGAACTAAGATTCGAAGAAATGATTAAAAGATTAAAATTAGAAAATAAGAAGCAGAATTGGAAGAAAATATTAGAAGAAGTGAAATTCTATCCGAAAGAAAAGCTTGAATCTTTACAAGGAATATAGAAAACTATAAACAAATGAACGATTTGGTTTTTTTAACCAAAGTAAACTTGGGAGCTGAGATAAAACGACAGTATTTGAACTTTCACGGCAGAGGAAAAATATATTTAGTTTTCAAATACATGGAATTTAAGACTGCCGGGGCCCTAGGCCCAAAACTGATGGAACCCCCAAAAATATGCCAAGTAGTTCGTGTCATTCTGCTAAATTCATCAATTCAGGAATGCAACTACTCAGAAGGCCCATGAGTAAATGCGTTATTGCAAATAAAGGCCTCTCTCAAAAGTAACTTCGCCTTGTAAATAATCTTTTCAAACTTTTCATGTCATAAGCCTTCGAAGCAAAGTCATAAAAATTAACGTATCTAGTACGCATTGGAGACGGGTATGCATGGATGTTTCGTTACACAACGTGTCTTTAAATAGAGCTTTGCCGAACCGACTTCTAGGTTGGGAAATGCAAGTTTGTGTTTGCTCCTAAAGCGATTATAAGGCAGGTGGTACGACTCTAAAGGCGTCCTTGCAAAATCCAGTTACAAATGTGAGCACGCAGGTTTAAAAATCAAAGAAAACGAGTAACCAAAGTTTGCATGATAGAATATGACATTTGTGGGGGAGTTACTGCTATCCATAAACACTGGTCTTGCAACATAATGAACTTAAAGGAACAGAACTGTTTCTAATTGCTACGTTTTATCGGATTATAAATAAAAGCAAAAAGCTTTATTTAGAAACTGGATGATTTTTACTATTTCGTGACCGTAAATGCCAAGACGTTGGTTATGCAACGCAGCAATCTGACTCCAAATATATATTCGCACGCTTACTCCAAATATATATACATCCTTGTCATTAACCATTGCTTCCTTGGGCTACGATATGGGTGGGAGTGTGCTTCGCTAACGGTAGCAAAGGCAGTACATTATTCAGTTAGCGGGTATACTGTCGTTAAAAAAGAGCATTGCAGAGGCAAACGGAGATCACCCTTCACACTACCTGTGCGTTGCCTAATTCTGCCAAAATGATGTAAAGAAATCGGTTTATCATTGCCAAACTTTCCAGTTCTACACTCAACCATAAGAGTCACACGAGTTCGTGAGTTTAAGAGGAGTGTACGAGTCTGTGAGATGTCGTTACTGTAAGTTCGAATTTCATAAAAAGTTTGCTAATAAGGCCTTCTACAACTCCTGGCCCAATTGAAAAAGGCACACACTGCTAATCTAATTATTAAAACAGCATTCTGCCTAATTAGTAAATCACATATGGATGTAATTACATGTCCAATTATGTACTTTTCTCTTTGAGAGACCTCATGCATGTAACATTTATCCTTTCAAAAAGGACAAATTTCGATATAGCAAAATATGCTATAGATAATCTCAACCAAGATATTTTGCCTGTATAGATCGATGTTAGCGAATTTCTTGCAGCAGGTGAACCTCTAACGAAACTTTAGAAATAGTCCTTTGAAACTGCCTCGAGTTATTTCGGTTAGGAAAAGCACGTGACAACAACAACGGTGCACACCATCGTCTCCCCACTGAAAACTGTGGCCACTATTGCCAAATGTTACCACAAAAACAAGAGCACGACTGCTTTAAAGATGAGAATAAAAACACAAAAAATATACTTTGCAATTAAATAGTTGGTCGGGTTTAATTGTGTTTTTCTTGCAACGAGCGTTTAAAAAAAAGACTGCTCAGAGTCCATTTTTCACACCCGTTTTCAACAATGCACAGTAATTGGGTGGTGAGAAAAAACAGCCTTTTAAGATTTGGTAGCTAGACGACAAAAATCGCTGTACATCTGTTTTTCTGCATTTCCAAGTTGTGAATTCTTAATCATAAAGATAGGCAAATATGCATGAATTGTAGATACTCGAAGGAGGGAACTTTTAATCTGCTTGAATATGCACAATGTGAAAACCATAATGAATAAGTATAACTCACCCATCCTGTAACTTTCTGACCTATAAACATTTCGAAGCTCCTTCATTAATCTGTCAGTAGCTTGAATAGAACCACTGAATGTTCCCTAAATTAATTAAAGAAGACTTTTCAGTTTTCTACCAATAATAAGAAATGTCATAGGCAGATTTTGAAAGTGTGCACTTCATGTTTAACGCGCCAGGTTTTAAGTGTTTAAACTATACATAGACCAGAGATGAATATCAAACACAACGCGTTAAACTACTAAATAATGAGTGGCAATCGCCTACATTGTGGTTACAAATCTTCTTCAGGTGTTCTGGCATTAATAAAGTTGCATGTGTATAAAAGTGACAGCTATTCACGTTCAATTGGCAATGAATATTTGCTAGACTTAAAACAACTATTCGATTGAAGCTCTGACAAAAATTATTAGCATAGATCTGAGTATCATATTCTATATAAAACAAAGTAAAAGTAGACATATTTATAATCTGAATACTTGTAAACTGGTTTTAGATTATGAAAGGTAGGCAGTGAATAAAACATCACAGGCTAATCCTTAAAGGATTCCTTCAAATTGACACCAGAATTCATCAGGGGTCTTGCACATTAGAACAGATTCAGAGATTTAGTTTTGAAAACAATTCTAAGCCTTTTTTATAAGCATCTACACAACAATATTCTATATAGGATATGATCATTTTCGACTACACAGTTTCAGGAATTTGGCTTTTGTGAATCAAATAAAGTTCAACATAACATTCAAAGATGAGAGATAATAGCACAAAACATTTACCTTTAAATGTTCTTCACGGTGGTTCAACCTTATCTTTTCAAGAACAGCAAAATTTTCAGCACCTATTTCTTCTTTCTCTGATTTTGGCCTGCAAAAAAGATAAAAAAATAAGGCTGCCTAAAAAGTTAAGTTCTCTGTCTCAGGTTCCTTTCAGTCAACTGTTTCCCTCTATCAGGGAAGCTCCCCAGATTCTGACATTTTCTATAATCAATACTTTATGGAATACAAAATTTAAGAGACATGGGTTTATATTAAAATCACCATACTCCAGGAATGATAGTTTCAAAAATGCAAACATGGGGAATGTGATTACTGACCCCAGAAGTGTTGCCCATTGCAATCTAAATTTTTAAGTAAACTCTTATTTTGCTGGCTTCATTTTCTCATGATTATTTAAATAAAAGGGCAGTGCATCAAAATTGTAGTGAAAAAATGAATTGAAGAGTCATAATTTATCTAGCCCATGCAACAATCAAATTGAAAAAACTGTTGTGGAGATTATTTCTTAATATGTCTGCACACATGTTTGAAACAAAAACGCTTGTCTAGAAGCTTACGATGAAGCATCTTCCTCAAACTCAAGCTCTTCATCAAGGTCAAAATCATCTTGATCCTAAAACAAAATAAGCAACCACCTGTAATTGTGTGATCAGATGACCAGATAAAAAACCAATTGAATCAAATACTTTAATGTTTGTAAGGCTTCTAGTATTTTCATCATAACTAAAAAATGACTTTCCTTAATTCTTTAATTCCTTAAGACTTTCAGCAAACATAAATATCTAATTATATACAAAGAAGAAACTTTTTTTCAGGAAAAAATAAATTTCTAAAAAATGCAAACATTAGAAATGAAAAATAGGTGGTAGTTAACAAAAATTATTTTGTCATTAAGTGTTTGGTGTTGTGAGGGCTGAGTTGTAAAGGCTTAAAAGTGGATTAATTTTGCTAAATAAAAAAGTAAGAATAATTCAACACCAACTAAGTAGTCCAGAGGCTATAAAGTCCTTGATTAGAAGTGCATCATATTCATGTAAGTATCTAAATAAAACAGAACATTTACATAAATATTTTTACAAATAAAACCAAACATTGCTTATTTGCATTCATTTATGCAAAAAAGGCTGACTAATTCATTCTATGATTATTAACCTCAGAACAGACTCTGCTTACCTCTATCCCTTCATCCTCATTTAGGTCAGCATCATTATCGGTCAAATTTTCTGTGGTTAAGATTTCCAATTCAGCCTGGTGAACAGTGAGTCAGTAAATCAATATTACTAACATAATTTATGAAATCATGAACAGCTGAGGATCTCAAAATGCAAAATCTAGAAGTCATTATAGTATTCAAGTGTAAACCCAAAGCAAATTTCATCAAAATGAAACATGCTATCCTTGACAACTTTTGCAAGAATAAAAAATATCCAAAAGATTTGGCTTCTCAGTCTGAAAGTAAAGAAAGAAAGAAGCCTATAACTGTTTGTTGCTTCTTCCTTTGAGCAGAGCAGGTTTTGATTCGGAAACAACAAAATGACCTAAATAATCAGGAAAGCATAAAAATATCCCTGAAAATCACACATTTGATTGATGTCTCTATGGCCCTTCAAATAGTTACTTGCTTTCAGGTAATAGACTAGAAAAAGTAATAGGCAAATTTGTAGCCAAAATACACTGAAATAAAATATTAGATAAACTGATCTATATGAACATTGAATTAAAAAAAACCTTTCATACCAAAGCAGTCTCATCATTCAAGCTTTCAACATAAGGTGGCATTGCAATGTCAACTGTTTTCAGTAGCTCCTTGATAAGATGTCTTGTCATAGAAAGAAGAGGCCTGCTTGAAGATGTACTTATGTTATTCACAGCCTCTACAATGTCAGTGACTTCAGCATCTTCAGACTCTGAGAACCACATTGGAGGTGGATTTGGATATAGGCCCTAGAACATCAGTGCTGTATTCTCAATGTCTTTTATTAAGATAAGCATATTTAAAAATCTTAAATAAATGTATAATTTTTCAAGGTAATCACTGCATAGACTGACAAAAGAATCAAAAGTTAGTTATTAAATAAATATTAATTAGGTTTGTCCTTTGCCCATCCTGAAATACTTACCATAGATCTAAAAAATGGTTGATTTAGACCCCTTTCCCTCTCCATAAGACTTGATAGAGTATCATGGTTTAATCTATCATGCCTTAAAAAGTTTGTAGTAGTTAATCCTTTTTCAGCCTTTTCCATCTATTCTACAGTCAGTGCTTATACAGATTAAATTGTGCTCTATCTGCCAAACACTCATAATTCTATCAAGTCTATCAATGCTTTGCCATGTGAGCTGGAAACACATTTTGCAACCAGCTTTAGAGTGATAGCTCTGCCTTCAGATACAGGTTGTAGGTTATTATAAGCAAATTTGAAAGCTTTTGTAAGGAAATTTAACCAAGAAAAAGGAAAAATTAAGGAAGTTTGGGCTAACAAAAGTAGATGCATTCCTTTTTATTGAGAGGTGACGTGCATTGGAACTGTTTAACCCTATGAAAAAAATTTTCAAATTCATTCTCCCAAACAAAATTATCCCAAACAAAGTTCTTCCTTCCCAAAATATTTGTTTGAGTAAGTCAAGGGAAAGTATAAAAAACGTTAGGCTAAAAATTAAACTGTTGCAACCATGAAAAAGTTGAAGATAAACGTACGGTGATGTTACAGGATATGACATGTTTCACACCATTCTTTCCGATAAAATGAAATGTTAGGTCATCAAGGGTTGCAGTTGCAGTTCTGAAAAATTCGTGTGTCTTTGGGAAGGTATCTTGAATATGCTTTACTTCAAGCTTCAGTCCTTGCATGCTTTGTGACATGTTTATGTCTTCATTGGCCTTCTCACGACGCGAGAAACCGTATACTGATCAGTAATGACTTCCTCTGTTGGGACTGTTGGAACGGCTACCAGTCAGTCAAAACGACGTCTAAATTACACCAGTCAACCATTTCATCGGCTTGAAAATACTTGTTCTTCGATTAACTTTACTTCCGTAGTTTTGTGTAATTGCAAGCAAAACAATAACAGCATGAAAATGGTGGGTTGCTTAATATGACTATAAATCCAACAACATATCAACAATATAAACTATCGTTTGTTTTTTCTGTTCCGACATCAAATAGCCTGCTTTTTTATAACACATAAACAAAAATATGCCTCTTCTTGAAGATAATAGAAAAAAAGTGATACCGAGATGAAATCACTTCCTAGAAAAGAAAACTTTCGTTATCACCAACCGGAGTTCCAGCCTGCAAAGGCTTGAATGGCCTAAATCACCTTGCGGCCACTTTATAGAAATGCAACAACAGCAACACTGGGGTATGTAGACAAATGGTCGTCAGGGTTATGTCCTCAAAAGATGTTTTGCACTCTTTCTTATTTGTTTTCATAGAAACCCGGTGCTGAGAAAAGCTCCTTGGCTTTCTCACCACAAGCTCGTTATTGCATCCCACAAGTGAAGCCACCTTGCTTCCGTTGCACTTTAAACACAAGGCTCCGAAAGCAGGGGCGCACATCATAAAAATTGGTGGTGGGGTGTAAAGATTCTCGGGACCGAAAATTTTCTCATAAATTGCTCATATTGTGAAAACCACAAGGACAGGTAAGTCAAGAGAAATAGACAACATGTGTCCAATCATGCTTCTTGTAAAAAATGTAAAGTTCTTGGATAGTCTAATCAACTGGTCCTATGTTAATTACTCGTTCTGTTTTTGGCAATTTGGCCCAGGCCTTGGCCATTTCTTCCAAATCAATTGAATCGGTTAAATCTTTCTCACAAGCGAGCTTCATGACATGAATCAATCTTTCTTGCTTCATGGTGCTGCGCATCAGCAATTTGACCAGTTTTAGCTTTGAAAAACTGCGTTCATTCGATGCTGCTGTTATCGGTGCCGTTAAGAGAAGTTTCTTGCAATTTGTTGTCAAAGGAAACAGATTCTTGAACTCTGCACTGCAACTGGAAGCTGCAAAGATATCCTGAATATCTTTCTTATTTTCCATACAGTCATAGGCGCCGACTTTTTTTTCCCAGGGGGGGGGGGGGGGGCTCAAAATTTAAATTTTAAAAAAATTATAAAAAGTTAAAAGGTAGAGAAATTAACTGTCGCTTTAATAACGTAATACAACATATGTAGTATGTATAATAACAAAACAAAACATTTAAATAAAGCAGATATAACATCATGGTCTTCAGTATCATCAGTACAATTCTTTGATTGATTTCAAACGAAATTCCCAGGGGGGGGGCTGAGACCCCCCATAGCAATTCCCAGGGGGGCTCGAGCCCCCAAGCCCCCACGTAGTCGGCGTCTATGCATACAGTGCCTTTTAAATATGCCAAGTTCCAACATAAGAGCCTCCTCATCTGGCTTTAAAACTGCCGGGAAAAGATTAACCAAGGCGTTTATCATTTGTGGGTCAGTTTGATCATTGGAATATGGTGGAAACTGCAGGCTCAATGATTTGAAAAGTAATTTCGATTTCCCAAGCCTCGTTACGATGAACACTGTGAATCCGATGCTATGTAGTGATTTTAAAGACCCACTGTCCCCCTCTGCCCCTTTATTTTACGGGCGCGCGATGTTTATAAACAAGAGAAGACCCTCTATATTGTAGAGGCTTCTTTGTTGGTTGACAGTGGGTCTTTACCTACCTGCTGGAGATTAGGAACTGTGACTTCTGTTGTAATACACGCTTTTTTTATAAGGAACCTACCACAAGGCTTAGTTCCAGAAGTTCCTTATTGGTAGACCTTAAGTCATCAGATTTTAGTACCAAAAGTTCCTTAAAAGTTCCTTAATTTTCACTGCACATCAATCAGCCTTAGCACTTAATAGAGAGAGGGGCGAGTGTAATACTGCTACTCCAAGCGCTAAGCATCGCTCTTACCTGCCTCGTTCGCGCATTTCCTTCGCCCTATTCATTCACTCACCCAGCGTTAGTCATACTGTTGCGTGTAAACATTTTGCGTCATCTTGCATCGCACTCTTTGTTGCATTGCGTATACTCTACGCTATGGATTGTCTCAGCTCATACATACGTATCCAGACGCATTTCTATTGTTTTTCTAGCTTGTTTTTCCTCTTATGTAGACACCTAATATTAACACATTTCCATCCTTTGTTCGTACAAGGAACTAGTTTTACAAACATATATGACTCTCCACAAATCCTAAAGTTAACTGAGAATTAGAATTAGCATGTCGTACACTTTGCTCTTGAAAAAGGCTTAGTGGTACTAGTCGTACAAAGATACACGTTTGTGAAAACCGTATCTGTGTCCATTCTTGGTGTCATTCTGAAGTCGTGCCGAACTGCTCTGAAGTTAGCTCGGAACCTGCCATATATCGAAACTAATTTACAGGAGACAGCACACTCGGAAACTACTCAATGAAGCACTTGACACAAGAATAGCAAACAATCTATGCCAGTATTGGCTGGAACTGAATGGAACCGGCTTTTTAGTTCTTGATGCTTGCAGTTATAAAAATATTTCAAATCGAGAAGTTCCTTAGGGATTTCGTTTTTAGTAGTAAAAGTTCTTGAAATATTTCGGCCTTCTACATGTAGGCTTCTTATAAAGTGGTTCCTTATAAAAAAAGCGTGTATCAGTCTCTGTTTCTGAAGTTGATGAAAATGACCAGGAGAATTATCCGAGAAAGTGATCTGATGTTCAATGCCTTGTGTAACACTGGAACTACTGGAACTGGGTTGTCTTTGAAAAATGGATGTTGCAAACTAAAAAGAACAGAATCGATGTTAAAAATGTAAACTGAAAGAAATAACTAATTTCAAAAAATTGGTCTAAGTGTACTGTCTTTAAAATTTAAATGCAATTTCATATGAAGCATTTAAGTTAGCCATCACAACAAAGCTTACCAAACTTTTCTTGTCTTTTCTGGTAGTACAGGCAGCGTCTTCGCATTATACTTGGGATGTGCAAGTTTACAATGCTTCGATTTGTAGTCATTGTCAATTGACTTCTTGCAAATACCGCACTTTACTTTGAAGCGACTTTTAGGCATTAATTAAATGAGAATGAGTATTATAAAACTTAAAAATCAACGATCAGGGATCAACTGACACAAATTTATCTAATGATCAACTGACAAAAGTGTCCTGTCATCGCTCAAGTAGCACAAAAATATCCGAGGAGATATCTATCTAGATAAAAAAAATACGCTTCAATTTGGCTTAAAGTCCATTCGATATATGGGAGCAAAACTCTGGAATGACCTATCAGCTGACATCCGAGACTCTACCTCAAGATTTTTATTCAAAAAGAATCTAAAACATCACTTGCTAAATGCTATGTTAATGCCTAAATGAAATTTTTATTCGATACGTTTAACAAATTTTATTATTTAAGCTAATAATTTGGCATCGCCTTTGTGATTATGGTTCTTATAGACGACAGGGGGGGGCTCTCATCTCGTTAGTTTACCTACTTTGAGAGCTCCTCCTTAAGAATTCTACTACACCTAGTTGCATTGCGTTGTTGTTTTATTTTTCAAAGTTATTATCATCAGTATTTTGATAACAATTATTATTGTAGTAGAATTTAAATTATAAATAAATCAAATCAAATCAAATCAAAAATCTGGACTCACGAAACTCGAGGATCTGAGGTAATGGAACCTAAGAATGCATTCCTTCACGAAAATTGAACTCCAAATGAAGAGAAAGCAAAGTTTGCTGCGAGCAGTAGAGAAGAGCATAAGAATTTAGCAATTATTATTAAAAATATTCTTGTGGGACCGAATTTTACTCGTGTTGGGACCGAATTTCGAAAAATAGTGGGGGGTGAGCCCACACCCCCCCTCCTAATGTGCGCCCCTGTCCGAAAGCTGCGCATAAACCATGTTTAGGTATGAGAGTCAGCATCTAGTCACCAACTCCGTTCTGCAAAATAACTTTTTTATAAACAAAATCAAACATGTGTGTGTACAAGCTATAAACAGGCAATCGTCTTGGAAAGTTGGCAGCGAAGAAGGAAACATGAGAGTACGGAAATATTTGCAAGTTTTTTGGTAGCATTTGCAGAAGTGTCTGCCTTTTTCTAATGCATGGAGCCCCTCTCTGTCTAAGTGTTAGGCCCACTGGTTAAGAGGTATGTCAAAGTTTCTCCAGTGCCATTACAGTGCACCAACCACTTGCTGTGTCCTGTCTGCTACGTTTACATTCAACAAGTAGGAATAGTGATATGAGACTGGTGTGCTCTCAAATCTCGAAGAAATATCGTTCTAAATGAAACCTTGCCCTCTCTGCGTGCAAACCTTCAGTTTCATACGAAAGTTTCTAGATTGTTACACCAAATTGAAAGTTGATTTCTCAGTTTAGAAATGACAGTCTTCGGGTGCCAAGTGGCGCTGAATCAGCATTACATTTTCTATTTGGTAGCAGAAAACTTCTACGGCTGAACATTGTTCATAGAGATCTTCGGTTTTTAAGTTTCCTGGAATTCACTGAGAAACTTCAAGAAAACTGCAAACTGATTAATTGCATCAATAACAAAACAACCATCGTCATTCCTTTTCATTTACGTTATGTTTGGGCAGTAGAAAAGCTGCATATCCCATCTTGGTATCATTTATGAACAATGCTCCACAAGTAGATGCTGAAATACTAATGCTGCCGTTCATTTTCAAGTCACGGCGTCTCTGCTGCAGGTCACATCTTAGCTTATTACTTCATTTGCATAATCCCATTCTTTAGCATCCCTTTATTATACAACGAAACATTGAACCAACTTAGCTCAGTCCAAGTTTGTTTACAGGCTGCTGTTTCTTTGCAACAAACGTTATTTGTTCGTCTTTTCAATGCAACGATAAGCCTGCGATCCCCATTAGTTAATTCCACCAGAGAGAAAATTGTGATGTTTTACAAACAGCTCCACTAATCCTTTCATCAGCAAGGGAAACGACTCTCTCGGTGATATCAAATCCTCTGTTTTTCTGTATTCGCAGCCTCGTATCGCATGCAAATGGAAAACATATCGTTTTTCTTGACCTGAAACGTTGCTTGCTCTGACAAGTATAAAACATGTTATTTCGTTCTTCCTGTTACCCTGACTTCAGAACCGCATAAATATGCCCTCGTTTGTTCAAGGCCTTATTGGTGCATTCTTTTACATAAAAACATCTCTTTCAAGTAGACTGAGCACATCATTTTTCCAATAAAACAGTGCATTCAGGCCACCCCAAGGTCTTTTTGGTGCCTTTTCTTGGACGTTGGATATTGGCACTGCTTTTTCGACGTTTGTTAATTCGTTTAGGTTAGCTGTGCTTTCCTAAAGAGACGTAAGAAGTCATAACCAGGACCGGGTTCTATTAGAGAAATGAACTCAAAACGATGGTGGCGTGATGGAGATAACACTTCTTATCCCCTTACTTTAATGTGCTTGCGTGGAATGTAATTTTTATAACGAGAGTCTTATAGATCACTTAAAAACAGAAGCCAATACTTTCACTTGTCCAATAAAAACAGAGATTGCTTATCCTTTCACAATGGCAAACGTTGCACAATAAGAAACATTCTTTGTCTAAATCATCCCGGATCGTTAGTTATTCGAAAATGTGTTTATTACAGAATGGTGACAAGATTGTCATGCTTGGATAGCTTTTCCTGATCAAAAATGAAATAACATTAGCACAATTCCTTGAAGTTGGAAACAAAGAAGACGGTGATCTGTGTTCAAATAAATTGTTAGCACAGCTCTCCTCTGAGGTCTGGTTGCGCTATTGTTGTTGTGACGGTATGCAAGCAATCTCGCTGTATGGTAAGTACACAGAGACATCTCTGCTTGCACTGTAGGCAGCGCTGAGTGGCCATCTGAAAGCAAGTTCGTGCTTAAACTGGTCGACCTCAGCTTGAAACAAAGAAAATCGGCGAAATCTACTTGTGTAATTGCGTTAAACCGCCGATGTTGCAAACACGAGTTCCATTTGTCAAGAGAGCTAATTTCGAATAAATGCTGGATTTTTTAATGCTCTCAAGCGATTTTCTACACGTCAGTCGGCAAGAAAAATATCGAAGGCCGAGTGTCAACATAATATTGCGTAAGTGCTAAGTTCTGGATCGAGATAGTAAGAGGATCCATTGGAAGATTTTTCATTTTTTCGCATGTCAAGAGACAACAATTCAAAGTGCAGGACACTCAGAGTCGCATATCACATCAAGGCTTGTGTGGTTATGTTGTGAAGTAATAGCGAATTGTTAATGTGATAAAGGAAAAGCTTGCGCCACAAGTCACTGGCCATCTTGGAGAGGTGAAGGGAGGAGAAGGATGGCAGGAGTCGAATCATTATGTGTGCTTGGCCAATCGAAGCCAATCGTGGAGGGCAAGGCGAAGACGGTGATATCCTCCAAGCTAAAGAACATGAAAAACAGGCCGGTTGAGAAGGTGTTTGCAGCCTCGGGACAAGCTCCGAGCCCTAGCAAAGACTTTTTTGAATTGATCGTTGCCAAGGACCGGGTGATTTGGCGAGCATGGCGCATCAGATACAAGAACCATCGAGTGATCTTGCCCACCGAGGAGTGCATCAGTTATGAGGAGTTCCAGGACGACAACAGGATACAAACAGAAATTTCCAGGAGTCTGGGAGATGACGTATTGCAGGTCTCCCTTGGTCATGTTTCTAAGGAGTGGATTGCTCGCCTGCCCTCTTCCGTGTTGAGAAACATCGCAGCTCACCTAAGTGTGCAAGATATCGCTGCTTTGTCACAGGTAAGCTGGTTGGTTGCAGGGTAGAACCAGTTTCACTCTATCTAGTTTAGTGAATTTATATCGTACCAGCGTATTCGCGCTGATAACCGCGAAAGGTATCGGCACGCACCCTTGTTGTGACAAGAAATTGACTTTTGGTAGATCTCTTTTATCCTTGGTGCAATGTTCCGCCGTATACATGTGTGGGCAGTGGATCTCTCCGCAGAAGTAACCATTGTTTTGATGACCTCGTGTTTACTCGCTAATACGCCCCAGTGACCCGGACTTTGCTCCTGGTTATTGAAAAAAATACCAAATATAAACCTGTCAAAATTAATCCCCAGGTCAGAGACCCTATTCCTTAGAACGGAGGGTATTTATTACGGAAGGCAAATTACACAACACCTGGGAAAATCCAACCTGTGTAAAGGCTGTTTTTGTTATTCATCGTTCTTCTTAAAAAGCCTTTCTTGTAAAAGAAGATGAAATTGGCAACCATAACGGGTGTGGATATGGATAAACTATTCATTTGTTAGAAACTGGGTTCCCTTCTCTTGGGCAGCCTTTTATGCCTACGAAGGCGCATTGCTAAATTCCGCTGCGGAGCCGCTGATACTATAATGTGAAATCTGTTGCCTGTTTATCATTGTGGCATAATAATGTTCCTTTGAATGAATAAGAAAACAATCTTGGGTATCAGTTCAACTTTTTATTTTGTAGTTTACCTCACGTGTGTTTGGAATCAGCTGTTTTGAGAATTCCTACCGACGCCTATTCCTTTATAGAAATTTATTATTGCCATTCGACAATGATAAGCGACTGTCGATATTGTCTCGCGCGACAAAGCCTTTCTGCAGTTATCCTGTTTTGCTTTATAGGTCTGCAGCACTCTGAGGGTGCGTTGCCGTGACAACAAGTTGTGGCAGGAGTGCTATTGTAGAACATTCGGTGCGTGGGATGACCTCCGGGCGAGACGTGCCAAAAAAATCGGCTGGAGAAAGACTTTCATAGAAGAATGGGAACGATCCAAGGATATTGATTGGGACGATTTATAAATGGGTGTTTGGCTTCTGAGAACTTTTCGAAAATGTTTCTTAGAGCTATGCAGAATACCTGTTTAAAGTTAATCCACGTGTGTTTTCTGGCATGCATAATTTAGTTATAAGAGTGTCTGAGATTAACAGCATTTTTAACATTTATCATTTTTTCGGTATATGCTTGCCGCTAGTTTAGTAGGAGATAGCTCTCGGAGAAAACATTTTGACGATCTGAAATTTAGAACATTTAGGACTTCGAAAAAATTCATACTATGTTTTGAAAGGGACTTGTTTACTAAAGCTCACGAAATTTCCTGTAACAGCTTCAAAGCGTCATGAAATTAAAGACGTTTTTTGTTAAACATAGGAAAGAGTTCCTTGGCTCTTCCTCTGTATTAATCTCCAATTGTCTGTAAATACAGTGGAAGAACTTAAATAAATGAAAATCCCACTTTGTCTCCAGATTTAAAAAGCTTTCGACTTCAAGGGCAACTTTACCTAGCCAACCTCAAATGGAAACATGTGCTGCCTACAAGGTTGCAAGAGAGCTTATCCTGAACTGGCTCTAATATGTCGCTGGCGACAGAAAGCCAAACATTGTCACTTTTTGAAGTTGCTGAGCAAAACTGCACAAATGACTCAAAAGTCATCCTAAGGTCGTTATTTAAATTCAACACAAACATCTAAATCCTCGCAATGGCGTAAAAAACATGAAATCCTATTCCAAGGCACTTGGCAGGCTCGACTATATGACTTGTAATTTTCTACGTTTTGGAAATGAAAATCAACCCTAGCCTGTACTTCTAAAAAGTCATATACGACATGTTTATTGTCATTGCTGTCATGGTAAACTAGTAGTGTCAAGTTTTTCATTCGAGTCATACGTCTCTTCAACTAGATTCTAGTCCCACTGTTGTATTTCGTCTACATATAGGCACCACATAAACAGTATGTCGATTAAGGAAACAAGCTGTAAATAAATCGTACTGTAGATGTCACTTTGATTAAGACTGTGCGTGTTTAGTAGTGGTTGTCACACTAGTAGCAGTTTATGAGACTTTTTCTTGTTTTCTTTACGAAGTGCCTTTCTAATTTCTACACGCACGAAGCTTCATTTGTTTGTTATTATTGTGAAAACACTTTGAAATAAGAAATAACCTTGTATAAACTGGAAGGATATTAAGTGACCCCTTGATATTTAATTACGTTCCTAGAATAGAATCGCTGTGCAGTTCATTCAAGAAACTGCAAGTTGCCTTACAGCAACGCTTCAACAATAGCTGGAAAGGATAATCTGGAAAGTGCGAGGAAAGAGTTTTCATTTCAGCATAAATTTGCGAGCAAGAGATCCGGTAATTTAAAAAGAAGACTTGTGTCAAAGTTTGTCACTCGAAAGGTTGTTTGTCATTTGAGCTTTGGTCGATGCATTAGCTCTTTTGGGCTGTATGAGGAAGTCTTTTTTGGAGGGAGGGGCTCGTGCTTTGAAGGGACAGTGCAAAGTTTATTTAACTACATGGCCGGTGGAGGAAACAATTCTGTCCACCCCGTACTAAGTCTGTAAAGAAAACCAATTGCCCTGTCACCCTCTCCTTCAAAAATACACTTGCCCTGTACTTTTAAGTATATTATGAATATCACATTAATGATAAAAATAACTAGCAATATTTTATTAATTCTAGTTCTTCTCAGTGAAACACAACAAACCACCATGATGCTATTTAATATAATCAATGACCAGCATGCTCAATGAACCTAATAGTATATACTGGCCTTGTAATCAAACAATTCTTCTTGAAAAACTTAAATTTTGAAACAACGCCATTATTTTGATACAAATCATTTTTAAGTTTAATAGATTTTCATCTTGGATGTGATATCCCGAATGAGTGTTTTTACTGATTTCATCTTGAGCTCATAAAATAGTCTTTGCCACGTCAGTGGCTCTGTATATTTTTTCAGCAAGAAGTGTTACTCGAGCCTGGTACCCAGGGTATAAGAAGTCTACGCCCCTTTCCTTATATTATCAAAAAAGTACTGACTTTGTTGCATCCGAGCTACAGAGAGCTCTGTTGAGACAGCCGTGGGTGGTCATGGAAGAGAGACAGAATGATCAATACAAATAGGCCAATTAGCAATGGAGATGGCCTTGGAAGAGGCCACCAATTGCCTAACACAGTCGGCAGTAGTAGAGCACCCTCGTGAGCTGACAAGGGGCAACTTTATCTCCAACGCACGCTGATAGGTAGAGAACGGGTGTTCCCAGGGTGTTGGGAGGGCAGGGCAGGGGCTGTGTCCTGGAACCTAGATCGTGTGAGCAGTGCACAGTGTTTGAGCAAATCAATATTAACTAAAGTAGGTGAACAATTTCATCGTGACCTCAAGATTTTTGACGCGTATCGGCTGTTCAAACGATATCCTTTCATTCTGCTTGCTTTGAGAAAATTCATAATGAGAATATGGCTCATCTGGGCATTGTTACCTGATCGATGGAACATGGCTTTATTTCACCGTCTGATCCTGTATTGTGCGACACAAAACACAAACCCATGACTACACCATTTCATCAGGTCAGTTGACACCAGTGGAGGCGCCAGCCACCAAACAGTGAGGACAGGGTGGTCGGTTGCTTTTGGCGGGGTCCCGAATTTTTTGGACCACGCCCTTTTAAATGTAGGGCACGCCATTTACAATGAATAGAAACACCCTTTTACATATGGGAAATTTCTATGTTGGCAGCAATTGAGTCTTAAACATCTCATAATCATCATCCCCCACCAATCATTTTCTCTTCAAATTAAAACGAATTGCAAAATCGATACCGGGGGGAAGGTCGCACTTGGGGAATGTTGCTGTAAATGGGCCTAGCATCTAAGACATACTAATGTCAATGTGAGAGCCACCTTTCGAGGAAGCTTCAGATTAAGTGTGTTGGTTCTGTTGGGGATGCCGTGAAATGGCTTCCCTCTCCCCTGCAAAGGTCTACAAATAAAATGAAACTTTTATGTTAACAGAGAAGGCGAGAGAAAACAACTCGACAACTTGTTAAATAAAAACAATTATATTAATGTCTAACACCTACGGTTCATCCAATGAACACATAATAATAGAACTAAGTTTCAAAGAAAATTTACAATTGCTTTATACAATACAAAGTCGGAAATTATGCACATGTATGATTCTTCGACGAGAATTTTGTACATAGTAAACTATCAAAACTTAACGAAAAGAGCGAAGAAAAATATGAATGAGTCCAATGATACACAGGGCAACAACAACAAAATGAATTCCTATAAAGCATTTTGCATAAGTCAGTTAATAAGACAATAGCTTCTCGGTTATCACAAAAAGCTTTGGTTTGAGACTGGGGCGTCGTCACATGTCTTGAAAACCCGACCAAGAAGCAACAGCTCCTCGATAATAAAAGGATTTCAAATTGAAGTAGTTATTGGTTTGTTCGCAAGTGTCTCTTGGATAGCCCAGGGGGTGCCCGAGCGAAAAAGGTTGAGAGTCACTGCATCAGAGATCACAGAAGTTGAGTCCGAATGCCATTGTTTGGTCGCCGCTAGGGTGTCACTTTTAAATGTGGTACCATAATTGTGGTAAATCGACGGGTTATTTTATCTCGATGCCAACCTATGACAGATGCGTTGTTCACATTTGTGCCAAAGTAGAGGGTGTGGTCCAAGAAAATGTTTCTGAAACCCTGGCCTTAATCGCCCTTCGCCCCTCCAATTTCTGGCGGCGCCACTGACTAGCCTATGACGTATAAATAAGTTTTTTTATAATGACACTTGATGCAAGGAAGACCAAATGAAGGAAGAGAAATCAAATAGATTTCTGGAAATATTTGAAAGAAGATCCTTATTTCAACACGAAAAAGCAGATGATTGATTAGCATATGGACGATTTCATGCACATTGTTCTGCACGTTTAATAATTAATTTGCGTTTTAAGATTTCGAATACTCTAATTACATCCCCACTACCTTGATTCAGTTCATCAGCCATACCTGCACATACCTTGAAATACATATGAAATGCCTTGAATCCTGCCTGGCCTGACATTCCAACTCAATTAATTGGAAATCAGAAACTCCAGCCTCTTACTCTAAATGACTAGGATTTGGAATAATTGCCTTTTTATGACTTAGCACGTTTCACTTTAACAGCAGAACCAGATCTTCGGCCTCATATTGACTCTAATTTCAACCTCTGAGACGAGGCCTGGTTTGTACTATCAAACTGCTGCTACCGCTTCCAACTCTTTTCTAGTGACAGACCTGTAAGATAATCTGTATTTGTGCTTGTATTTTCTGACCTCTCTTCGGCCAAGATAATGCGTTATTCCCATGAAAGCGAGTCCCACCAGAACTACAGCGATGATAAGGTAACCGCTTACCTAGAAAAAAGGAAAAGTGATGTTCCAATAAAACTGAATTTAAAAGGAAACCCTGTTAGACCACAAAATGGCACACCCACGTGAATAGAGGAAGCGAAATTTATCTAGGATTTAAGCAGATACACTATGTAAGGAAGACAGGACATTAGCTGCAAGTTTAAGGACAAAAAGGCGTAAAGGGTGTAAAAAATTCATAAACCTCTTTGGAAGGGCATTTGCATAGAAATTTGGGAGGTATGGCAACTAGGCTCAAGTTGACATAAACAATCGTTATAAGTAGACCATGCTCGTAAAAATTGTCATGTCTGTATCCACTCATTACACATCAAGAAAGGAATGTTGCGATGTTTACAACCTGTTACCCTGGGTACCAGACTCACTATAAGTAAAATAAAATCTATATTTTATTATCATAGAAACCTGGGAATCACAGCTAAATATACACGCCACCAACTGAGAAACAACAGTCAAGTATAAACAATACCTTGGCAACTGTTCTATTTAAAAAATGACAACCACTCTTTTCATACATACTACACCAATATCTAACATTTCCATTAATATATGAACACACTAGAATTTTCTAAAGTACGCGTCGTTGCAGCCTGAAAACTCATTCGTAGAAAGAACACTTGCTATTATTTGACTTATCTCCTATTCGACAAGCCATCTCCTCCTACTGGCTTCCCATCTCCTATCGTGGCTTTATTAAGTTTATTACTCATCCGGAGATGTGGCATTGCGGTGTGTGTATTGTCAATAGAGAAACAAAAACTGGAAAGATAAGATCACTTTTCACCCAAATCAATTGTAATACAACATTGAAATTCTGGGAAAATATTACTTTTCTCAACACATTTGTCGTAATCATCGCTCTTTTGTGAGTTGCTGCAAATGAAAGTTTTTAAACAAGTTATTGTTCATGGCCTCAGAATTTAATAACAGATAACAGGGTGATGTCTCCATTTTGCGAAAGCAGACAAGTTATTGCACGGTTGAGATCTAATTGACTGACTGGACAGCATTTTCTAAGTTACGATAAACTAACTTTTATAATTATCAGACATAATGAACAAAACAGAACTTTCTTATAAAATGTAGAAGAACTGGTTGATAGATTGGTGAATCAACTGAAAGTGACGGTTCCGCAAATACTCTTTATGAGTAAACGCTTTTTTAATAAGGAACCACTTTATAAGGAACCTACATGTAGAAGGCCGAAATATTTAAAGAACTTATACTACTAAAAACGAAAACCCTTTTTTTAACTGAAGCATCAAGAGCTAAAAAGCCGGTTCCATTCATTTGCAGCCAAAACTCGCGTATATTGTTTGCTATTCGTGTGTCAAGTGCTTCATTGAGTAGTTTCCGCATAGTCTATCTCGCCCCTCTCTCTATTAAGTGTTAAGGCTTATTGATGTGCAGTGAAAATTAAGGAAATTTTAAGGAACTTTTGGTACTAAAATCTGATGACTTGAGGGCTACGAATAAGGAACTTTTGCAACTAGGCCCTGCGGTAAGTTCCTTATAAAAAAAGCGTGTATACCCTTACAGGGAAACTCAACTTCGACAAAACTTCGGTACCGCTGTTCCAAAATTAGAGAATCCAAAAACAAATTTTTGTGAACAGTATTTCATAAAGTTGGTTTTGGAATCCAGTTTAAAAGTTTAAAGTGTCCTTTTAGGAAATCGATATCCTTGTTGCCATCCAAGGCATTCTTCCTAAAACCACCCCCCTCTCTTTCGCTTCTCCAGACGACCGTACTAATTATTCGCGGATACCCTGTACAAAAAAATAATCTAATTAGCTGAAGAGGAAGAAGCCTCGCGAAGAAAAGAGTACTTACACCTGTCTAACTGACTCATTTGGTTGTCATATGAGGGCATGACAGCTGATTCAGAGCTACGAGCAGCCTACAAACTAGATGAAAGCCTTCACAGCACACGAAGGAAGAAGGCCCATAATATTTTGCTAAGCGCAAGGCCAAATGCAAAGCAAAATATATGATGTTGTTCCTGTTGGATT